>OAMR01000096.1:1389717-1419459 GCA_900205405.1 Echinochloa crus-galli | reverse complement strand
GCGGCAGGCGCGCCCACCGCCGCGTGGTGGGGTTGCACACGTACAGGATGTTCATGTCGCTGTCCCAGTACAGGACAAGGCCATTGCAGTGATCAACGACTTCGTACCAGCTGTAGGGTTTTCCTTCTGCCACGATGAAATCAAATTTGCCGTCGATCCGGGGACCGGCCCGCCGCCGCCGCCGGCCGGGCGAAGAAGTGCGGCTGTTCGTAGTCCTGGTAGTTGAGGAAGAGGCCGCGCACCGCGTGCGGGAGGAGGCGGCGCAGCCGGAGCAGCAGCTGCCGTTGGCCGATGAGGTCGCGCCATGCCTTGCAGACGCGCTGCGACGCCGCGAGGCTGCGCGCCGGGAGACGGCCGAGGATGTTGGCGAGCAAGTCGTCAGGTAGAACCACCGTTATCGCCTCTGTCGTCTCCATGGACGTGCGTGGACGGCAACTGCTAACTCTGGTCGGCAGATCGAAACCCTGGAAACCTAGCTTGGGCATCTTATTTATCTCCGAATAAATGTGCGCTGAATCAGGAGGCCGGTACTCAATTCGTATCTAAAACATATACTGTGTCCTCTTGGGATCGGACATCGAGGTAGCAAGGCCAATCCATCATGCCTTCTCTTCGTTTTATTTATGGTAGCACATATAATATGATTAAACAATTTTATTAACTATACTTGGACCATTACTCTGTTGAACAGTTGAACAAATCCATCACCATGTAGAGCGGACTATTCCAATAATCAAGCAGTGTAATTATTTGACATCCTGTATCTTATCTCTTTGACTTTGGAATCCGATCGAGTCGCGATGATGTCCCCGCATGTCTACAAGCACATTTTCTTCAGTTGAATTTTGCACGTGCACGTACGGGACAGCAAGCATAGCACGCAGCACGGCAGCACTTATAAGTACTTTGTGGTGTTGAGACAGCTTGATGGCACTAACAACAAACCAATTAACTAGGGTTAGCAGCATCAGTGCACACATGGCCTCCAAATCCCCCATCGTCCTGTTTGTAGCCGTCGCCATGGTTCTTGTGCTCGTGGCTTCTGAAACTGCAATGGCACCACCCAGTGGAGAATCATCTGCCTCCGTGAACAGTGGCGGCGGCCTTGGCGGTGGTGACCTTCTCCTCATCGAGTTGGACATTAACCAAACTCGGTGGAAGCTCAACAATCCATTAGAGTTTCCAGAACCTACAGATCCACGAGCGTAATTAGGTATGCATGTGATTTATGGGTGGCTAGTAGCACACCTAATAAATATGAATAAGTTGTCCGGTGTATGAATAAGCTGCCATTTGTGTGCATGCACGATGGCATTATCGGCCATGCGTTTGTATGATACTGGATGCGCCAGCATGTTGCTAAACAGCTAATCGACCGTTTTGGTCCTTAAACTTATTCGATTGTGTTATCGCAGTTCCTAAACTTGCAGATCACTTGTTTATTTCCTCCAATTTGTTCAGTTGTGTCACCCCAGTCCTTAAACAGGACGGTCTAAAACTTTATATCAAAAAATAATTCATAACTTTTTCATGTAAACTCTAATGAAGATAAAATTAGCTAAAATTTCTAAAAATAAGATAAGAATATTAAATCATGAGATTATATAATTAGATTCAATCCATAGCATACTTTACGTGATTATGCATACACAGAACAACTGAGATCCACCGGTCTCTTCCACAAAGAACAAGCAACCGGAGGAGACAGATTTCTCCACAAACAAAAAAAAAGAGTATATCGCCTACCGGTGGATCTTGCCCGGTCGCCGCTCCGGCTATACCAAATCCCGCTCAGCAGCTACGGGCGGAAGCAGAGCAGCGCCATGGAGGTGCCGCGCGAGCTCGGCTTCCCGCCGGGCTTCCTCTTCACCCCCGGCGACGACAACGCCGTCGTGCATTACCTCCTCCCTCGCGTCCTGGGGCAGCCTCTCTCGCTGGACGGCCTCATCCTTGACGACGACCCGCTGAGCGCCGTCGTGGGAGCTCCTCGAGCAGAACGGGCGCAGGGAGGACGCCTTCTTCTTCGCGCTGGGCCAGGCGAAGAACGGCAAGAAGGGCGGCTCGCGGCAGAAGCGCGGGAGCCCCATCTCCGCTCCACTCGCCTGGTTGCCGTATCATTCTGCCGCCGCCTATCTCCAGGCTTGTATGAGCCGCATCCTCCATGCCGGCGCCCAGCTCCACTTTTGCAGCAGCCACACGACAGCGCCCATCTACTACCTAGCCATAGAAACAAGAGAGAACGTGAGAGAGAAAACAGTAAATGAATAAGAACTGAGTGGACGGGAGGTCTGTAACTTGTGACGAAGAGATAAGTCTCATGTGGTACTCGAGGGGGGTTCCAGGGGCGGGCAGCAAGGACAGCCGCACCCACAAATCATTTGCAGGTGCGTGCCCAAAGGGCACCCGCCCCTAATAATACCATATGAAAAAGAAAATTTAATTTTAAAAATTAGTAAATGACTTCAAAAAAATTCTAAGCTTCGCCGAAAGATGTACCATGTCTTAAGATATGAATAAAAAATACTTTTATGGTATAACTGTAAATGTATAATGTAAGGGCGTGCAAATGTGAGTGTCTCCAATGATATATATGGAAGAGATATGAGTAGATTGAGTTTTCAAGCAAACCATAGCACGATTATTTAAAATTGGGCTGCCCTTTTTGCCATTATGTTAAACAACTAAAATATTGGTGCATGGCACTTTCATAATTGTGAGAACATGTGTAAAAAAAGAAAAAAAAATCTGAAATAAAAAATTTGCCGGGTATTTGTAGGGACGGGTAAGAACATCATGCGCCCCTACAAATAGGCAGCCACCCTGGGAGCATTTCCAGGTGCGGCTCATGGCTTGAGCCGCACTTGGAAATGGTCATTTCCAAGTGTGCTCGAAACATGAGCCGCACCTAGAAATGGAAGTATTTCCAGGTGTGGCGCACGAGGTCACCCGTCTCAGTAACCAAGTTTGTAGGATCGGGTGATTTCGTCTTCTCATTAAGTGCGGTCGCACTTTTCGTCCGCCCATGAAAAAAAAACGTGACGCACCTACAAACCTTTTCTGTAGTAGTGAAAACTTGCTCAATTCAGGGATATGAGAGATCTCGTATTTATTATCATTGTCGTCTTCTCGTCAAGGGGAATAACTGGTATTCAGCTGGTTGTTGTCGCCAACAAGAGCTGGCCGGAGAACATGAACCACCGGGCAACAATAGGTCAAGTTCTCGCAATAGACACAATTGCGGCCTTTCCTGAATCCTGACGCCATGTGCCGTGCTTCTACAGTGTTCTACCCCGAAACATTGGTATTCTACTGTTATTGATCATGTCGTCAGCCTAAGGAATAGATCACGAACCACAGGGGAGCAATTTCGCCATAGACATGGTTGTTCCGTTGCTAAAAGGAAGGTGCAATGCATGGGGTGCTTCTATCTCAAATTAAGCGCTCTAAATTGGAGGAAAACATATGACCTAGGACCTCACCCTGATCCTTGATCTCGACGGCGGCGATGTCCTTAATCAGCAAGTTCAGTTTAAACTTCAGGATCTTCACACAGTCAATTTTTCCAACGAACTGCCAGAAGAGCAGACGCAATTTCTGATGCATCTTTTGTTCCTCTTGTTAGACCTCATACAAACTGCAAATCCACTAGATCAATGTCCGGCGCTCCTGATTTGAGCGAGACTCGCTCAAGACACCCCGTTGTGGTTGAAGTCAAGCCCTGGAGAGCGCCGAGGAAGACGGCGGCGGCCGCCGGGGAAGCGTGCAGCTGATCCATCCCTTGTTCGGCGGCGGCGCGGCGACCGTGCATGCGGATGCGACGCGTTATTACCTGCAACTCAAATTGCAGGGCCGGCTGAATATGGTCTGTGCGTACTGATAGGGCCCATTAGATACGGGTGAGGCGTGCTGCGCATATGGGCTGTTCCTGTTCGTACTTATACGGCCCATTTAAGAACTGGATGACCTTAGGATCCGCGTACTGAAGTGCTACGGCCATTCAAATGGGCTATGAGGGATGTCAGAAGGGGAAAGAAAATAAGGACAGAGTGGTGAAAGCGATGAGAGATAAATAGGATCGAGATGCACAGCTGACATGGGCCTCACCGATTAAATTAAATTTAATTATATTTCTGCACAAGAACAGATGAGACAAAAGTGAGAAACTATGAAACACAACCAGCTTGGGATGGAGAAGCAAGGCTAGGTGGCAGGCGAGGTGTTCCCCGTATGGACGTCGGCCTCCGAAAAGGTGGAGAATTTGACGAAAAAAAGCCTAACAAGTGTGGTCGCTAGAAAAAGTAGTGTTTCTGTGACTGGCGTGGGTGGCTGGAGTCCTTAGGAGGGTAGTGTTCCAATGACTGGTGGATAATTTTTAAATCTCTATATAGTATAGATAATATGGATCATCCTGCTAGTTTTTCTTTAAAAAAACACAGTTGCTCAAAAAGGACACTCCCTCAACGCACGTCCGCACGTGGTGCATGCATGGGTGCGTTTCCGGCCAGGAAGCGGTGGACCATAACGCACGTGCTTAACATTGCACCTGCCCTGGCTGGCTGTCTCGACGTGGTGAGCCTACGATGTGTAGAGTACGGACCGGTCTGTACCAAAATTTCAGCATTCATGCTTTCTCTCTCGATGCTGGAGGATTATATCGATCGATAATGGCATAAAACCTGTGCGTCTGTGAAGTGAAAGGGACGTCTTACCAGCTCATAATGATGGTGGCTTGGGTACTCACAAGGGACAAGCTTGGTTTCAATTCTATATTCATGTACGTACTATACATTGTTCCAACCTTTCAAAAAAACTATATACAATAATTGTACCTCTATCAGCTGTGGACTGGAGAAAGGACCGGGTTCACTTTTGTGTAGAATCTTTTTGTTTCCTGGCTCCTTGTGTTGTACACTTGTATACTGTACCGTCCGGCCTAAAAGGCCAATCAAGAGTGTTAGGCATTCATGGTCGGGCATTTTATACAAATGCAACTTCATGTAGAAAATAAATGACGTTTTTCAATCAGGGATTTGTACTAATATTATCTAAGAGAGGATAATATTTTTTTTCTCGAATACACAGGAAAGCTGCGCATCATTATATTAAAAAGATAAAAATAAAATTTGGATTACAAGGTCCTGAAAACCAACACAAGGGAACCAACAATGAGCCTATTGGCCGTAGCTAAGGGAGGGTAATATTTTGTTTAACCATATGTAATCTGTAAAATACGATACCAACACCAATAAACGCCATCATCGTCATTTACAGGGCAGTGTTGCTACCATCGTAACGTAAGTGTACACCGATGCATATTATCTAGATGAAAATTAATTGACTGTTCGTACCCGGCCACACACGTGCTTCACGTACGGATATGTTCGTAGCACGTGCTACCCACGCCACAAGGGACCATGATGCATGGTGGTTGGTGGTCTTCCACTCTTCCGGCAACGTGTACACCATATCATTTCTACAAGCAAATTATTAAACCACATTGATGGGTCCACGAGCTTAATCATTCAATCAAACCCACGCGTTCATCATTTGACATCACGGATGGACTTGGCGTCAAAGCACTTACATATCAGGGCTTACAGCAACTTGAACAGCTTAGCCAAATTTCACTCTCTATATTCCAATTTAGCTATCCATTTAGCTAAAATTTCCTCTCTATATTTTGGTACACTCCAACAAACTAGCTAAAATGAGTTGGGCCTCCTTCTCCCCACCTCCCCTTCTACCGCAAGCACTTCCACTACTGCGACTTCCCCGTCGTTGCGCTCGGCTCCTCCACAGGCACAACCCCTTCCCACGGACGACCCCGGAATCGTCGACTACGTGCGCCTCCTCCTCCGCGAGGTCTCCGCCACGCACCCAGTCTTTGTCGAGGGCGTCCCGCTCGAGACCGCTTCTTCGGTGGCGGCACGTCGTCGCTCGTCCCGTCGAGGGCACGCCATCGCTCATCCCGCCGCGGTCCTCGACGCGAAGCAGGAGCGACCCCGAGTCCCCGACCAGGCATCTCCCCGCTGTCCCGCACCGCCGCCGGATCCGAGACCCCGAGTCCCCGCCCCCGCATCTTCGTCGCCGGCCGCGCCGCCGCGCACCGCGTACTCGATTGGCGGGAGAAGGGGGAGGGCGCTCGCGGACGAGGCTCACAGGGGATGGGTCAGCGTCGGCGGGCGGCGGCAGAGGTGGGGGAGCAGCCTCGTGGCGGCCCCCGCGCTCCGCGGCCTCGACTGCAGGAAGAGGGGGAGAGGGCCCGACGGGAAAGAAGATGCCGTCATCGTCCGCCCGCTCTAACGCCGCCGGCGGCAAAAATTGGAGGCAGAGGGAGGATGGGGAGGGAGATGGTGGCGCGCGGAGGAATATGGCCCTGCTCTGGGACAGTAGCGGACTCGCCGGCGGCCAACGAGTCGGCGCGGAGGAACCTGGCGAGGTCGTCCTGGGAGCGCATGGCAGCGGCGCGGGCTGTAGCGGCAGCGACGGGGACGCGGGAGTGGCTCTGGCGCGAGTGCGGGATGGCGTGGGTGGAGTCTGGTGCGAGGAAGGGAGGCCGGGTGGGCCGAGAGGGAGATTGGCGAGTCTGCTTCGCTCGGCATCTTTGCCGAGCGATGGGGATGGGATGCAGAGCCGGATAGCGAAGGGAGAAAGTTGGCGACTCCGTTGGATTACAGTTTTGACGTAATTTTCTATTTTTTACCGAGCCAAAGTCTTTTACAGAGGCTGTTAGAGTTGCTCTTAAAAGGTTTCCATTTACATTTCCGTGCTTTATTCAAGGAAAGGAATCCATAAGTTTTCCATGATTTGACTCTATAGAACTCTTGTCACGGGGAGGGAGATGAGTAATAGACGTCCCTCAACGTGACGAGGAGCAATCATTACCTCGCTAGCTTAGCATAAACAAGTTCAATCAACGAGCTGAGGAGCATGCGTTGACAAAGAGGGGAACAACGATTAGTACACAAACTTGGCGAGTGGGTGCATTTAGGTACACCATCTCTCTAATTGCTTATTTAGGAACAACAACTTGGCATCTCTCTAATTGTACGACGACGCGGTCGTACACCGCCACACAGACGAGCATGGTCAGCGTCACGAACGCGCTAAGGCTGGCCGGGGGCACCTGGAACGATGACGACCCGAGGCGGCGAGGGCTAGCACGCGCCTTGGCATGGGGCATGGGTAGGCGGCATGCAGCGGGGCGCGGCGAGGGGCCGGCCGTGGTGCTGCTCGCCGGCTTGTAGCCAGACGCGGCGAGGCGGCGTGCAACAACGAATAGTAATTTGGAATAGAGGTAGTACTTCGCAACCGGTCTACCTACTCACAGTCCTCAAAACGGCAAAGGAAGTCCTCGAAGAGCTGGACAAGAAAATGAAGCGATTTCTCTGGGTAGGGGATTAAGCGCTAATGGGTGGCAAATGCAAGGTCAATTGGATCAGGACATGCTTACCAAAAGAATATGGAGGCCTCGGATACTCGACCTTGAGCGTTTAGCACGACCACTAAGACTGCGATGGTTGTGGCAGGAATGGGCATCGCCACAGAAAGCACGGGTGGAGACAGGACTCCCGTGCGATGACGCAGGCCGCCTACTCTTCGCGGCCTACACGATAATTATTCTCAGCAATGGACAAAAGACAAGTTTCTGGCACTCAGGGTGGCTGTAGGTGCGTCGGCTCAAAGACTTGGCTGCAAATCTCTTTTAAGTATCCAAACACAAAAACAGAACAGTGGCACAAGCACTTCATGACCAGGCTTGGACCTGGGACTTGTGAGCACAACCGGGGCTCTCGGTGGAACACCTCCATGAATATGTAAAGGCGTGGAGCCTTCTACGGAATGTGGTGCATAATCTGAAGGATCAAATCTGGTGGAAACTAACGGCATCCGGACAATACTCGTCCGCCTCAGCATATAGGGCACAATTCATTGTCCGCACCAAAGCACGGGGGCCCTCCAACACATTGAATGTGTGGGCGCCGTCAAAATGCAAACTATTCACATGGCTCATCATGCAAAACCGGGTGTGGACCTCTGACAGACTAGCACGAATAGGATGGCGGCCCTCCCCTTCATGTCCCCTATGTCGGCAGACAGGTGAGTCGGCGCACCACCTGCTAGCACAATGCAGATATACAAAACGCATTTGGAACCTTGTCGCGGATTGGGTGGCACAACCAGATCTTCGCCCACAAGAATGGAGAGCTAGCGGCAGTGTAGACCAGTGGTGGACTAACCTCATGACCCCCTTGGCCACTCCCCGCAAAGCCAAGGCGAGTCTCGCCATGCTCATCATGTTGGAGCTATGAAAAGAGCGTAATGCGAGGGTTTTTAGACATGTCGAAACAAGTGCGCCTAAACCCTAAGGCATAAGGAAAATCAAGCAAGAGGCGGAGGCCTTCATTATGGCGGGGGCAAAGGATTTAGCGGTCTTAACTTCACGAGAATAGTCCTAATGTAAATAACCGGCTAGCTGGGCTGTAAAACTGATCTTGTGCTCTTTCAATGAATTGGTGATAATGCCAACCAGCTCTTAACCGATGGTGCATGAATCGTCGCGATGGTGGGGCGACCAACGGTGAGGGCGTCGGGGCGGGAGGCCGCACAGCTCAACTTCGTGAAGCGCTGCCCCGGCTTCCTGCGGCGGCCGCGGGCTGCTCCCGCACCTCCTCGTCCGCATCATTCGGTTGCTTGGGCAGGGCGGTGGCAGCGGAACGGTGCATGGGCGGGGCGGGACGAAGATCTTGCGGCGGCGGAGGAGCAGGGTCTCGGGACTGACGTCGGTGCGGTGGAGGAGCAGGTGGCTCGCGGCCAACCCCTGAGGCCGGGCGTCTCGTTGGTGAAGCAGGCGTGACGCAACCTCTTCACTGCGGAGGAGCACAGGGGGTGGGGCGGTTGAAGCTGCGGCGGTAAAAGGGCGGGGAGTGTTGCGGCGCAGTAGATAGTGTTTCTTGTTCCTCACGCTGGGAATAGAGGAATTCAGATGGATCGCTATTTTACCGTGCCTTTTAGAGGAGACTAGTGCAGCGAAAATTACTCTCCACGTGTACTGCAGGAGCAGGTGACGTACCTAGTGCGGATAACCTTATTAATCATATTAGGCCTAGACTTATTGGGTTGATGTGGACTATTAGATCTTCATAAAATCCGACAGATAAACCGAGTAATATAGACCGTTAGATCTTCAGAAAATCCCTCTTTTTTCCTCTGTTTTAACTCCGCACGCGGTTTTGAATATTTGGCTATGATTGGTGGGCCACGTCACCCGTCCAATTTTTCGGGTGACGTCGAATGTCCCTGCGCTAGCCTGACCCTTATTACTATAATCATATCATATCATATCATATCATATAACGCTAGGCAGCTCTTAACCTAACAGGCTAACACTATCTCTTTCCTTGGATACATATAACCATATATATAGTTAGTTTTCCATTGATAACATATATAGTGCTTAGACATAAATATCTAATTATTTTCTTCTAGGCAGCTAGAATTTATCCTATTAAATCGGCACTATGATACATCTGGATCGATCTTGTACACATATAGATCCAGCATGGTAAAAAGTAAACACGGCCATCTTTCCAGTAACCCCACCACGCATGATTTTTTGTCTATGATATGTACCGACCCCTACCTACAATGTCAGTTACAGTGGACACCGTACCTGATTGCTGCAACAACAGACTGTTTATATATGCAGCTGGTAAACTTAAACAGTGGCCTAAACTCTAGCTGGCTAATTAGCTTCTGTTCTCATTATGATGAGTCATCACTTTCAAGTTAAAGCAACTGTACATGATAGATTATTCTAAGATATATGGACAAGTTGATCGATTAGCCTGTCGCCCATCCTGTACATTATTTAGCTATGATCAAATTCATATAGCCTCATAATACCCCTATGTATACGAAAAAATGTTGAGCTGGAATTAAAGGGTACATGCATGATTTTTTTATTACAAACTAGTGTGCAACATGCGGAGCACATGGCTATATAATAGTCTAGATTCTAGAACCATGATTGACTATCTCTTTTTCCATCACTAGCCAACATCTGATTGGTCGGTGGGCCATGCTGCAAGCTCAGCTGGCCAATCCCTATCATTGTCACCATACAAACTTTTCTGACCATCTCCCGCTATATATTGCTGGCCAGAGCCTGCAGATCCAAAGCACAAGATCTAGCAAAGAAACACATTTTATAGTAGTGATCTCTGCTAATTGCTGGATTCTCTCTGAGCTTCCCGATCTCACAGCAGCCGGCCAGTCCATCAGTTCACTGACTACAACGTGATACTATATATATTGCCCAAATTAGTTAGCCATGGCGAGCAACGGCACGGACAACGCTGCCAACACGACGACGACGGTGCCGCAGCCGCCGCCGTGCACCGGGAAGCTCGTCACGATCCTGAGCATCGATGGCGGCGGCATCCGCGGCCTCATCCCGGCGACCATCATCGCCTTCCTCGAGGCCAAGCTCCAGGTATGTACCTGATGATGCTGCAGTATTTTGTTATTGTCCCACAGCCATTTTTTTGCACATGATAAGTTCGAACAGTATAGTAAAAGACTGGTTGCACATGATTTGGTCTCCGTCGATTGCAGGAGCTTGACGGCCCGGAGGCCCGGATCGCTGACTACTTTGACGTCATCGCCGGCACCAGCACCGGCGCCCTGCTCACGTCGATGCTGGCGGCGCCGGACGAGAACAACCGGCCGCTCTTCGCCGCCAAGGACCTCACCACCTTCTACCTCGAGAACGGCCCCATGATCTTCCCACAGAAAAAGTACAATATATGAGCTGTTTTCGTCGCCTATTTTTTCGAAATGGATGGCTCTAATTAATTTCTAAGTTTTTTTAAATTCCTCTATATATATTAATCTGTTGTACCATTGGTAGCTAGAGATGTCACTTACAATTATGAGATTCATTTACACGGCGATTGCACTGGTGGTGCAGGGCCGGGCTGCTGACACCGTTGAGAAACCTGCTGGGCGTGTTCCGGGGCCCCAAGTACGACGGCGTGTTCCTGCACGACAAGATCAAGGGCCTCACCCGCGACGTGAAGGTCGCCGACACGGTAACCAACGTCATCGTGCCGGCGTTCGACGTCAAGTACCTTCAGCCGGTGATCTTCACCACGTACGAGGCCAAGAACGAGCCTCTCAAGAACGCGCACCTCTCCGACATCTGCATCAGCACATCAGCAGCTCCAACCTACTTCCCGGCGCACTTCTTCACCACCGAGGCCCCCGGCGGCGCCTCCCGGGAGTTCCACCTCGTCGACGGCGGCGTCGCCGCCAACAACCCCACCATGGTCGCCATGTCCATGCTCACCAAGGAGGTGCTCCGCCGCAACCCGGACTTCCACCCCGGCAGCCACTCCGATTACACGCACTACCTCATCATCTCTGTTGGGACGGGATCAGCCAAGCAGGCGGAGAAGTACACCGCACAACAGTGTGCGAAATGGGGGCTCATTCAGTGGCTCTACCATGGCGGATTCACTCCGATCATCGACATCTTCTCCCATGCGAGCTCTGATATGGTTGACATCCATGCCGCCGTGCTCTTTGAGGCCCTACACAGTGAGAAGAAGTATCTTCGCATACAGGTATGTTTATACAACTATACTACTGTAGGCGAGGCAGGCCGGAATATGAACTACTCCTTTATCTAAAAAATAGATATATTTATGGGATATGTAGATCCACATGCAGTACTAATGACGCCTGAAACTCTTCTTGAGAGCTCCACATGTTAGTCGATCGACAATGATGTGTATACTGTATATATATGTATATGCAGGATGATTCATTGATGGGGGACACGTCATCAGTTGACGTTGCGACCAAGGAGAACATGGAGTCCCTGATAGGGATTGGCAAGGAGCTGCTCAAGAAACCGGTGGCCAGGGTGAACATTGACACAGGGGTGTATGAGCCAGTTAAGGGTGAGGGCACAAACGAAGAGGCGCTATGTCGCTTCGCCCACATACTCTCTGAGGAGCGCAAGCTGCGCAAGAGCAACCTCAACTTGAAGTAGCTCTCTCAGTTGAAGCTGAGTTCTTGCCAAGAAATTAAGCCCAAGGATTAGCAACGGCCATGTACCTGGAGTCGCAGTGTGTGTGGGCGCGCGCGCGATGCATGGTAGATAATATGTCTCTACATATTTGTTTTCTAGTTATAAAAACAAGAAAATATATGCATATGAGCCAATAAGCATGAAAGCATAGAGTGGTCTACATATGGTAACATGTGGGCGCATTTTGGACTGTGATTTACCAACTGATTCGTTTGCCAATAATGTAAAGTAGATGAAATCGGCATGAGCCACACGATATTATAATCAATTGGTACCTAGCTAGTATTCTCTGCATTTTAACCTACTATCAAAAGTACAATTCCCTTCTAATAATCAGTTCAGTCGTCATGTCTACATTGCGACAACGGCCATGATCGATGACGACAACGTACAATGACTATAGATATATGTATCTTCACGAGCCGTGGTATTGATTGATGGGGGATGTGCAGTGACGTACTTAATTAGTGAATACTACAGCTCTTCCAAAATAATTTGTCTATTGGGTGGGAAGTCTGGGAAGGAGTTGTGCTGCATTTTGTTGCAACATGGCTTCATCATTGAGGGAAGGTGGGGCGTCCACATCTTTTGATCTAGTTGTCGCCCGGCTTGAGATTAAGGGAAGGGGGCAGACCTAGAAATTGGCTAGTAGGTGGTTGGTCCAAGCTTAATAGAAGCTCAACTGCTCATGTATTCTGCAACACCTTTAGTTTTTTTAGATAATGGAAATAATTATCTCACCTTTTTTGCAAACAAAAAAGGATCAGACGATTATTACAAAACGTAGCCTCATGGTGCAGCACCTCAAGTTTGTGACCAAACAAGTCATGAATCAAAGCCAATCCTAACATCAAAGGACCATCCATTAGATGTAAAAAAAAACGAAGAGCCGCCATCTCTAGACGTCGACATGCTGCGATCACGAACTCTTGATTAGATTCACTTCGTTGCAACTTAGCCCAACACCAAAGCTAGTATGTTTCCCTGAATAGTACCTGCAAACGGATTTTAGGTTGACATTTATCAAACATCCCTTCTGTGTAATCCATATTGCCCAACATAAAGCTGCGGCTCCTGTCAATAAGTATGGATTTGGTTTCTGTCCCCCTTGTTTTATCCAACTGCCAAAAAGATGATCAAACTAGTTGGGGGAGGAATTCCAAATGCTACATGTGTCGCTTGTCATAAAAATTGGCATAATAACAATTAAAGAAAAGATGATTAATTGAGTCCAAGGAGCTACAAAAGCTGCAATGTTTATCCCCATTCCAATTTCTCTTAGCCAGATTATCCATAGTTAGAATAACCCCTTTATTTAAATACCACATAAACATCTTAATCTTCAATGGTATTTTTATTTGCCAAATCTTTTGTGAGACCTTTACACCCTTATTGACCAAATGTTTATACATTGATCGAACAGAGAAAAGGCTATTCTTGTGTAGCACCCAAAGGAACACATCTCGTTCCCCTTGTAGATTGACATGTCAAATGTCAGCCACTAAGTTGTACTATTCCTCTAGTTTATTCCCAACCAATGATCTCCTAAAAGAGACATTTAGGGTAATTGTGCTAAAAAAATCACAACAGTAGCATGCTTCCTTCGAACAATATTATATAAATTAAGATACTTCAATTTCAAAGTTTGACCTCCCAACCAAGAATCCTCCCAGAATCTAGTTCGGGCATGTTTTAGGCGATTTTGTAAAGGTGTGGAACAGTATCCCAGCCTCTAATATAACCTCGCCCTTGTTTAGTTCCAAAGTTTGAATTTTGGCACTGTAGCACCACTGTAGCATTTTATTTCTATTTATGAATAATTGTCCAAACATTGATTAATTAGGCTCAAAATGTTTGTCTCGCAAAGTACAACAAAGCTGTGCAGTTAGTTTTTTATTTCATCTACATTTAGCAATACATGTATGTGCCGATATTTTGATGTAAAGGGATTCTTCTTTTTATATAGTGGAATTTGAGGGTGGAATTTAGGATCTAAACAATGCCCTCGTGTTGAGGTAGGAAACTGTCTTTGTTGTACTATAACTCTCTTTATTAAACTAGCATGAACGCACGTGCGGCACGCACGTTTATTGATGACACATATGTACTAAAATAATATCACTTGAGTGGACCATGGTAAACAGACCAGTCGTGCGAAACGCTTTTAAAAATACTTTATATTCGCTCTCTTATGTATAGAGAGTTTTAGATATTCTTAAATGTAGATGCACATCATTTTTGAGATAGTTGGTCTTTATTTATATAGAAAAAACTCTCCAATCTATTGTTTATTAGCAATACGGGATAATTGTGTATAGACGTGGTTACAAATGTGGGTATATCATGAGCAGGTGGGTCCGCGTGGGTATGGGTAGAGTCTTAGGTGAAAAAAGTTTCGCATTTTGCACTGTTTTCCCACATTTTCCCACGTCTTCCCACGTCCTACAACCCGACAGGTGGGCCCTTTGTGAGGGGTGGAGGTGGATTTTTTGGGTGAGAAGTGTTTTCAATTCTTTAGGAACCTTTTAGTATAGATATAAGACTGTTTGCAGCGATTTCTGCTAAAGGCTCATGTACTTGAACATTAGCGTTTTTAGCACCCAATTTCCATGGCAGCTGCTGCTGCTAAAGGCTCCTGTACTTTCGCGGTGCTTCGCCCCCTCACCTAAATTTCCCAGAGGCGGAGGCCTCCGCCTCCTCCAAATATCCTCCTCCTCCTCCTCAGCGCTCCTCGTCCGCCCCGCACGCGCCGCCTTCCCGCGTCCTTTGTCTCCCCCGCCCGGCGCCACCCCCGCGCTCCATGCGCCTCAACCGCGCGCCACGGCACCATCCCTCTCCGCTGCCACCGCGCCCGACGGCCTCCTCGCTGTAACAACCCAAAAATTCCCATAGGATCTGTTGAATGCAAAAAGTGGAATTTTAAAAAAAAATTGGTGAAATTGATGTGCATGCAAACTCACATATAAGGTTGCTCTCATTTTGCTCCCTTTATTCCTAGGCAATTTAATTTAAATTTAAAATCAATTTGAAGTGCTAAGGATAAAATAGTGTGATTTGGAGTTAATTTGGTTTTATTGGGTTTTTGGTTGGTTTGAATTCAAATTCTAGATTTGAATTCAAACTCTAATTGGCCAAACTAATTTTCAAACCTATCTAACTTCTATGGGCCGAATCTATCTCAAAAGTCTGAGAACCACCCTTCAACTTCTTTTCCCGAGCCAACCAGCCAGCCAGCCCAGCCGGCCTTACGGCCCAGCTACGGCCCAGCCATCCCACCGCGTCCACTCCGCGTATCCTTTCTTCCACTGACCGGCGGGCCCCGCCTGTCAGCCTCTCCCCGGCACAGTGTCGTCTTCCCCAACAGCTCTCCTCTCTGCTTTTTGCCGGCGCCCCGCTCTGCCCTCTCTGCTGCCGCGCCCGTGAGCGTCGAGCCAATCCCATCGCTCCGCTCGCGGCCCGTCGTGATGCCGCCACGTGGAAAGGGCACGGACGCCCAAAATCTCAAGCCGTCCGTCCCCGCGGAGCCCTAGCGTCCGCCGCCCTACTTAAACCCTGCCGCGGCTTCTCCCAGCCCTAGCCGCCGCACCCTTCGGGGTTTTCTACTCCACCAAGTTGAAAACGAGGGAGAGAGGAGGGGAAAGGAGTTGGAGGAAGGGAAGGGGGAGCCGAGAAGAGAAGCCGATGCCGCGCGCTGCGCCGCCGCAGCGCCGCCGCCCGTGGAGACGCCAAGCCGGAGCCGGAGCGGAGCCGTTCGAGGGAGCACGAGCGTCGCCGCGCCGCCGCACGTCTACTCCGAGCTGCTGTGTTCGACTACTAGCCCTGTGGTGAGCCGCCGCCGTCTACCCCCTTTCTCTTCCCCGTCTCCGGCCGAGCGCCGCCGCCTTGCTAGCCGTCTCTGGAGCCAGCCTTCGTGCTGCGTCTCATCGTGTGCAGGAACTCGTCGCGCCGCTCTCCGCACCGCAACCCGCCGTCGCCGCTTGCAAACCCAGGCCGCCGTGGGGTGCCGCGCACCGGGACTGCCCGGCCTGCGCGCACGCCATGGCCGCGGCGCGGCCAAGCCACAGGCTTGAACTGCGCGCGCGTGAGCCAAAGGCGCCGCACCGCACCTCACTGCACAGCCGAGCATTCACCCGTGCTGTTGAGGCTTGATCTTCGTGCTAACGCTGTTGCGGACCCGGCTCGCCGGAGCACCCGCGCACGTCGCCGCCGCCGCGCTCGTCGGGGGGCCGTCTCGCCGGCCAAGCTCCCCACTTTTTCTCTCTGTTCGTGTTCGCCGAACCCAAGCCGAGCTCTATCACTGCTTCTCGAGCCTTCCCGAGCCTTTTCCGGTGAACTTCGCCGCCGCCAGTCGCCGCCGGCCGCGATCTGTGCGCGCCCGCGTCGCGCCGTGGCCAGGCCACACCGGAGACCACAGCCGCACGCCACACAGCCATCCGCAGAAGATCCCGTGCCGGCCACAGCCTAATCCCGTGCGCCCGGCGCACCGTGAACCGCACACACGGTCCACCGTGGACCGAGCCCACCAGAAGCGAACCCAGCCGAACCCCTTCGTGGGCCGATTCTTGTCCTTTAAGTCCGTTTTGCCTCCCTGAACTTTTTCGGCCCATCCACTTTTGGCCCATCAGCAGCCCAGCCGCGTTTATTTTCCTTTTCCTTTAACTGCGCTGACGTATGCGGCCCACCTGTCATACACTGAGTGTCACTGACACGCGGGACCCACTGACTTGACCGCTAACCGTTCACCGTTGACCAAGTCAACGCTGACATTAGCAGGGCCACTGCTGACGTCACCCTAGGTGGACCCCACTGCTGACGTAAGCATGACGTCATGCTGACGTCAGAGGGCTAATTTTTGTCTGTTTTTCTTTTTCGAAAATCATTTATTAATTTCAGAAAATGATTTTAGAAAATGGGAGGTGTAGTGCAGCTAGGCGGTGTAAGCGAGTAATAACAACCCGATCGTTTGATTGGGGTGCTTGGGGGCTGCACTCGGGCAGTCCCTACGGAGTACCTGTTGCGGGTACATGGTTACTGTGGATACTTTTGAGGTGTTGATTTGGTTACTTGAGGAGTTTGGGCGGCTATACCTGTTATGGGTGCCGATTGCGGACCGTTGCGGCGGATCGCTTATGACGCTGATACTCGCTTTACCGACAATTAAGGACCGATTCGAGTTCGACCTTTGGACGTGGGAACTACAGTGCTCACCATCTACCCAGAATGGGGAGGGTTCCAACAAGCCTACTCTAGTGCGGTGCCAGATCTGTAGGAGATTCGAGTTTGATATGTGTATGGGGAGTCGTTGCGGCGTACTTTCCCAGATTTACCACGGCCCCCGACTGGCCCCGGAGGGAAGGTTTCACGACCCTGGGGCAGCTGTTAGCTCAGAGTGTTTCCCGAGCCCAGGGAGGCAGTATGACATCGTTACTGTTTAGGGTCTTTGCTGTGGGCTGCGTCTCGAGTTGGGGCACCAACTCGCAGCCCGGGTGGCTCCAGGAGTGCAACCTCTGCAGAGTGAAAACTATACGTATAGCCGTGTCCACGGTTATGGACGACCCGCTTCTGATAAGTTCCGACTAGCATGGGAGTCTGCTTTCTCTCCTTATCCTTGTGTTGGGTTATGAGAGGTTGGTCCAGCTGAGGCTGATGAGACAAGGTGGGGAGGGAGCTCACCGAGTCGAATAGCGAGTGCAAGGTGTTGGTGGATGTTGATTGCGGAACCTGCTGTGGCAGGACGAGCCCGATGTGGTTGTGAGGCTGATGGCTTTTTTTGGGGAGTGAGATCTCTGGTGAGATAAGGTGCCGGTGATGAGATGAACTTGGGTTTAATGCTGCTGCGCATAAAAATACCCGGCTCATTCCCTTGAATACTTTTATTACTAGCTAGGCCACTATAAAGCTTGCTGCATAAATGGTTGGTGACGTGGACTTGTCCCATTTCCTTGGGGACAGACTTTGGATTCGCAGGTGAAGACTTCGATCGTGAGTTCAACCAGGACGGTTGGTACGATTGAATGGTGCGCGCTTCGCTCAAGGATGCCTGTGGGGAGGAGGACCCTGATGTTCTAGCTACCGCTGCGTAGCTGTTTCTCATTGTCGATTTAGCCCAGAGGGCTTGTACCAGACGCTATGTTTTTATATATGTCATGCTTGGATCTAATTTTATCGTTGTATGGATGTGATATTCGACTGAGATGAGTTCTGTACGAGATAGCTGCTATTCCTGGGACTATCTCGAGGGTACAGGGAGTCGGATTCTCGTCGTTGGGAATCCGGTTCGTTTTGGTATCAGAGCCATAGTTGACCGTAGCGCGTAACCCTTAGACCGGAAACTTAGGACTGAAGCTCTAACTGAGTCCTCTATCTTATATGAAACTCCTTGGACTATTTGAAAACTATATATGTACATCTCAACTATTTGCAAAATGTTTTCCCCTTACCTTACCTTACTAACTTGCTAACTTACTAACAACCCCCACTAACTGTCTAGCAGATGGAAGCGGGAGCAGCAGCAGATGAATGACGGGAGGTCAGGACCACTGGAGCAGACCGTGGAGGCCTGGCAGTACTACTAAGGGAGTTGCTGCGGACAGTTGGGATCGATGTGGACAACGTGTTCTACGAGGGCTGGACCTGCGGCCCTGGAGAGGGAGTTCACACTCGGTTGCAGATGACAGTTCCGCCTATCGTGAGGCAACCAAGGTCGTTGATGCTACGAGCAGCAACAAGTGAGAGGACCTTCAGTCGGGCAGTGCAGACTGTGGCTATGAGGATACTCCGTCTAGCCACCCACGTGTACCGGAGGCAGCTCAGCAGCACTCGCTTCAGGTACCTGCCACGGGCGCTGGAGGAACCAGAAGACAGGAACGAGGTCAGTCAGTACGCACACGCCGCGGACCATGAGCGGAACGCGACCTTGCGTACCACAGTTCAGTGCTTAACAGAGTTGGAGTACTTGAACGTTGGCATGGAGGTAAAAGTTGCAAGCCTGGTAGACAAGGTGTGGAGGAAAGACACTCAGATGCTAGAGAAGGACCACAGGATCGCTTTGCTTGAGAGGCGCCTCGAAGCCCGGGAACGAGACATCAGACAACTGGAGTACAAAGCTCGCAACAAGAGGCAGCTAGCTGAACTAATTGGAGCAGCCCAGCAAGCTCGTGACTTTCGCCTGGGCGATCAAATTGCAGAAAAAGACAAGGCACTGGCAGATAAAGAAGAAGAAATTGAGGGAGAGGTGTACTGGTTGGACAGCCGCAACTTAGAACTTCAAGAAGAGGTTGATAGCTACAAGGAAGAGAGCGGAAGGAACTACCAGCTGATGAAGCACTTGAGCCTCGGACAGATTATGGCAAAGAATGAAGCAAGAGGGACCCTTAGCAGTTGGGTGAGGTCGGACAGGAAGAGAGTGGCAGAACTGATCTCATTGAACCAGGGACTTCCGGAGGAGCGCAGAGTTGAGCCCAGGACTGAGCGCTACAGAGTCTCACCAAGTAGAGTTGAGCCACTACCAACGCCTGAAGCCCGAACCTTTACCTCAGAGTTGACAAGACAGAAGCCAGCGGAGCAGTTGACAAGGACAGGGGTGGACACAGCAAGGTTGGCAGCGCGCTTCGCAGACACCCACCACAGTCACAGGCAGTGATCAGACAGCAAGCAGCAGCTGAGCAGTGGGGTTGGCAGCGCGCCTCACAGGCACATTCAGCAGCTTGAGACCGATGCAGTAGTCAGAATCAGCAGATGTCAGCAGTAGCAATGAGATTTGTATCTATCTTTACGAGTAGTTGTTTAGACCTAGTATTTCATGCCCACCTTTTGGCTCAGCCGTGATGTAGCATCCGCTTAGATGTACTAATCCTCAAGGTTCCAGGAGCTGGCCTCGGGATAGTACCTATGTCTAGGTTGTAATGCTGGTTTGAGTGATTGCTTTTGTGGCTGTTTTTGGCAGCTTTCTCGTTGTTAATCCTGATTGTACTTTAGTGTCGAGTCTTTTCATGTATGCAGCTCCTACTCTAGATTTCGCTATAACTAACCTTTACCTGACCGCCACTATAACTGCTCCATAAAAATGCAGAAAGATGTCGATTCGAAGGTCCAACCGACTGCTAGCACGTTTTGAAGAAGCTGAGCAAGAAGAGGCAGCCATGGCAGCCAGAGAAAGAGGGCGTGTCAGAGGTCGAGGTCGCGGTAGGGCAACAGCTGCAGTCAGGGGCAGGGGTCGTGGACGCGCAGCAGGTGTGCTCCAGCCCGAGAACAACGCACCAGGAGGCGGACAAGAGGAGTAAATAGAAGAACCAGCAGTTGAGCCTCAGCAGAACCAGCCACCACCACCACCACCCAACTTGGCAGAAGTGATGGCAGTCCAAACACAACTGATGCAACAGATGGCAACTGCTATGCAACAACAGCAAGGGAACCAGAACCAGCACCGTCAGGGACACCGTGAAGAAGACTTGCAGAGGAAGATTGAGAGGTTCATAAGGTTGAAAGCACCTACGTTTGACTACTCAGACGAGCCACTCGATGCTCACGACTGGCTGCGTACCATTGAGACCAAGCTGGACCTGACAGACTACATCGAGGAGGAGTGTGTGGCCCTTGCGGCTCACCAACTCGAAGGAGCAGCGAAGGCGTGGTGGGAGAGCTACTGTGACTCTCACGCGAACCCCGCTCAAATCACCTGGAAGGAGTTTTGTGAAGCTTTCAAAGAATACCATATCCCTGAGCAAGTCATGGTGCACAAGGCAATGGAATTTCGAACGATGACCCAAGGCATGATGAGTGTGGCAGAGTACGCTCGACACTTCTCCAAGATGTCGAGGTACGCCCCTGAAGACATCACAACTGAGAAGAAGAAACAATTCTGGTTTCAAAGAGGGCTACACAGAGGCTTGAGGACTGCACTGGCAGCAAGTTCTCACAGCACGCTCAGAGAGCTGATTGACAGGGCTATCACAATTCAGAAGGAAAGAGTGGGTCTTGAAGATACGTGGAGAGAGAAGAAGAGAAAGGCTGAACAGCTACACAACCACTGACTGAGCCAGAGGCCGAGGAGTGGCTAGAGCAACATGCTGAGGAGAGGCTTTCAGCAAGGCAACATCCAGGGAGGCTCCGGTTTCAACAGAAGTAACTACCAGGGAAACAGAGGTGGAAACAACAACAGCTTTGGCAACAGAAGCAACAACTACAGTAGTTTTGGCAACAGGAACAACAGCTACTCAGGACAGGGAAGTTCAAACTGGAGGAACAACAGTACGCCCAGAGTCGGCGGAGGGACTTCAGTAGTTTTCTTTGCTTGAGGGAAGCCCAGTCACAAGTCCTTTGACTGTCCAGAAAGGAAGAACAAGCAGACCCCACCTAAAGCACCAGCACCTGGAGGACCAGACAGGCAGCAGACTTTGGCACAGAGAGGCCGCCTCAACCATGTGACCGAAGAAGAAGCATAGGACGCTCCCGACGTTGCACTCGGTGAGTTTTTAGTAAACGGTACTCCAGCATTGATACTGTTTGATTCTGGTGCAACTGGATCGTATATCTCCTCAGAATTCATGAAAGAGCAGTCTCTCCCCACAACCCTTAGAGATTGACCTATAGTCACAACATCTCCCCTAGGAGAACTTAGATGCACCCATGAGTGCCGGTCAGTTAGCATGGAGTTAGGAGGACTAGAGTTCTCCGCAAACTTGACAGTCCTGAAGTCAGATGGCATTGATATAATTCTAGGAATGGATTGGTTAACTGCACACAGAGGAGTAATCAGTTGCTCACCAAGATCAATCGAGTTGACACACCCAAGCGGGATGAAAGTGATAGTGAAGCCTCAGAGAACAAACGCCGGACTTCAGAAGGATGCCACCAGGAAGTTCGTGTACTCACTTAAGGAGAATACTCTGGAGGAGGTGCCCGTCGTGTGTGAATACCCTGACGTGTTTCCAGAAGAACTACCGGGACTGCCACATGATAGAGATGTAGAGTTTATAATCGAGTTGCAGCCAGGCACAGGACCAAATGCCAAGAGACCGTACAGAATGTCCGTGGAAGAACTGGAGGAACTCAAGAAGCAGCTGAAAGAGATGCTAGCAAGTGGGGTGATTCGACCAAGTGCATCCCCGTGGGGATCACCAGTGCTGTTCGTGAAGAAAAAGGATGGATCCATGCATATGTGCGTCGACTACCGATCCCTGAACGCTGTGACCATCAAGAACAAATACCCACTACCACGGATTGACGACCTGTTAGACCAGCTCAAGAAGGCAAAGTACTTCAGCAAGATAGACCTGAGATCAGGGTACCATCAGATGAAGATCAGAGAAGGAGACATTCCCAAGACAGCTTTCGTGACTCGCTACGGGCAGTACGAGTTCACCGTGGTGTCCTTTGGACTGACCAACGCACCTGCGTACTTTATGAACATGATGAACAAGGTGTTCATGGAAGAACTAGACAAGTTTGTGGTAGTGTTCATAGATGACATACTAATCTACTCAGAGACAGCCAAAGAGCATGAGGAACACTTGAGGATTGTGCTAGAAAACCTGAGACAACACCAGTTGTACGGGAAGTTCAGCAAGTGTGAGTTCTGGTTGGAGAAGGTAGCTTTCTTGGGACACGTACTGACAGCCGAAGGTGTAGCAGTGGATCCAGAAAAGATTGAGGCAGTAGCAGAATGGGAACAACCCAAGAGTGTCACAGAGATCCGAAGTTTCCTCGGATTGGCTGGTTACTACAGAAGATTCATAGAGAACTTCTCGAAGATTGCAAAGCCAATGACAGAGGTACTCAAGAACAATGTGCCGTTTGAGTGGACAGACAAGTGTGAAAACAGCTTCCAGGAGTTGAAGCACAAGCTCACTACAACACCAGTGCTGACTCTGCCAGATATCCGCAAAGACTTCATGGTATACTGTGATGCTTCAAGACAAGGTCTAGGATGTGTTCTGATGCAAGAAGGCAAAGTCATGGCCTATGCTTCAAGACAGCTGAGAAAGCACGAAGAGAACTATCCCACACATGACCTGGAGTTAGCAGCAGTAGTACATGCTTTGAAGATCTGGAGACACTACCTGATTGGCAACAAGTGTGACATCTATACTGATCACAAGAGCTTGAAGTACTTCTTCACCCAAGCCGAGCTTAACATGAGGCAAAGAAGGTGGCTAGAACTGATCAAGGACTACGATCTGGAGATACACTACCACCCCGGCAAGGCCAATGTAGTGGCAGATGCTTTGAGCCGGAGAAGCTACTGTAACAACTTGATGATAGAAGAAAACCAGCCGGAGCTTGCAAAAGAAATGTACATGCTAAAGCTAGAACTTGTGAATGAAGGAGAGCCCAAAGAGTTACGTGTGAAGTACAACCTAGAGGAACAAATTCGAGAAGCACAGAAAGGTTGCCCAGAAGTACAAGAAGTGAAGGAAGATATACAGCGCGGAGTAGCACCTGACTTTCGGATAGATGAGACAGGGACAGTATGGCTTAAGGATCGAATCTGTGTACCCCAGAACCAAGAAATCAGAAAGACCATCCTGACAGAGGCCCATGAGTCCAAGTATTCCATTCACCCAGGATGTACGAAGATGTATCAAGACCTAAAGGATAGGTTCTGGTGGAAGAAAATGAGAGAAGACATAGCTGAGTATGTTGCCAAGTGTGACTCGTGCCGGAGGATAAAGGCCGAACACCAGAGGCCAGCAGGACTACTGAATCCACTAGAGATTCCAATGTGGAAGTGGGAAGATATCAGCATGGACTTCATAGTTGGTCTGCCCCACACTCAGAAAGGAAATGATGCCATATGGGTCATAGTCGATCGTCTGACTAAAGTAGCCCACTTCATACCAGTCAAAAGTACCTACCCGGGCAGTAGGTTGGCAGAATTGTACATTGACAACATTCTCAAGTTGCATGGTGCACCCAGAAGCATAGTGTCCGATAGGGGACCACAGTTCACAGCACAGTTCTGGCAGAGCCTGCATGAGGCCATCGGGACATCCTTCGAGTACAGCACAGCTTACCACCCTCAGACCGATGGGCAAACTGAAAGAGTAAACTAGATCTTGGAAGACTTGTTGAGGGCATGCGTGCTAGCTTACAGTGTAGACTGGGAGAAGAGTTTGTCATATGCAGAATTCTCTTACAACAACAGCTACCAAGCTAGCTTACAAATGTCACCCTTCGAAGCACTGTATGGCAGAAAGTGCAGAACACCTCTGATGTGGTCGGAAGTGGGAGAGCGAACGTTCTTTGGACCAGACATGATAGTATAGGCAGAGGAAAATGTGGCAAAAATTTGAGAACACCTGAAGATAGCACAAAGCAGACAGAAAAGCTATGTAGATAAGAGAAGGCGAGATCTGGAGTTCGAAGCAGGAGACTTCGTCTACATGAAGGTGTCACCCCTCAGAGGACACAAGAGGTTTCAAGTGAAAGGAAAACTAGCTCCTCGCTTTGTGGGACCATACAGAATCCTGGAGAGGATAGGCAAGCTAGCCTACAGGCTAGACCTTCCAGAAGACCTGGTCGGAGTACACCCAGTATTCCACGTATCACAACTAAGGAAATGCCTGAGGGTCCCCGAACAGGAAGTCAAGGCAGAAGCATTGGATCTGCAAGACACCTTGGAGTACATGGAGTACCCGGAGAAGATACTGGACAGAGCAGTCAAAGAAACGAGGAGTACAACGATTCCGTTTTGCAAAGTGCAGTGGAGCAATCATTCGGAGAGGGAGGCTACATGGGAAAAAGAATTTGTACTGAGAGAGAAATACCCCCACCTGTTTAAGCCCTAGGTAACCACAAATCTCGAGGACGAGATTCTTGTGAGGGGGGGAGACTGTAACAACCCAAAAATTCCCATAGGATCTGTTGAATGCAAAAAGTGGAATTTAAAAAAAATTTGGTGAAATTGATGTGCATGCAAACTCACTTATAAGATTGCTCTCATTTTGCTCCCTTTATTCCTAGGCAATTTAATTTAAATTTAAAATCAATTTGAAGTGCTAAGGATAAAATAGTGTGATTCGGAGTTAATTTGGTTTTATTGGGTTTTTGGTTGGTATGAATTCAAATTCTAAATTTGAATTCAAACTCTAATTGGCCAAACTAATTTTCAAACCTATCTAACTTCTGTGGGCCGAATCTATCTCAAAAGTCTGAGAACCACCCTTCAACTTCTTTTCCCGAGCCAACCAGCCAGCCAGCCCAGCCGGCCTTACGGCCCAGCCATCCCACCGCGTATCCTTTCTTCCACTGACCGGCGGGCCCCGCCTGTCAGCCTCTCCCCGGCACAGTGTCGTCTTCCCCAACAGCTCTCCTCTCTGTTTTTCGCCGGCGCCCCGCTCTGCCCTCTCTGCTGCCGCGCCCGTGAGCGTTGAGCCAATCCCATCGCTCCGCTCGCGGCCCGTCGCGATGCCGCCACGTGGAAAGGGCACGGGCGCCCAAAATCTCAAGCCGTCCGTCCCCGCGGAGACCTAGCGGCCGCCGCCCTACTTAAACCCTGCCGCTGCTTCTCCCAGCCCTAGCCGCCGCACCCTTCGGGGTTTTCTACTCCACCAAGTTGAAACCGAGGGAGAGAGGAGGGGAAAGGAGTCCGGCCTGCGCGCACGCCATGGCCGCGGCGCGGCCAAGCCACAGGCTTGAACTGCGCGCGCGTGAGCCAAAGGCGCCGCACCGCACCTCACTGCACAGCCGAGCATTCACCCGTGCTGTTGAGGCTTGATCTTCGTGCTAACGCTGTTGCGGACCCGGCTCGCCGGAGCACCCGCGCACGTCGCCGCCGCCGCGCTCGTCGGGGGGCCGTCTCGCCGGCCAAGCTCCCCACTTTTTCTCTCTGTTCGTGTTCGCCGAACCCAAGCCGAGCTCTATCACTGCTTCTCGAGCCTTCCCGAGCCTTTTCCGGTGAACTTCGCCGCCGCCAGTCGCCGCCGGCCGCGATCTGTGCGCGCCCGCGTCGCGCCGTGGCCAGGCCACACCGGAGACCACAGCCGCACGCCACACAGCCATCCGCAGAAGATCCCGTGCCGGCCACAGCCTAATCCCGTGCGCCCGGCGCACCGTGAACCGCACACACGGTCCACCGTGGACCGAGCCTACCAGAAGCGAACCCAGCCGAACCCCTTCGTGGGCCGATTCTTGTCCTTTAAGTCCATTTTACCTCCCTGAACTTTTTCGGCCCATTCACTTTTGGCCCATCAGCAGCCCAGCCGCGTTTATTTTCCTTTTCCTTTAACTGCGCTGACGTATGCGGCCCACCTGTCATACATTGAGTGTCACTGACACGCGGGACCCACTGACGTTCACCGTTGACCAAGTCAACGCTGACATCAGCAGGGCCACTGCTGACGTCACCCTAGGTGGACCCCACTGCTGACGTAAGCATGACGTCATGCTGACGTTTTTGTCTGTTTTTCTTTTTCAAAAATCATTTATTAATTTTAGAAAATGATTTAAACTTGGAAAATTCATAATAAATCAACCGTAGCTCAGAAAAATATGAAACCAGTTTCTATATTTTTCTAAAATCATGATCTATGCATTAGTGTAGAGTTTGGTGTTCTTTGGATCTTCTTTCCTTGCTGTCTTGGTGTTCCTTTGCTAGTAGCCGCGTCTTATTTATTTTACGCAACCTTAGGAGCACCGGAGAGCCAGGAGGAGTCGGACTACCCCGACAACTGCTTTGAGGAGGAAGAGGAAGTTTACCCAGGTTTACGCCCGACCAGTCTCTGAAATACCTATTAGACATGCAACTAGTATGCTAGCGCTTTATATTACTTGCATGATGAGCCTGCACTGCCTTTGTTTATATCCTGTTACCTTGCCATCCTATTATCCACTGAATGATAAATGCTATGCTATGCATGTGTTGGGATAGTTGTGATTGATCCTCTTGGCGTGAGTTGTGGGTGGTATGGGAGGTGTAGTGCAGCTAGGCGGTGTAAGCGAGTAATAACAACCCGATCGTTTGATTGGGGTGCTTGGGGGCTGCACTCGGGCAGTCCCTACGGAGTACCTGTTGCGGGTACATGGTTACTGTGAATACTTTTGAGGTGTTGGGGTGGCTATACCTATAATGGGTGCCGATTGCGGACGGTTGCGGCGGATCGCTTATGACGCTGATACTCGCTTTACCGACAATTAAGGACCGAGTCGAGTTCGACCTTTGGACGTGGGAACTACAGTGCTCACCATCTACCCAGAATGGGGAGGGTTCCAGCAAGCCTACTCTAATGCGGTGCCAGATCTATAGGAGATTCGAGTTTGATATGTGTATGGGGAGTCGTTGCGGCGTACTTTCCCAGATTTACCACGGCCCCCGACTGGCCCCGGAGGGAAGGTTTTACGACCCTGGGGCAGCTGTTAGCTCAGAGTGTTTTCCGAGCCCAGGGAGGCAGTATGGCACCGTTACTGTTTAGGGTCTTTGCTGTGGGCTGCGTCTCGAGTTGGGGCACCAACTCGCAGCCCGGGTGGCTCCAGGAGTGCAACCTCTGCAGAGTGAAAACTATACGTATAGCCGTGTCCACGGTTATGGACGACCCGCTTCTGATAAGTTCCGACTAGCATGGGAGTCTGCTTTCTCTCCTTATCCTTGTGTTGGGTTATGAGAGGTTGGTCCAGCTGAGGCTGATGAGACAAGGTGGGGAGGGAGCTCACCGAGTCGAATAGCGAGTGCAAGGTGTTGGTGGATGTTGATTGCGGGAACCTGCTGTGGCAGGACGAGTCCGATGTGGTTGTGAGGCTGATGGCTGTTTTTGGGGAGTGAGATCTCTGGTGAGATAAGGTGCTGGTGATGAGATGAACTTGGGTTTAATGCTGCTGCGCATAAGAAACCCCGGCTTATTCCCTTGAATACTTTTATTACTAGCTAGGTCACTATAAAGCTTGCTACATAAATGGTTGGTGACGTGGACCTGTCCCATTTCCTTGGGGACAGACTTTGGGTTCGCAGGTGAAGACTTCGATCGTGAGTTCAACCAGGACGGTTGGTACGATTGAATGGTGCGCGCTTCGCTCAAGGATGCCTGTGGGGAGGAGGACCCTAATGTTCTAGCTACCGCTGCGTAGCTGTTTCTCATTGTTGATTTAGCCCAGAGGGCTTGTACCAGACGCTATGTTTTTATATATGTCATGCTTGGATCTAATTTTATCGTTGTATGGATGTGATATTCGACGGAGATGAGTTCTGTACGAGATAGCTGCTATTCCTGGGACTATCTTGAGGGTACAGGGAGTCGGATTCTCGTCGTTGGGAATCCGGTTCGTTTCACTCGCCGCCGCAATCGAGCACCTAGAGCGAGTGTCGGCCTCCGCGGCCGCCGACGAGGCCCCGCTGGCCGTGCTATTCCCACGGGAGCTGCAGCTCGTGCTAATCTACTTCATGCAGGAGGGTTGCAACGCCTACTGCGCCCTCGATGTCTTGGACCCACTGCGCCGCGCCAACTGCGTCGCGCCAACTGCGTCGATGGCCAGACCATGGCGCTCATGGCCGCCATCACATGCGGCTGGATCGAGCTCAGCACGGTGTAACGCCCGTGTTTTAATCTCTCGGATAAATCACCTAAAAACACACCCGGTAAAAACTTTTCAAAATCTTTTCCGCCGAGCTCCCCGAGAATCAAAAACCCAATCCTTGTTCCCGGCTAAATCCCGCCAACCCAGTTTGAACTTATCGTATCACCACCATCTTTGCTTTCACCGTCCCACCCTAACCTTGTCCTCGATCCCCGCCGTGCCCCCCCTCTTTTTCCCGTCCCCCACCGCTCTCTCTCTTTTTCCGTCCAGCCCTGTGTCAATCACTCCAGTACCTTCCGCCAAACCTGACCCCTCTCCTATTAGCATGACCAAGTGGCAATTGTTTTTACAGATTGAGCAGTCCTTCCAAGTTCATCGTAGTTATGGAAGTATGCTTGAAGGCGAGGCTGATGAACTCAAGGTAGACAAGTGCCCATGCTCTAAACTGTAGCTATTTAATATGCTGACATTTTTGGATGTGTCATCCTCATTTCCCCCTTATTTTTTTGGGGACCAAATTCTTTTGCACCGTTTAATCTTTTGTTTGAAGTGCCATTTATATGTACAGTTACTTGTAGTTTGTGTCCTGGTGATGTGGTTCCTGTCCTTGGTGGTTTACTATGTCAACTGCTGACTCTTGTCTTATATTTGTATATAACAAGCAGAACTAACACTAAGCTCCAGATAAAAAGGTTGATAACATAAAGGTCTTCATCAGAGTGGCAACGCATGCGGCTTCCAGCGGGTGGCCCTAACACACAGGCAAAGGTTGGGTGCAGAACGAACCCCACTACTCGACGTCCTCAGGGACAGAGTCTGGATCCACTTCTGTAACAAATTAAGCAAGGGTGAGTACTTACGTACTCAGCAAGCACAAACACATCCACAGAAGGTATAAACAAGCAGAACTAACACTAAGCTCCAGATAAAAAGGTTGATAACATAAAGGTCTTCATCAGAGTGGCAACGCATGCGGCTTCCAGCGGGGTGGCCCTAACACACAGGCAAAGGTTGGGTGCAGAACGAACCCCACTACTCGACGTCCTCAGGGACAGAGTCTGGATCCACTTCTGTAACAAATTAAGCAAGGGTGAGTACTTACGTACTCAGCAAGCACAAACACATCCACAGAAGGTATA
>OAMR01000096.1:1372036-1387657 GCA_900205405.1 Echinochloa crus-galli | reverse complement strand
TTGTCGTGGCCCTGCAATGCAACGGCCACCCGGAATGTTTTTTCTTTACTGAACTATCTGTTGTAATAATGTGAACCAGCATCCTGGGACTGGTATTTGTATCACATTAAGTTCTCTCTTTCGAGGGGACGCTTCACACGGCCCATGAATGCTTCCTGCGGGAAGTACATGCTGGGGTCGCCGTAATGGAACACCCGGTGCTCCGACGTCGAATGCACCGTCGCCGGCAGCCCCGTGGCGTGGTCCATGAGCCCGAGGTCGCATGACGCCCACATCGTTGCGCCCTCGCTCAGGAGCTCCAGATAGACGAAGGCATGGTGCGGGCCCTGTGTCCGGACGCCGTCGCCGCCGTCGCCGGAGGGTACGCCAGGGCCGTCGTCAGGTAGAAGCGGATGGCCCAGCGGTGGCCGGTGACAGTGAAGGCGCGGGAGTGGAGGAACTTGTCGAAGCCCATGCCCTTGTGGAGGTTGTAGCCAAAGATGTCGAACACGAGCACGCCATGCTCCGTGTGCACGACGCAGGTGGACGGCGAGACCATGGAGCTCATGGCCGCCATCGTCGTACCGCGTGGCGCGCATCCTTGCCCGTCTCGGCCACCTCCTCCATGGGGACGCGGAGGCGCCGAGCGTCGCATCCACCAGCTCATGGCGTCAACGCGGATAGGGTAGCGGACGGCGACATGGGCGGCTTGTGGCGATGCGGGGGCCCGTCCACCCCGACGGCGACGCGGGGGGGTGGGGGGGTGCGTGGCGCGTGCGGTCGCAGAGCGCGCCGCGATAGTGGCACGCGACACCAGGGATGACGGCATCAACCGCGGAGGCTGGGGCGGCCGAGAGGGAGGAGGAGATGGCGTCGGCGAGGTCGGACGTCCAAGAGGGGGCGGCAGAGGGAATGCGGAGGAGCTCTGAGGTGAGGGGATTGGGGTGCTGCGGTGGATATCGAGAGGCCATGGGCTTTTAACGACGTGTTTACATGCCATTCAAATTGCAGGGCCAGCTGAATTAAATATGGGCTGTGCGTACTGATACGGCCCGATTGGATAAGGATCACATTTCATGGTCGGGTCAGGCGTGCGGCTCGTACTTATATGGTCCATTGGAGAGATGGATGAGCTTAGGGCCCGCATACTGAAGGGCTACGGCCATTGAAATGGGCTTTGAGGGAGGTGAAATAGGCTTTGAGGATTATAACTGATAGTACTACCGGCCATTGAAAATAAGGAGCGGGTGGAGAAAACTCACTGTGGGTGTAATTAACTAAGACCGACGAACCGAACCGAAACAACCGAAGTAACTGAACCGAAAATTTTGATTATAAATTCAGTCTCATGTTCATAATAATTGAAATAATCATGGTTAATTCGGTCTTAGGGTTTGGTTAACCGATATAACCGAACAGACCAAGGGCTCGTTTGGAAAATCTTTAACTTATGGTCAAAATAAGCTGAAACTAGAAGCCAAACGACTCGCTTTTTTGCAGTTTTTTTTGTCACGCTTCTCACCGCCGCATCCGTTTGTACTAAAACGCAGAAGCTGGTTCTGACCCGCTTCTCAAATAAGCGCTATTTTTATATTTATACAGCTTATAGAAGCGCTTTTTACAACCACGATTCAAACAAGCCCAAATCATAGTAAAAAGGCCCAATCCGGCACGTCATCTATCTAACACAAACCCCCACCGCCGGCCTCCCTCAGACCCTCTCACATCTCTCTCGGTCTTTCCCTGATCCCCATATCTCCCTCATGCCGCTGCCACTCCATATCTCTCCGCATGCACAGGCGCACAGCCAAGCTAAGCCCGCCGGATCCCATCTGGCCACCCCACAACGTCGAGGCGGAGCACGTCAGTGGTGTCCTGCACCGTGGGCGGAGGAAGCGCCACCGGCAGCTCCAGCGCAGGGAACGGGGTGCCGCGCAGGGTGCATGCCTGCAGGGTGCTGGTCGAGGGGGAGCACGGCGGCGGCGTCCTCGGCACAAGGCATAGGCGGTAGGGGAGGGCTGCTCACCGGCCCGAGCTCCACAGAGCTCTACAAGATCCACAAGCTAGAAATAAGCTCGTGGTGGTCGTGCTGCACAGCAAGAAGGGTCTCCGCTATTGTTTTTTGTGATTTTGTATGTTGCATCTGGCTCTTGATTTTTATGATTTTGAATCTTTGATTTTTGCGATTTTGGATGCTAATTTTAGCTCGGTTAGTTTGGTCGTAACAGAAGATCGAATCAAACTAACCCCCGAGACCGAACTCTTCAGTCTTGATATTTTATACGAATCGATTGGTTCTTAATTTTAGGGAACCGAAATTTCAAAAAGACCGAGGAACTGATCGGTTCGGTTCGGTCTGACCGAAGACCAACTCTCAGTGAAAGCGATGAGAGAAGATGCACACCTGACGTGGGCCTCACCAATTAAATTTAATTGCTGCACAAGAACAGAGGAGCATACTGTATGTCTTGAGCCACAAACAAAAGGGAGAGAAACTCTTTGTTATCAAAAAAAAGGGAGAAACTCTGAAATACAACCAGCTCGCGGTGGAGAAGCAGGGCTAGCTAGCAGGCGATAGAGAGATTAGATTGCTCCCCGTATGCACGTCGGTTTCCAAAGCTCAGAAACACATGCTTAATTTCGCACCACCACGACCAATCATAGCCGGCGGCCGGCCAAGTCATTGTGTCCGTCAATAATAAATATACTTCTGACTACGACACTCGTTAAGCAGCTCAAGCTCTTTTGCTCCGTGTGGGAATGGAACACCGGCGAAATCAAGAGTTGACCGGCCGGGCTGCCATGGAGAGTCAAGGCAGCGGTAACGATGTCTGGCCCTATTTAGTTCATAATCACATCATCAAACTTTCTAAAATTCTCTCTCCAAACTTCATTATTCACCTATCACATCAAATCTCTCTCCTCATGCATGGAGCATTAAATTTAGGTAAATAAAAAACAAATACATGGTTTTGATGTACACGACGAGATGAATCTTTTGAGCCTAGTTAGGTCGTGGTAGGACAACGATTACCACAAACAAACAAAAATTGCTACATTGCGCTACAATGTCCGATGTGATATTTTCACCAAACATTTTCCTCCTCTTTTTGGAACTAAACACACCCACTGTGTGTAACATCTGGAAGGAAGGAAATAGATGAATCTTTGATGGTAAACGTCAACAGCCGATGCAGGTGTTTAGAATGATCATCGAAGAGATATGATGATGGCAGGCATGCCAGAGTCCGTTGCCTCCTATGTTTAAATCTTATCTATTTTTAGAGTCTGAGTTTTGCTAGTTTATCATGTAATTAGACTCATACAAGATTAGCTTGATTCTTCTTTTTAAATGATATGAGTGCTCTGCTAGTTTTTTTTAAAAAAAAACACAGCTGCTCAAAATGGACACTAGCTCAACACACGTCCGTACGCCGCACGTGATGCATGCATGCGCGTGTTTCCGGCCAGGAAGCGGTGGACCATCACGCACGTGCTTTACATACGGAGTATACATTGCACCTGCCCGGCCTGTCTCAGCGTGGTGGGCCTACAACGTGGAGGACCGGTCGGTCTATACCAAAAGTTTCAAAAATTAGCTATGCAAAAAGAAGATTCTCCGTCACATCAAAATGTCATATTATACGTGAAGTATTAAATGTAGATGAAATAAAAAACTAATTACACAGTTTTGTTGTACTCTGTGAGATGAACATTTTGAGTCTAATTAATAAATATTTGGACAATTTTTCACATATACAAACAAAACGCTACAGGGTCCGATGTCTGACCGGTGTCAGACCGGCCAGCGCCTGCAGACCCGAATCGGGCGCGGCTTTCTGGATCTAAACACGGGCCAAAATTTCAGCATTCATGCAAGGGATTCTCTCCCGATGCTGGAGGATTATCGATTGATAACTAATTCACGCATGAAACCTGTGCGGCTGTGAAGTGAGGGGGACGTCTTACCAGCTAATGATGATGATGACTACTTACCAGTCACCACTGACGACAAGCTTGCTTTGTCGTATATTCATGTACTATATACATTGTTCCTACCTTTCAAAAAAGAAAAACTATATGCAATAATTATTGTTCCTCAATCAGGTGTGGACTGGAGTGAGGACCCCGGGTTTACTTTTGTAGAATCTTTTTGTTAATTTCCTGGCTCCTTGTGTTGTACTGATGTAGTATATACCATCCTAAAAGGCCAATCAAAGATATTGTTAGGCATTCATGGTTGGGAATTTTGTACGATCCAAACGTCCGGTAGAAAATAAATGATGCTTTTTAACCGGGGATTTGTACTAATTAATATTGCCTAACGGAGGGTGCCATCTGTAAATACGGTACCAACCAATAAACGCTACTCTCATTCTCATCGTCATTTACAGGGAACTGTTGCTGCTACAATCGTACGTAATTCGTAAGTATACACCGCGCGCGCGCATGCATATATCAAGATGAAAAATAGTTAACTGTTCTTACCCGGCCACACATGCTTCACGTACGGGTATGTTCGTAGCACGTGTGCTGCCCACGCCACAAGGGACCATGCATGCATGCATGTGTTTGGTGGTCTTCCGGCAACAAGACGTACACCATCGTCATTTCTACAAGGAAATTAAACCCCGGTGATGTGTCCACGTCCACGAGCTTAATCATTCAATAAACCCCGCGTTCATCTTTCCGCATCACGGATGGACTCGGCATCAAAGCTGCACTTGCACATAGAGGCTAACAAAGGTTTCCATTTACATGCATTTCCGTGCTTTATTCAGGTAAAGGAAACCATATGTTTTCCATATTTTGACTCTATATAGAGCTCGTGTCACGGGGAGGAAGACGAGTAATAGACGTCCTTGTTGCTGGCCTCAACGAGATTAGGAGGGATCACTACATACCTCGCTAGCATCAATAAGTTCATCATCAACTTGGGGGCAGTTGGGCTGGGCTTTGTCTTCATCGTAAAGGTGGGTCTCACTGTAAATATTATCTTTGCAATTATGCGCTGAGCAGTAAGGAATGCCTGCTTTTTGTGCGCCCACATATGAAGGGCAAGGTTTTTGACGGTCTCATACATTGAAATTTAATCTTGAGACAAATCAACGAACGATCCGTACAATAGGTTGTCATTTTGGTTATCTTATGAAAAATACCATATCCCTTAAATTTATGGGTAAAAAAATATTTTGAGTTGCATAGCAAAAACAACTTATACAACGATAGAGGAGTGCACTACCGGACTCCACTTCTTCGCCGTGTGCCTGGGGCACGTGGCAAAGACCCTATAGCCGCTCGTCTAATACTCCTAAATTTTGGCACTTGAGATGATTATTTCGTAAAACTACTACTTTTTTCTGTCACCTCCCCTTCTCTCCTTCACATCTTAAAAAACTTATGTGACACTACATAAGATGACATTTAAGACGATTAACATGAAGCAATGAACTTTTCCTAATGTTGTCCGTACTTTAATCATTGGCATTGCCCTAACCGGGACGGACCTATTTCCCTGTCAACTCATAGGGGTGCCCTATTGTGAATAAAAATACCACCATGGGTCATGGCCCCAACCTCCCACCACTATTGTTTTTATATATGTGAAAATAAGGATCTAATAAAATTAAAAATAATTTCTACCTAAAATTTTCTTACCCACCCTCACAGAGGACCCACATGTCGGGTCCGTCGGGGAGGTAGAGAATGCCTTGATGGTTTTATGACGTCAAACCAAAAAAAAACTTTTCAAAGGGTTTCCACCATTTTCTCTCATCTGTTTTCATCCACCGAAATCCTTACCCGCCTTGTGTATCCACCCCAACCAACTCAAAAATCAAAGCCAACGTATAGCAGCGCCTGCCACGCGGACCACCTTGCCACAACGGATCAACGTGTAATATATAAAAAAGTAAAAGGAACATATGTCCATTCTAAATAATATCACACTTTTTTAAAAAAAAAAGAGACAACACATACGGTTCTCCTCGTCATGATGTGGCCATGGGGTGCCTCATTCATCATCCACGTGATCCACACCGTCAATGATTAAAAAATAATGGAATATATAAATCTGCTGCTGCATACAGAGCTACAAATCATGGATCGATTGCCTCATGCAATGCACGACGGTGATGATAGAGATGCAGGCTGGTCCATGCCAAAATGGATTAACGCCGGGACGTCCTGATTGCGCGAACGAAGCAGGATTATTAGAACACGATAACCAATTAATAGTACTAATAATGTCACAGATGCCGCGGAGTATAGATGCTCTCTCAAACCTGCTTCGTGAATTAGTAGGTGCAGGTTGGACGTCCCATCATTTATCGTTATTACTAACAAGGTGGAAATGGTCTAGGAACCAAACCAAATCCACACCAATCCATACTAATTCTAGTATATTTATAAACCAATCCAATCCCACCCACTTAGTATTCGAACCAAACCAATCCAAACCGTTTAGCTTTTCTCTCCTAACCAAACCAAATTAATCGGTTTCAACCAAAATATTGAAACCGGTTTTTACTCACTACCACTCTTAACAAGAATATATCTTATGATGTGGGACTCATATATTGATATAGCTCAACCGATTTACATGGAGTAGCTAAATCTTATTATCAAACACCTCCAATAAATTTTAGCCAAATTCGCTAAAATTTTAAAGTGTGAACGCGAGGTTTTAGTTTTAGGGTCCGACTTTTGACGTGGGGCCCACATGTTGATCTCATCACATAATTTTGCAGAAAGTAGCGGACCGTTGTTTTGAGTCATTTGCACAAATTTCAGCCAAATCCGCTAAAATTTTGAAGTGTGAACGCGAGGTTTAAATTTTAGGGTCCGGCTTTTGACGTGGGGCCCACATATTGATCTCATCACATAATTTTGCAGAAAGTAGCGGACCGTCGTTTTGAGTCATTTGCACAAATTTCAGCCAAATCCGCTAAAATTTTGTAGTGTGAACGCGAGGTTTAAGTTTTAGGGTCCGGCTTTTGACGTGGGGCCCACATGTTGATCTCATCACATAATTTTGCAGAAAGTTAGCGGACCGTCGTTTTGAGTCATTTGCACAAATTTCAATCAAATTTGCTAAAATTTCATAGTGTGAACGCGAGGTTTTAATTTTAGAGTCCGGCTTTTGATCTTTTGAATTAGTCAAACTAATTACGAACCAATCCAAACTGCTTCGAACCATTATAACTGTTGAACCAAACCAAACCAAACCATTCTATATCTCGACCCATTATGCACCAAACCAATTGATCCAATTAAAAAACCAAACCACTCAAACCGGTTTCAACCCAAACCATTTCCACCTTGAATTACTATGATCACATCATGTAACGTCAGGTTTGGTGATAATGCGAAGCAGCTCCTAACCTAACACTATCTCTTTCCTTGGAGCCATATATATAGTTAGTTTTCCTTTAATAACACTAGCATAGGCACATGTGCGCACGCACATGTATAAAATAAATCAAATATAATGTATAAAATATAGTTGCAATATCTCTCATGTATAGAGAGCTTTATGTATTCTCAAAACTCAATAGTTGGCATTTATTTATATGAAGAAAAACTCTCCGATTTATTGTCTATTAGTAATACGGGATAATTGTGTATAGACGTGGGTACAAATGTGGGGATATTTAGGTGGGTCCTTTTTTGGGTGAAAAAAGTTTTACGGAGAATGAACTAAAAGTGCCCGGAACATGCAATTTTTTCAAGTGTTTCTTGTTTTTCTCTCCCACCAAAGTCCGACAGGTGAGTCCCCTGTGAGAGGGTGGGGGTGGGTTTTTGGGTGAGAAGTATTTTCAATTCTCTAGGATCTTTTAGTGTAGATTTCTTGTTTTTCCCTCCCACCAAAGTCCGACAGGTTGGTCCCCTGTGAGAGGGTGGGGTGAGTTTTTGGGTGAGAAGTGTTTTCAATTCTCTAAGATCCTTTTGGTATAGATATATAGTGCTTTGACATAAATATCTGATTATTTTCTTCTACGCAGCTAGAATTTATCCTATTAAATCGGCACTATAAAGATATACATCTAGATCTTGCCAGATAGATCCAGCACGGTAAAAAGTGACACATGGGGTCATATTTCCAGTAACCCCACCACATGATGATTTTTTGTCTATGATATGTACCGATCCCTACCAGCAATGTCAGTTACAGTGGACACCGTACCTGATTGCTGCAACAGACTGTTTACTCATCCTCAAAGATATATGGGCAAGTGTTAATCGATTAGCCTGTCCATGCACATCCTCATCAGCACAACATTACTTAGCTATATGTTCAAATTCTTATAGCCTCATAATATCCCTGTATGTGTATACGAAAAAAAAATGTTGAGCTGGAATTCTGGGGTACATGCATGATATTTTTTTTTACAAACTAGCTATCGTGCAACATGCAGAGCTCATGACTGATTGACCATCTCTTTCTCCATCACTAGCCAGCATCTGACTGGTAGGTGGGCCATGCTGCAAGCTCAGCCGGCCAATCCTTATCATTCTCACCATACAGACTTTTCTCACCATCTCACTATATATTGCTGGCCAGAGCCTGCAGATCCAAAGCACAAGATCTAGCTAAGAAACACATTTTATAGTAGTGATCTCTGCTAATTGCTGGATTCTCTCAGCTTCCCGGCCGATCTCACAGCCGGCCAGTCCATCAGTTCACTGACTCCAACGTGACAGTAGTATATTGCCCAAATTAGTTAGCCATGGCGAGCAACGGCACGGACAACGCCGCCAACACGACGGAGACGGAGACGGTGCCGCAGCCGCCGCCATGCCACGGGAAGCTCGTCACGATCCTGAGCATCGACGGCGGCGGCATCCGCGGCCTCATCCCGGCGACCATCATCGCCTTCCTCGAGGCCAAGCTCCAGGTATGTACCTGATGATGCTGCAGTATTTTGTTATTGTCCACAGCCATTTTTTTGCACATGATCTATCAGTTCAGTATAGTTAAAGACTGATTGCACATGATTTGGTCTCGGCCAATATATAATTGCAGGAGCTTGACGGCCCGGATGCCCGGATTGCCGACTACTTCGACGTGATCGCCGGGACGAGCACCGGCGCCCTACTCACATCCATGCTGGCGGCGCCGGACGAGAACAACCGGCCACTCTTCGCCGCCAAGGACCTCACCACCTTCTACCTCGAGAACGGCCCCAAGATCTTTCCACAAAAAAAGTACGATATAAATATATAATAAATCCGTTTTACCAACCAAACTTTTGCTTTATCATTTACACGACGATGATAATTGCACTGGTGTTGTGCAGGGCCGGGCTGCTGACGCCGTTGAGAAGCCTGGTGAGCTTCTTCCGGGGCCCCAAGTACGACGGCGTGTTCCTGCACGACAAGATCAAGAACCTCACCCGCGACGTGAAGATCGCCGACACGGTGACCAACGTCATCGTGCCGGCGTTCGACGTCAAGTACCTGCAGCCGGTGATCTTCACACCTACGAGGCCAAGAACGAGCCTCTCAAGAACGCGCACCTCTCCGACATCTGCATCAGCACGTCGGCGGCACCGACCTACTTTCCGGCGCACCACTTCACCACCACCGGCGACCGCGGCGAATCCCGGGAGTTCCACCTTGTCGACGGTGGCGTCGCGGCCAACAACCCCACCATGGTCGCCATGACCATGCTCACCAAGGAGGTGCTCCGCCGCAACCCGGAATTCCGCCCCGGCAGCGACTCCGATTACACGCACTACCTCATCGTCTCCATTGGCACCGGGTCGGCGAAGCAGGCGGAGAAGTACACCGCGCAACAGTGTGCGAAATGGGGGCTGTTTCAGTGGATCTACCATGGCGGATTCAACCCCATCATCGACATCTTCTCCCATGCCAGCTCTGACATGGTTGATATCCATGCGGAAGTGCTCTTTGAGGCCCTACACAGTGAGAAGAAGTATCTTCGCATACAGGTACATATGTTTATTGGACATTTATAATAAATGACCTGTATATATGTAGATCATCCACATGTTCGTCGACAATGCATGATGTGTATGCAGGATGATTCATTGACGGGGGACACGTCATCGGTTGACGTCGCGACCAAGGAGAACATGGAGTCTCTGATAGGGATTGGCAAGGACCTGCTCAAGAAACCGGTGGCGAGGGTGAACATTGACACAGGAGTGTATGAGCCGGTTGAGGGTGATGATGAGGGCACAAACGAAGATGCGCTATGCCGCTTCGCCCACATACTCTCTGAGGAGCGCAAGCTGCGCATGCGCAAGAGCAACCTCAACTCGAAGTAGCTCTCTCAGTTGCAGCTGAGTTCTTGCCAAGAAATTAAGTCCAATGTTTACCAACGGTCATGTACGTACCTGGAGTTGCAGTGTGTGTGTGTGTGCAATGCATGGTAGATAATCTCTATATATATATTTGTTTTATAATTATAGAAACAAGGAAATCCATGTATGCATGAGCCAATAAGCATGATGTAAGCATATAGTGGTCTATATATGGTAACTTGTGTGGGCGCATTTTGGATTGTGATTCACCAACTGATCGATTCGTTTGTGTGCCACAATGTAAAGTCGATGAAATCGGCATGAGCCACACCATGCAGCATATTGTAATCAATGGTACCTAGTATTCTCTTCATTTTAACCTACGATCAAAAGAACCGTACCATTCCCTTCTAAGCAGGTGGTTGATTAGTCCAACAATCTGCATGACGCAAGTCTGGGAAGGAGTTGTGCTGCATCTTGTTGCAACATGGCTTCATCATTGGGGGAAGGGGTGGGGCGTCCACATCTTTTGATCTAGTTGTCGCCCAGCTTGAGATTAAGAGCCATTTCATTTTCGACAGGGGCAGACAAAGAAATTGATTAGGAGGGGGTTGGTCCAAGCTTAATAGAAGCTCAACTGCACAAGTACTCTACACCTTTAATATTTCTATATCTGTTTTCTTGAACATCCATTGATTGTCTGGCCTTAGACGAGGGCTGATTCTGGATGATGGTGGTGGTGATGTGTTTCTATATACTAGATAATATTTGGGCTAAGTTTAATTTTATGATTTCAGGTTGGCAGTCACTTTTGAGTACGAGTATGCTAGATAATAATGCTGGTGCATTGAACATCTCTCTCTCTCTCTCTCTCCCTCAAGAATACAAGAGCATGGAACAAAAACATCTACGTGCAGCTCCATAATTTAATTCCTCAATAGATTCGTTACCGGCAACTCTAACAATAGCCCTCAAATCAAACCTTACAAATGTTAAATAGGGGTTGTGTCTATTTTCTAGGACTCAAAACTTGCTCTGACTCCAGCAATAGCCCTCGGTTCTAAGTTATAATAGACAGCTCCCGGAAGATCTTCTAGAGCGCATTTTTTTTACTTGGCCCGCTATAAATTTGATATACGGGACTATTTTGAGAGTTGCTCTAATGGGGTGACGTTCCTTTCATATAGGGACCGCTACTCGTCAGGCAAGATACATGACCCCTGCTTATGGGCGATGATTTGATAAAGACACCACACTACTAGGATATATGAAACATGTGGTCCTTACCCTGTGCCAAGTCAAGTCAGCCATCTCGAGATGCCATTTTACAACACACCCCATGGGTGTGCTCCATATCAGAGCCTATAGTGAGAAAAACAGTTTCTACACAAAATTAAGTACACATATAGCACCTCATCGAAACCTTGTGTGGGAGTTTGTTACATTGCTGCACTAGAACAAAGAGAATATGGACAATCTATATAGTACAAGATGTCTAAAAATAGCACATGAGATATATTTGTACAACAACTGTAGTACCGTTAACCGGCCAAAAGTGGCTCTTTTTGTTGCTTACCGAGGAAACCTTATTATAATTATATATTCTTGTTAGGGCCTCCATGTTAATCCTTATAATACAATAAAAAATTAAAGAGATAAATCTAGTAGTTCTACAAAAATAGAAATATATGAATATCAATTCCATAGATTATCATCATTGATAATATAACCACGGCATTTGCTCTATTATATAAAAAATACCACATATTACTAAAATAAGTGGATATCCTTTATCAAAGCTTAAGTAGCCAATCATCAGGTCAGGTATCAGGTCCACTAGTGCTAGTAGGTGAGTGATCTATAGGGGGATTTCAAAACATACATCTAGTATGTGAGTGATCTATTATAATTATTTATTTTGTTAGTATCTGAATCCCCTTGTGGCATTCTCTGGCTCCACCCTTGAGAGACAAGCCAGACGTTAGGCCACCTTTGCGTACGGACGCTGTCTTCCACGGTTTGTCCAGTGCTAATTAAGAATTTTGTGATCAAGTCGCTGTTGATCCGTGACTAGCACGTTTCGGAACTTTGGAAACGACGCCGCCGTACTATAAATTCAGTACGCATGCACATCCAAGTGAAAAGAGGTGTGTTCGTTTGCCTGGTTGTTGATTGTTGGTGCTGATTTGTCCTGAGAGAAAAATACCGGTGACTGGTGCTGATTTCTACTGAGAGAAAATACTGCTGGTTGGTGGCTGATACGAAACTTCAACTTCAGGTACATGCACATGCTTCACGTACGTCGTGTCGCCGTTCCAAGCCCAAGGCATCGTGTCATCTGTTTTTTTTCCAGCGACGCTCCCCCAAATACTCTTCCGAAGCCCAGGGTTGTGAAGCTTCATGTTTTCAGAGGTATAGAAAGGGCCTGGCAAGCAAATTCAATTCTTCTGTAGAAGAGTAATGGACTGATCTTTCAAAATGGTAGACTGCTTAGATGCAAGGAGATGGGCCGGAGACGATGGACTTTCATTCCCCATCAAGTCATCTGATATGGTTTCATGTACTTGTACAGTAGTATATATATCTACAAAAATCATATTGTGGAGCATGATATGGATATATATATATTATCCATATATCGTTACATATTCTAAATCATAGACTGCTAGTTTGTAGGAGCCTCCGCTGTGCAGTCGTTGTCGCGTGGGGATAACGGTAGACTGAGCAATGCAAGGACATGTAGAGATGCGCATTGACCATCCAAGCGGTAGACTGGTGTAGAGTTGTGATGGTGTTAGTGGGTGTTTTTTTTTGTATTTTGTATTGTATCACTTCTACTTTATGTCTTTATTTATATATGTTTGGCAAAATTTTGCCGGTTGCCTTTCAAAAAAACATGTAGTGTGTACGAAGTACTTAAGACTACTACTGTACGTACACTAGTATACCTGATATATTGATATGCTTTGTTCCGTTCGGACATACCAACTAATATAACACGTACCCAAGTGCAAACAGATTGCATATGATTCCTTTCTGTAGTTTAACCACTGCGTGAATCACAGCAATCTTATAAAACAAGATGGAGCACTCTCTTGTAGTTGTAGTGTTCCCAAAAGTCATCAAAGAGAAAGCCCTATTCTCCTCTTCATGATGGCAATGGGCTCAACAGTTAGTTTAACGTAACCGTCGTCCACGTGATCCAACACCACGAATATAGCTCAATGGTATCTGTCTGATTTACACATCACCTAGTGGCGTCGATTATTGCCCATGCAATGTATTGTGAATTGTGATAACGACGATGGAGAGGCAGGTCGGTTTCAGAGGCCTTGCAGTGCTGGATGTGACCAAACAATCAATGTACTGTTGTGGGTTTGATACAGTGAGAAAAGGATCGGAACAGTTTCAGATATAGATATATGATGCTGCAGAAGAGCTAGCTAGCTCTCAACCTATTGGAGTAGTTTGGATATCGACATCATGTTTCAATGATGACATAATAAAGCCATGCCTGATTGACGATGATAAAGATGCTATCAGACTTTATGTACGATGGTTAGCTTTTGTCACAGATCAATGAAAAATCGTCATAAAACAATACATGTGACGTTCTCAAATTTTATCATGTATTGAGCGTCACGGTTCGAACATCACTGATTAACTTAATCCATGACGATCTAATATTGTCATAAACTAGGCTCAAGCCCATACAACCCAACCCGAGCCCATTACTTGTGATAAAAAATAAACGTCACGGATCCAGTTGACACGTCACAAGTAGCTTACATGGAGGATGATGTGGCTGACGACGTGGCTGATGACATGATGATGAGTGACGTGGCCGCTAACATGGCGATGACGTGGCAGCTGACATGAGGATGATGTGGCAACGATGTGTACGGGTCTAATTCAAATTGGGCCACTAAAATGGACCAAATTCAGCCCATATTTTTTTTACCGGCTAACAAAATTTTCAGCAATGCATAACCCATATAAAAATCGGCCCATAAATTTTCATGGACCAGAGGCCAATTGAAAATCACACCAAAGGCACATACAACCAAATTTATCTTACTATTACTAATTGAAGGCTCCTTTAGGAGTCTTCACGTTAATCCTCACGAGACGCGCTAGAAAAATAGATAAATGCTAGAAATTCTCACAAAAAACAGAAACATCGAGCCCTCAAATCAGCACAACGGATAATAATAGCCGTCGGATCAATTATAATTTCCGTGAAAGGGTCTCTAGCCTAGTGGTTAGAGCACCTGAGTAGCACCCTGCAGATCCAGGTTCGATTCCCTGTGGGAGCGAATTAACTGGGTTTGGAATAAAGAAAATTAAAAAAATAGGTTGGGGCTTCCCCTACTGACTCCGGTCAAAAAAAAATATAATTTCCAAAAAAATTACACACCTTTGCCATTAAAAAAAGTAATCTAAAATAACCCCCGAAACTTCCGTGTCAATTACTTAGGTGTGCCATTATGAGCAATAATAGATTAAAAAACTAAAAAGAGAAAAGCTCACGTCCAGGCTTTTTTGCGGGCAGCTCACGTCAAGGCTATTTTTTTGCCGGCAGCTCACGTCAGGCTTTCTTTCTTTTTTTTCCTTTTTTTTTCAGGCAGCTCACGTCCATACCTTGATTAGATAGAGATGGATGGATCCTAATTAAAATTGATCATCTAACCCTCATTCTATATTCGTCAAGACAAACATTTAGTGAGTATGTTTAGTGAGTTCATCTATGATCCAGATTCATAGAACCTAATAAGACAAATGTTTAGTGAGTACATAAATCCATTATCGGAGTTGACTGCTACATATTTTTAAACAATAACTACACTATGTCAATTAAGAAATATTATTATGCGCATGTGTTATTTCATAGGGTGAGTGTATGTGGGTATGAGTGTGTTTGTACTATATTTAGAATACTATCAATACTAAAGATATGGTCAAATAGTTATATATGAAGGAAACCATCCTCTTAGCCAAAATAATTGTTAATCTATCATTAATCGTGATATGCTACACATGGAGTATAAGCTAAAAGTATGTATATAAGCAAGTTAAAATTGTATTTTTTGTTTATTGTATTGTGGCATATGAAAAAAATGTACCTTAAGCGCATGGAGGATTCCTATCTTCTATTGCTAACATTGCTCAAACTAACCATATACAGGCATTATGCTATTATGGTATTAACAAAAAACTAATTAAAGTACACAAGCATAATGCTTCCCACCATGCATGCAAACCGCACATATGCAATCATTAAAAATACGTTTCCTAGGTGACAAATGAAACTAATCATCCACATGAAAACATAAAATATACTTTGTTATGGGATATTAGTTAAATTACTATTGTA
>OAMR01000096.1:1348607-1361489 GCA_900205405.1 Echinochloa crus-galli | reverse complement strand
TGCGGCGCCGAGCCCCCGAGCATGCGAGGGACTTGGCCTGGTTCTCTTGGAACGCGCCGAGTCGTTTTGCGGCGCCCAGCCCCCGAGCATGTGAGGGACTTGGCCTGGTTCTCTTGGAACGCGCCGAGTCGTTTTGCGGCGCCGAGCCCCCGAGCATGCGAGGGACTTGGCCTGGTTCTCTTGGAACGCGACGAGTCGTTTTGCGGCGCCCAGCCCCCGAGCATGCGAGGGACTTGGCCTGGTTCTCTTGGAACACGCCGAGTCGTTTTGCGGCGCCCAGCCCCCGAGCATGCGAGGGACTTGGCGTGGTTCTCTTGGAACGTGCCGAGTCGTAGTGCGGCGCCCAGCCCCCGAGCATGCGAGGGACTTGGCCTGGTTCTCTTGGAACGCGCCGAGTCGTTTTGCGGCGTCGAGCCCCCGAGCATGCGAGGGACTTGGCCTGGTTCTCTTGGAATGCGCCGAGTCGTTTTGCGGCGTCCAGCCCCAGAGCATGCGAGGGACTTGGCCTGGTTCTCTTGGAACGCGCCGAGTCGTTTTGCGGCGCCCAGCCCCCGAGCATACGAGGGACTTGGCTTGGTTCTCTTGGAATGCGCCGAGTAGTAGTGCGGCGCACAGCCCCCGAGCATGCGAGGGACTTGGCCTGGTTCTCTTGGAACGCGCCGAGTCGTTTTGCGGTGCCCAGCCCCCGAGCTTGCGAGGGACTTGGCCTGGTTCTCTTGGAACACGCCGAGTCGTTTTGCGGCGCCCAGCCCCCGAGCATACGAGGGACTTGGCCTGGTTCTCTTGGAACACGCCGAGTCGTTTTGCGGCGCCGAGTCGTAGTGCGGCGCCCAGCCCCCGAGCATGTGAGGGACTTGGCCTGGTTCTCTTGGAACGCGCCGAGTCGTAATGCGGCGCCGAGCCCCCGAGCATGCGAGGGACTTGGCCTGGTTCTCTTGGAACGCACCGAGTCGTTTTGCGGCACCCAACCCCCGAGCATGCGAGGGACTTGGCCTGGTTCTCTTGTAACGCGCCGAGTTGTAGTGCGGCGCCCAGCCCCCGAGCATGCGAGGGACTTGGCCTGGTTCTCTTGGAACGCGCCGAGTCGTAGTGCGGCGCCCAGCCCCCGAGCATGTAAGGGACTTGGCCTGGTTCTCTTGGAACACGCCGAGTCGTAGTGCGGCGCCCAGCCCCCGAGCATGTAAGGGACTTGGCCTGGTTCTCTTGGAACACGCCGAGTCGTAGTGCGGCGCCCAGCCCCCGAGCATGTGAGGGACTTGGCCTGGTTCTCTTGGAACGCGCCGAGTCGTTTTGCGGCGCCCAGCCCCCAAGCATGCGAGGGACTTGGCTTGGTTCTCTTGGAATGCGCCGAGTCGTAGTGCGGCAAACGCGCCGAGTCGTTTTGCGGCGCCCAGCCCCCGAGCATGCGAGGGACTTGGCCTGGTTCTCTTGGAACGCGCCGAGTCGTTTTGCGGCGCCCAGCCCCCGAGCATGCGAGGGACTTGGCCTGGTTCTCTTGGAACGCGCCGAGTCGTTTTGCGGCGCCCAGCCCCCGAGCATGCGAGGGACTTGGCCTGGTTCTCTTGGAACGCGCCGAGTCGTTTTGCGGCGCCCAGCCCCCGAGCATGCGAGGGACTTGGCCTGGTTCTCTTGGAACGCGCCGAGTCGTTTTGCGGCGCCCAGCCCCCGAGCATGCGAGGGACTTGGCCTGGTTCTCTTGGAACGCGCCGAGTCGTTTTGCGGCGCCCAGCCCCCGAGCATGCGAGGGACTTGGCCTGGTTCTCTTGGAACGCGCCGAGTCGTTTTTGAAATGGAAACATATCCAGTCCGTCAATTTCGGATCCTATGGCTATCGGATTGCCAATCCCGCGGATTTCGTCCGCTCGTTACGGAGCCGTTAGGTCAGGATGGTGCCTGCGTTATAAATACGCCACCGGGGGCGCCGTCATCGTCATCCCACCGTTGCGCTGCACCTTTCGCCTTCTGCTCAGCCTAGCCCGCCATTCGCTCAAGCGAGGTGTCCGAGGTAGTAGATTGATCTCCATTGCTTAGCAATCCACCTCCATTTTCGTCCACTCCTCATCACCGAGCGAAGTCATGGCCGAAGAGGCTGCAGAGCGCGCCTTGCTGGATGCCCAAGCAGCGTCCGGGATGCCGACGGAGGGCGAACAAGACGCGGCCTGGGGGAAGACGAAGATGACGCAGGAGCGTCTGGAGGACATGGCAAACCGCGGCGTGCTCCCCACGGGGGACGCCTTGTCCTGGAGGCTCCCGGGGAAGGAGAAGAGGCCGTTCGAGAACACCAGTGAGGTGGCCGTCTTCGCACACTTCGTGGAGCGCGGGTTCAGCACGCCGACCGGCGATTTCTTCCGCGGGTTGCTCCATTACTACGGTCTGGAGCTTTCTCATCTTAATCCCAATGGGATTTTTGACATTTCATTCTTTATCTACTTTTGTGAGGCCTTCCTTGGCATTGCTCCCCATTTCCATCTCTGGCGGCACTTGTACCGCGTTAAGCGCATTGGGTCGGGGAATAGAGGAGATGGACCTACTCGGATTACCGGCGGGGCTGGCATTGCGCTGCGCATGGGAGGATTACTTCGATCTGCAGCTGCTTGACTGCCACAAGGAATGGCGCCGCGACTGGTTCTACATGGTGGACCAGCCGCCACTGCTGCCGAGTAGATCTGGCAAGGCGCCCAAGGAGCAGGAATCCTGGCGCTCCGTTCCACACGGGAATGAGTGCGACGACATCCCTGAGCTCATGGCGATGATTGCCGAGTTGAAGCAGAAGGGGTTGACCGCCATGGCGGTAACCATATCGTTCGTGGCCCAGACTATCCAACCGATCAAGGACCGAGTGCATCCGGCGTACGAGTTCTCTAGCCGCACAGACCCGACCCGGGAGATGTCTCAGGGTTTTGACTCGGACGAGGTCATTAGGCGGGTGGGTACCATGATGAAGGGCGAGGTGAACAACATCGACACGCCGCGTCCTTTTGCGCTGAAAAACCCTCCCCTTGCGGTAAGGATTCTGGTCCGGGTTCTTTGTCTTTGCTTATGTTGATACTTTTATTTCCTGTGTCTTGAATTCTTGGTGCTTTCTTCGTGCTAGGAGGTGACCAAGCGCTTCTTCTGCCCGGCGCCACTGCCTGAAGGGGGGCCAGCGGCAGAAGGTGATGCGGCCGGAGGAAGCGAGGGAAGACCCACTCCCAGTGATGAAGGACTTAGAGGACTGGGTCACCGAGGAGCTCGGCTCTCCCACGAGCTCGGGCGAGGTGGGCGCCGTGGACTCTACCGCTGCTGCCGCTCCCTCCCGGGTTGTCACGCGCAAGTTTTACGCTTCGCAGCTGCAGACTAGCGCGGCCGAGTCACGGAAGAGGTCGGCGCAGGCCGAAGCGCAGACATCTGATGCGCTGGGCGCGTAGCGGCACAGGTCGGATCCTGCACCGTCCGTCGGAGGAGATGCCGGGGCCTCCCCCACCGCGGAGGGTGCCGATCGTGATCCAGATGCTGCAGTGGAGATTGATTCAGGGCAGTCTCCTACGCCCGTGATTTCTCCTGGGAGTGGCCGGCCACCGCGTCCGTCACTCTTGAAGTTCAAGCGGCCGAGTAGGAGTAACAGGTTAGAGCCATAGCTCGGTTAAGTTGGTCGTGCTAGGACGCCATTTCTTTTGTAGGTCTTGATGCTAGCTTCACATGTGCTCTGTGTTATTTTTCAGGAGTCCGACTGTGCTGTCGGACGCATCGCGCACTCGGTCGGACAGCGATGGTGACCTGGGGGACTCGGCGACCCAGAAACCATCATTGACGGGGCCGGCTGCTGCACATGAGAAGCCGCCGGAGGAGGTAGCCAAGGATACTACTGACGGGTCGGGCTCGCAGGCGATGGAGGTTCCTACAGCGGGGACCCAGTCGGACATACAGCCCGGCAGGGAGCACTCGAACATGCCAGAGCTTGAGGACGACGCGCTCCCGGACCAACGTGCTGAGCCGGAAGGGGAAGAAGAGGAGCTGAGCCGCCAGGAGCGGTTCAGGCGCATCGCCGAGGCGAACAAGGCGGCGCTTGAACGGATTCGCACCTCGTCGGGTTTAATGCTGGAGGACATGGAGGTAATTGCTCTGATTTGCAGTTTTGCAGTTTTGCAGTTCTCCTGGGGTGTGTACCTTGTAGATTTGCAGTTTTGAGCCTTTGCTGGTGCAGGCGCTGATGTCTGGGACTATGGAGAGCACGCGCTTGCTACGCGTGGCCGAGGACGAGTACCTGGAGCTGCAAGATCTCAGGACCCGGGTTCGCACCGTCGCCGCGGAGGCGCGCAGCGTGGTCATCCAGAAGGACACCGACGCCGAGTCCGTGGCGCAACTCAACCGGGATCTTGTCGCTCAGCTGGAGGCAGCCAACACCAGTATGCTTTACTTGACAATTATACTCAGAGTCAAACACCATTTTTCTTTGGTATACCGATTGCCTTTCGCATTCCCAGGTCATGCCCAAGAGATGGAGCGCGTCCAGGGTCGGCTTGCGACGATGGACAAAAAGTTTAAGGACGTGACGGCCGTGCTGAAGGAGAGGGATGAGGAGCTGAAGCGCGCCCTAGAAAGTGAGCGGAGGCCCGTGCGACGTCAACTCGAGTTTCCCACATGTGCTGATCACGAGGCCATAACACTTGGTTATGAATGGCTTTGCTGCGCAGGTCATGCCCGCGAAAAGAAGATCTTGGAGGAGAAGGTTGCGGCGGCCGAGAAGGAGATGCAGGATCTCGTCAGCGCGCACGGCCGAGCTGTAGATGCTCACGGCGTTGCCATGACCGATAGGTGTTGTACTCGGACTTCGTGTTTGCTCGATATTTATGATACCAAGGTGTTGCCTTGACCTGTGCACTTGTGCAGAGGCCACTCGGCGCTATGATGAATTGGCGCAGGCGGCGGTGACCGCGTGTGATGAGATCCAGGTCCCTGGTGACCGCCCGGCAGTACCGCTGGCAGAGCGACTGCAGCACTTGCCTGCGTACGCCAGAGGAGTAGCGACGGAGACCGCCAAGCAGGCGGTGAGGTACACGCTGGCTCTTGTCCGCTCGTACAACCCCGACCTCAACTTGGAGGAGGTCCGTGACGGGTACTACCCCGAGTTGTCGGAGCAGTAGTTCGACGACCTAGCAGCGTCCTTCAACAGCTTGGCAGTAGACGTGGTCAGCATGATCGTAGAAGTGACCGAATGAGTGACCTGTTTGAAGGGAGAAGAAAAACATGTAGCTTTTGGCAAAACACAATTTGTGTAATAGATAATTGCTGTTTGCAATATTTATTTTGAGTTGATTTTATTAACCCCTATCACTTCACCGCTATCATGACAAACGTTAGGGACTCGGGCGAAGAGCAGGCTGGAGCTCTCATAGAGGCAGCACTCCTACATGCTATGATGCTCTGCATGGAGGCTTAGTCATAGGCAGGGTCCCGGCCGAGTACTTTCACGCGTGTTTAGATGTTGGATATAGTGAGTCGGACTTGCCGTGTTATGCAGTTACTTTTTGGGTAACTTAGGTGGAGGACGAGCTCATGGCCGTCATAGTGAAATTATTGTGAATGCATTGGTTGTCAGACACAAAATTCAGAGTAAAAGAATCTTTATTGAAGGATTGAAATAACCGGGTAAAGATACATAGCTGTGATTTGGACTAAGGATAGAACTTAGTGAGATGCTGGATGTTCCAGACATTGGGAACTGGGTTGCCATCGGCCCATTCTAGGCGATAAGTTCCTGGAGAGATGACTTCCTTGACAATGAACGGGCCCTCCCATGGGGCGGATAGCTTGTGCTGCCCTGCCGAGCTCATGACTCGACGCAGGGCGAGGTCGCCCACGTTCAAAGCTCGTTCTTTGACGTTTCTGTCATGATATCGGCGTATTTGCTGCTCATGGCGCGCATGCCGAGTTAAGGCGCATAGCCTGTGCTCTTCTATGGAGTCGACGTCGACCTGTCGACTCGACTCGGCTCCTCCTTCTTCATAATTCTTGATGCGTGGTGCGGTGAAGGCGAGGTCGGCTGGCAGCACGGCCTCTGAGCCATAGACCATGAAGAACGGTGAATAGCCGGTTGCACGGCTCCTTTGCGTGCGTAGGCCCCATACCACGTGTGGTACTTCTTTAGCCCAGCGGCCTGCGCGTGGGTTTAAGACGTCGTATATTTCTTTCTTGAGAGCGTCCAGGACCATGCCGTTGGCCCGCTCGACCTGCCCATTGCATCGTGGATGTGCTGATGACGAGTAGTAGACATCAATCTGGCTGTCCTGACAGAAATCCCAGAACTCGTGCCCTGTAAACTGAGAGCCAAGTTCGGTGATGATACGATTTGGGACGCCAAAACGGTGTGTTATTTCCTCGATGAAGGCCGCTGCTGTGGCCGACTTGGTGTCGGTGACGGTCTTGTATTCGATCCACTTGGTGAACTTGTCCACCGCGATGAGCAAATGCTTGACTCCGCCCTGAGCTGGCTTGAAGAGTCCCACGTTGTCGACACCCCATACCGCAAAAGGCCATGAGGGCGGTATGGTGCGTAGCGCTTGAGCCGGCAAGTGCTTTTGCTTTTGGAAGAACTGGCACCCGGCGCAACGCTGGACGAGTTCCTTTGCGTCAGAGACCGCGGTGGGCCAGAAGAACCCAGATCTATATATCTTGCCGACCAGCGTTCTAGCCGCCGCATGATTGTTGCATGTGCTCGAGTGGACTTCGTGCAGTAGTGCCAGGCCTTCGCTGCGCGGGATGCACTTCATGAGTACTCCCGAGGATGCTGACTTTCTGTAGAGCTTGTTCCCGATCACCACGTAATTGGCGCTTCTGCGGCTGAGTTGCTCGAGAGCGACCTTGTCTGGTTTGAGCTTGCCTTCGATCGTCATGCTATCGTTTTTGACGAACGCGATGAGCGGCTCGCGCCAATCTTCTTCTTCTTGTGCTTCTGTGACTGCTACGACAACCTGGTCGGCAGCGGCAGTAGGTTCGCCTGCGTCCAATAGCTTGATGGACGGCTTTCGCAGATCTTACACGAATACGCCCGCGGGTACTTGGGATCGCTTGGATCCGAGTTTGGACAGGACATCCGCGGCGACATTTTCTTCGCGCGGCACGTGGCGGCATTCTAGCCCGTAGAAGTGGGCTTCTAACTTTCGAACTTCCGCGCAGTAGGCATCCATCGTTTCCTTAGAGCACTCCCAATTCTTGTTGACTTGCTCGACCACCACTTTTGAATCTCCAAAGCATAGCAAGCGCTTGATGCCGAGGGTGATGGCTATCTTCAATCCGTGGATCAATGCTTCGTACTCGGCGCCGTTGTTGGTTGCTTGATAATGGATTTGGAGTACGTATTTAAGGTGTTTGCCTTCTGGTGATATAAAAAGTACCCCTGCGCCGGCTCCTTCCAGATTAAGGGCACCATCGAAGTACATTGTCTAGTGTTCTGGTGGCTCGGCGGGTGTTGGTGCTCGCAACTCGGTTCATTCAGCCAAAAAGTCCACCAGCACTTGTGATTTTATGGACTGTCTTGACTTGAAAGTGATGTCGAAACTCCCGAGTTCTACAGCCCACTTGACAACTCGGCCGTTGATGTCGCGATTGTGGAGTATCTCTCCGAGTGGGAAGTTGGATACCACAAGAATGGGGTGGGCCTAGAAATAATGACGCAGCTTCCTTGAACAGATCAGGAGAGCGTAAAGCAGCTTTTGGGGGTGCTGATACCGGATTTTGGACTCGGCCAGTACTTCGCTGACGTAGTACACTGGTCTCTGCACCGGATATGCGTGTCCATCCTCCTGTCGTTCTACGACCAGGGCGGTGCTGACCACATGTGTGGTTGCTGCTATGTATAGCAGGAGAGGTTCGTTCTTCTTTGGCCCAGCGAGGACTGGTGGGGTGGCGAGGAATGCTTCCAGGTCGGCCAATGCTTGATCGGCCTCTGGCGTCCATTCGAACTTGTCGGCTTTCTTCAGGATCTTGAAGAAAGGGGCGCCACGTTCACCTAGCTTGCTGATGAACCGGCTTAGGGCTGCCATCATTCCTGTCAGCTTCATCACCTCCTTCTTGTTCTTGGGAGGCGGCAAATCTTGGATTGCCGTGACCTTCTCTGGGTTGGCTTCTATGCCCCGCTGGCTGACTAAGAACCCCAGGAGCTTGCCTGAGGGTACCCCAAAGACGCACTTGGTCGGGTTCAGCTTCCATCTGTAGCGGCGCAGGTTGTTAAAAGTTTCTTGAAGGTCGGCGATTAAAGTGTCCGGGTTGTAGGTCTTGACCACAACATCGTCGACATACGCCTCGGCGTTTCGCCCGATCTGGGTGTCCAGGCACCCCTGAATTGCATTCTGGTATGTTGCTCCCGCGTTTTTCAAGCCGAACGCATTGTCTTGTAGCAGTATATGCCATGGGGCATGATGAACGCCGTTTTGTCTTGGTCGTCAGGATTCAGGGCTATCTGATGGTAGCCTGAGTAGCAATCCAAGAAGGAGAGTAAGAGGCATCCGGCCGTAGAGTCGACAACCTAGTCGATACGAGGGAGAGGGAAGGAGTCCTTAGGGCAGTGTTTGTTGAGATTGGTATAATCAATGCACATTCTCCATTCACCAGTTTTTTTCTTGACAAGTACAGGATTTGCAAGCCATTCGGGGTGCATGCACTCCCGAATGAAACCAGCTGCTAAGAGTTTATTTAATTCTACCCTAATGGCCTCCTTGCGATCTTGTGCGAAGCGTCGAAGCTTCTGCTTGACCGGCTTGGCGGTCTTCACCAAATGCAAGGAGTGCTCAGCCTTCTCCCTTGGGACTCCTGGCATATCCGAGGGTTTCCACGCGAATATGTCCCAGTTATCCCGTAGGAAGGAGGCGAGCGAGCTTTCCTATTTAGGAGACAGGCCATGGCCTATCAGCGCCGTCTTGCTGGGGTCGTCGCTGGAGAGGGAGATCGTCTTGGTCTTCGAGTCTGGCTCAAGTGTTGTCGTGGTTGCGTCTTGCTCCGGAACCTTGGCGTTGGCGGGTGGGTTGGACTTGGCTTCAACTGCGAGGAGTGCGCTGTTGCCGAGTTGCCGTGAGAGCTCGGCAAGGCGCACAGCTTCTTCATCACACTCGTGCGACGTCTTGACGTTGCCCCTGATGCTGATGACTCCGTTTAGAGCCGGCATTTTCATCACCAAGTAGGTGTGATTGGGAATAGCCATGAAACGTGCCAGCATGGGCCGTCCAAAGATGGCGTGATAGGAGCTGCCAAAGTCGGCGACTTCGAAGTGGAGGTACTCGGTGCGGTAGTTGGCATGTGTGCCAAAGGTCACTGGTAGAGTAACTCTTCCGACCGGGTAGGCCGCTTTGCCAGGGATGACGCCGTAGAACGGGTGGTGAGAGCCTCGGAGCCTGGTATAGTCAAACCCCATGTCGTTTAGGGTTTTGGTGAAGATGATGTTGAGCGAGTTGCCTCCGTCGATCAGTACTTTCGTCAGGAGGACTCGGTCAATGACTGGGTTGACGATCAGCGGATACGAGCCTGGCTCGGGCAGGTGAACCCAGTGGTCTTTCCTGCTGAAGGTGATCGGAGTTTCCGACCATCTAAGGTACTCGACGTCCCTAGTACCTACGAGATTTATCTCGCGGCTATGGAGCTTTTGCTTCCTCTTGTCGCAGAACGCATCGGGACCTCCCACGATTACGTTGACTTGGCGGTCAGCGCGCTGGAAGTTGCCTTGTTGGTTATCTTCGGCGGCGGCCTCTGGAGCTGGGCGGCGGTCGGCTCCACCTGGCGCCCTGTTGTCGCGGCGACGATCGTCGCGGCGGTCGGGGCAACGCTCATTGCGGCGGTCACCGTCCCTCCTGTCGCCACGGTTGTTATTGTAGCGCGGCTTCTTTGGTGGTGGTGGGACGCCGAGCTCCTTCTTGAGTATCCAGCAATCTCTGAACGAGTGCTTTGCGTCCTTATGTAAAGGACACGGCTCATTTAGGCGAGCGGGTTGGAGTCGTGACTCCACGCGGCCCTCGCCCTCTGCAACAATTGCAACGTCAGGCCTGCTGCGTCTGTTGCGTGCTGGCTCCGGCTTTTTGTTGTCGGTTATGAGGCGGTCGTGGTCCTTGTCGCGTCGATCTCTGGTTCTGAACTGAGCTAGCTCGGCAGCATCAGCCTTGGCTTCCTCCTCGACCACCTTCATCATTTCTCCAACCGTCTTGGGGTCTTTCTTGAACAGGTTGCGGAAGATGTCTTTGCCGTACAGTCCGCGTCTGAAGGCGTCTATGACATCCCTCTCTTCGACGTCTGTAAGCTTGTTACGGTTGTCGAAGAAGCGGTTGGTGTAGTCTCGGAGACTTTCACCTCTGCTTTGGCGTACCAGATCTAGATCGAATCTAGTACCCGGCCGAGTGTAAGTGGCCTGGTAGTTCTCTGTGAACACCTTGCAGAGTTGCGCCCAGCTATCGATGGACTGGGGTGGCAGCCCTGAGAGCCACAGGAGTGCCGCTTTTCCCAGCATGACCGGGAAGTAAGCCGCCGCCTAGTCCGTGCTGCCTCGTGCGGCTTTGACCGCCGTGATGTAGGTTTGGATCCACAGCTTGGGGTCGGAGCGGCCGTCGAACTTCTCGACCATGGCCGGCTTGAAGGTGTCCGGCCACGAGACCTGGCGGAGACGTTTGGTGAAAGCCTGGAAGCCTTCGATTTCGAAGTCGTTGTCGCCAAAGTCATCGTTGCCATCATCATGACGGCGGCCCTGCGCCTGTGGGGAGCCGTAGCGGCGATCGTATCGGTCGCGCTCGCTGAGCTCGCGACGGGCGCGATGATCGTCGACCTCGGAGTACTCGGAGTAGTTGGCTCGGCGTTCAGGTCGACCGTAATCTCGGTCATGCCTATCTCGGCGTTCCCTCTCAGTGGCGTCGCGCTCGCGATGCCTTCTGTCAAGCTCGTTCCTCACATCGCGATCTCGTCCGCGAAGCCTGTCGCGGAGATCGCCGTCGTGGCGGCGATGGTGTCGGCGCCTGTTGCCGTCGTCACGACGGTTCCGAGGGTGCCTGCCCTCAGATTCGTCCGGCTGGTGGTCAGCCGTACGTTCTTGATCAACCTCCTCTGGGATGGCCTGCAGAGTTGGGGATCTGTAGCGGCGCCTGCCTCGATCAGATCTGTTGTGCCCGATCCTGCGGGAACTCGATCTGCTCGAGCGAGATCGGCTAGATCTTGATCTGGCCTCTCTGTCCTTCTGGTGGAAGTTTTGTGCAACGGCCAGCCGGGCTCGGAGCCGGGCTGCCTCTGGAGTGACCTCCATATGGTCCAGCTCGGCGATGCATGCCGCCATCGCCGCAGATGGGGTTAGGAAGTCGGCCCGGGCCCGTTCGAACTCGCGTGCCAGGTTACGCGGGTCCAGCGGGTCTAGTTCTTCATGGCGCGGTCCTCCATCTGCGTCGGCGTCGGCTTCCTCAGCCTGCCGGCGCTGGGCTCGAAGAGTGTTTGCATCTATGCGACGCTGTCGCTCAGATGCGGTCTCATTGTCTTGAGTCGGTTGGTCGTCGGAGACGAGTACCTCGCGGTCTGGCCGCGAGATAATGTCCTTGGATGCATCCGCCAAGTTCTCGGGGGCCCTCAATATGGTTCTTACGATCTGGAACTCGCCACAATCTGGAAGCTGGGTGGGTTCGGGCGGGTTTCCAGATTGGATCTGGGCCTCACGCTGCAGGAGCCGGCTAGAGTAGTCGGCAGCCGCGTTCTTCAGTCCGTGGGGGAACGTGTTCCCCGAGCGGTCCAGTACTCGCTCGGACATGGCGATGCACTCAGCGAGCGTGTCGTAGATGCGGTTGAGCCCGTCGATGATTTCGTCGGGGTAAGGTACCCGGCGCCGTGGGAGCAGATCTGGGATCCGCTCGTGGACGCTGAGTTGCTCGATCTGCTGCATGAGCTGATCGGGCACATCGGGGGGAGTCCCCGGGTTTGTCGAGGTTGAGTCCACCGGCATCAGGTCGACGTTGGTGGAGCTGGAGTCGCTGGAGTCGGCGAAGAAGCTGCATCCCGGAAGGTGCTTGGGGCTGCCGCTCATGTTCGCCCGGTAGACGACGTCGGATCGATCTGCCATCAAGCCAACTAAACCTACTTGATTCCGACCAGGACTCTAGCCCGGGTCGGTTACAACTGGAATATCCCTAGATATCCGGGCGGCTTGCTCGCCAAGTCTTCATCAGCTTGTCCATCAAGTCGGGGAGCCCGTGTGGGCCGTCTAGGGGTCGGCCCATGGGCCTGTCAGAGGTGGGCCCTGGGCGCCGTAGTCTAGCCTGACAGTGGGCCCAGGGGTACCCATATCCCACAAAACTATGTATTTAGTTTTTTATTTACCTACGTTTAGTATTTCATGCATGAGGAGAGAGATTTGATGTGATTTGATGTGATAGGTGAATAGTGAAGTTTGGAGAGAGAATTTCTGGGTTTTGAAGGAAACTAAACAGGGCCCTAGCTATGATCAAAAGAATCATTCCCTTCTGAATCGGATGTGATCTATTAGTCTAATATCCACCTGATGCGAACCATCATCTTAGTCATTTTTGGATAGGGGTGGTAAAGGGCCCTCACTTTTGTACTAGAAATTTTAAGGATCGGGCCGGATTAGGGTCGGGCCAAAATAATACTAGTTTTTGAGCTAAATTTTGTTAGGGCCAAGTTAGATTGTGAAGGAACAAACGGGCCATGATCCGTTACCACCCCTATTGGTGGCACATGGTGTTCTGATAGCTAGCTCGGGCCATTCCCCGGATCTATAATAATTGCGCGGAATTTGGTTGGTGTGGGTCACCTGGTCAGCAGCAGGTCACTGGTCTCTTGGGTGAGGTGAGTTTAGGGGTGGTAAAGGACCCTCACTTTTATACTAGAAATTTTAAGGATCGGGCCGGATTAGGGCCGGACCAAAATAAT
>OAMR01000096.1:1322699-1345213 GCA_900205405.1 Echinochloa crus-galli | reverse complement strand
GTTTACAAGTCGGTTTCCATCTAAACCTACTTGGTTCCGACGAGGACTCTAGCCCGGGTCGGTTACAATTGGAATATCCCTAGATATCCGGTAGACTTGCTCGTCAAATCTTCATCAACTTGTCCATCAAGTCGGGGAGCCCGTATGGGCCGCCTAGGGGTCGGCTCGTGGGCCTGTCAGAGGTGGGCCCTGGGCGCCGTAGTCTAGCCTGACAGTGGGCCCAGGGGTACCCATATCCCACAAAACTATGTATTTAGTTTTTTATTTACCTACGTTTAGTATTTCATGCATGAGGAGAGAGATTTGATGTGATTTGATGTGATAGGTGAATAGTGAAGTTTGGAGAGAGAATTTCTGGGTTTTGAAGGAAACTAAACAGGGCCCTAGCTATGATCAAAAGAATCATTCCCTTCTGAATCGGATGTGATCTATTAGTCTAATATCCACCTGATGCGAACCATCATCTTAGTCATTTTTGGATAGGGGTGGTAAAGGGCCCTCACTTTTGTACTAGAAATTTTAAGGATCGGGCCGGATTAGGGTCGGGCCAAAATAATACTAGTTTTTGAGCTAAATTTTGTTAGGACCAAGCTAGATTGTGAAGGAACAAACGGGGCATGATCCGTTACCACCCCTATTTTTTGGATGGCAATCTTGTAATTGAGTTGGTGCTGGTGCAGTGGTGCCCATGCATGCTCCTGTGTATCTCTGGAACGCCACGGAAGTGTTGGACGTGTAGGTTAATTGGATGTCGATCTGAGGACCTCATAATTGATTATAGTAGACGATTTTGTTGGAAACCGAGCTTTCGTATTTGATGCATTATTTTGATGTACTAAGGAATATCTTGGCTAACATTTGATATGGTGAATTTGAAGGTGAAAGACTACAATCACCAACCAGAGTTCAAATCATGGTACACATTTATAAATAGATAAATTGGCTAAGATAGTAAGATATGATTAATAAAGTTTCCCTTATCAAAAAAAAGATAAATTGGCTTTGTACTTCCAACCTTAGTGTAGAGGCAGGATGTAACCTCAATCTCCTAAAAGAAAGGAATATTTTTGCCTGAGCTTATTAATAGTGGTATGACAGTGAGTTTATACCCACCATTTTTTGGCAGAAGTTTAGTGTGTGAACTATGAAATGGAATGAGATCACGACGTACTCGTAAAAGAGGAGTATACAATCTTGTCATCGTGTGTCTGATATGATCCTCAAAAATCACCCAATTTTTGTACCAAACAAAAATCACCCAATTTGTAAAAGGGATTGATGTAGCAGTGTGTGGTTTCTCCTTGCAGCGCAGACCTAACTGCCTCATTTGATTTTCCAAAGCTTCTTAGTCTTGATCGTCATTGCCCATTTGTCATGCTTGCGAAACAATAACTCAATTAAAAAGCTTGCCTTAGCCTCCATCTATATGGAAGCGTTTGCATCATGTCGCCACATACACATATCACCACTCAAAGCTAGGTTTGCCAAAGACCATGAACTCCATGACACAAAGCCGAATCGCCATTACGATGATAATTAGTTTCTCCTTTTCCTCTTTGGCTTCGCCCCCATGCATGGATTCAGTATTTTGTGGTTTTGTTATGCCATTATTGGTCTCGTGAAAGGAATCGGGCTGTCAGAGGTCTAGAGCTGCCTTCTGTCTTCAAAAAATAAACTGATTTGCCACTATGTTTTATACTGAAACACAATATATATACATGCCGAACTGAAAACAATATATCATGTTACGTCTGAAAACAATGCCGTCTTGGAAACTGGCTGGAGATTTAAGAAATCATCAGTATTCAGGTCCTCGATTCCAACCACAGGGCATGGAGCAACAACTAATATCAATATTTTCTCTTCTCCCATCTCCACCAACCACACAATATTCCCTGCATGTGACATGTAGTCATGTACTCTCTCTATTCCTATTTGTAGGTCGTTTTAGCTTTTATAGGTGCGTAGTTTTTGCTATGTACTTAGATATAGTGTATGTCTAGATGCATAATAATATCTATGAACTTATAAAAGTCAAAATGACCTACAAATAGGAACGGAGGGAGTACTGTACTGATCCATTCCTGCCAACTGATATTTCATATCGGAGATTAGTAACACGTACGCTGACAGACTCTTAGTACATGTAGCAGTTACTCGGTCCATTCATGGAATAAAACTAGCTAACCGTGCGACAACATGCAATGCATGAGGACTACTAGCTGACCACAAGCTGTATATTATTATCCTCCATAGATTTAGTGCCACCTGTACAGCTCAGCCCACCATCTTGAGCTCAATTGATTGATTCCCCTAGTGGACAATACCATTCTAGCCCCAGAGCTAACCAGTTCACACTACTACATAATGTATTTTTTGTGTCGGAACTTTTAATGCCGGTTTTGGAAAACCGCATGTGAAAACTTATCGATGCCGCTTATAAAGTTGGTGGGCTCAGCGGCCGTTGGAGCCGGGAGTGTGAAAATGACTTTCATTGCGGTTTGTATAAAGAACCGGTTGTGAAATGGGCTCCATTACACGGTTTGTATGACAAACCAGCACTGGAAATGACATTTAGTGCCAGTTTGAATAAAGAACCACAAGTGATAAGCCTGCAATATAAATTGTCTCACCCCTTCCTCTCCAACCCGACAGCGCCTCCTCTCTTTCACCATTGTTGCGGCCACCATGCATTTTCAATTTTTATCATGGAAACTTGGGATTTTTGAAGGTTACGATACACGTCAACAACTTCTTCCAAGGTTAGTACTTTGCTAAACAACACTTCCTACGATGTTTATTTGTCTTGATTTTGTATGTTTGGCTTGAATATGATGGAGAAGTTGTTCTTCATGATAGAGGTCATTTGTCGCCATATTTCCATGGTTAATCTCGAATTGTAATGGATGGACAACATTCATCAAGTCACATCACTCCATCTGATACATGCTTCAACATTTGTGTAACACTTGATTCAAAATTATGTGCATCCTAACTCAATATTTTGGATAGATTAAAGTCATCATTCGATCATCACAAAGGATGTAGTCTTGTTGGCCATCATAGATATCCATCTATTGTAGCACACGAAAATCTTAAACACGGAAAGACGTAGAAGCTAAAATCTTATAAAACATGGATCTGAATCCTCAAGAAATACCAGCCAAAAGATTAGTCAGTTAATGTTCATTTGGCCCAGATTGGCCAGTAATGGGGCTCCAAACATCACCAATGGGCCGAGCAAGCTGGGCTGCTAGTTTATTTCTCAGCCTGCTATCATCACCAAACCAAAGGCAACCAACAGTCGTCCAGTTTAGTATTTTTAGCTTTTTTTTTTTGGTCAAGTTTTTGCCTTAGTTGTTGGACGGTCCAACTTGGACCGCATGCACACAATCAGTTATTTCTTTTTTCTTTATATAAAAGTTTGATGCATATTAGCTGAGCCGCCACAGGGTGTCGTGTTTCCTGCAACCGATTCCTGCTACTGCTAGTCTTTCTAGCTCTATGCATTCGTACAGCCACTAAGTTTTCCCTCCCAGTCGGAAAAATCTTGAAAAAGAAAACTAAGATTCCAATACCACCTAAATGTAATGCGTAAAGTTGAACGATGGAAGATAGCAGAGGATCAAATGATACATTCTGGGTGACGTGATGATGACCTAATGAGCTACAATTAATCAGGTGGGGGGTTTTTGCATGACGACCGCATCTTTTGGTCACACCACCAAACTACATACAATTGGTGACCTGAGCTTTCATTCTAGAAAATGAATGGTGTGTAAAGATTCCTCGAGAGAAAAAAAAAAGTGGTGTTAGGGAACAATTGGCTCCGTTTGTTTGGCTGCAAGGTTCTGTCTATCCTTTTTGGGATAGAAAGTTGATCGACCAACTAAACTACTGTCATGTGATCCGACATGTATGAGTTTTTTAGAAGAAGGTAGATGATCCTCTGTCTTATTTTCCATCAAAGATGATCTGGGCAATCAAGTAAAGTTACACGAACCCGATAAGTCTCTTCCTCCGTTCTATTTTTTATTAAGCGCTCCCAATGCAGTCTTCATATTGGAGACGAGAATGCAGGACGGCGACTCGAACCACTGCTGGCTCAGCTTCTCCCTTGGAGTTTTTAGTTAATCCTAAATCAAAATATATATCTCTGACCTAACTAACTTTATATGAAAATATATTAATTTTACAATATCAAATAAATGCAATATCTATATATATTTCATAGTGTTTGATGAAACTAATTTGATGTTATACATGTTGATACTTTGTTGTATAAAATGGCTAATAATTTGAAACGGGGAATACATACTGTTAAAAAATAGATTGTTTATTTCGGCTTGTAGATTGTGAAAAGCAGCTTGCATACTTGTAACAATTCACAATAGCCCTGTAGAGTGTTGCAATCCAAATCTTAATTGTTTCAGGCGATTGTAAAGGTTACGATAATCCAGAATCCCATGTCGTTGAACCAAACATAAGCATACTCGAGTTCCATGTCAAATTTCAATTTTCTCTTCAGTTATTAAATATTAGTCTGATGTGAAAACACGTTTCCAGTTGGTCAAACTCTCCAAGCAACACGGGAACCACGGCTTGGTGGGTAGTGGATCGGAGTAGCTAGAGAACTAACGATCCCATGTGCTATGATTCAGATCACTACCTGGAAATAGTATATACTTACAAATAGACGTGAATGAGCTCTGATAAAATGAGCACTCGGGCACTCGGCCATCTTTCGCCCCGTTCGGCTGGCAGCCAGCAGTATTTTTCTCTCTGTAAAAATCAGCACCAGCCATCAGCCACCAACCAGCCAGCAGTATTTTTCTCTCAGCAAAAACCAGCACCAGCCAATCCTATTTTTATATTATATTATGGAAGAGTGTTTACCATACCAAATCATAAAAGTGAGCCTCTGGCAGTTGCGAGTGTGAGTACGTTTTAGTGCGTACGCGTTATCTGTTACTCTATAATATGAACGTCCTACAGTATAAATTTTGCCACTGATGTACACATGCACAAACTAAGCTCATTTTGAAAAGCTTCAATGGTCGAACTGATGCCACCTAATTGAAGATAAAAACGTCACCAAGGCAAAAGGCAACGACAATCACCAAGCAATGAGCACCCTTCACCTTAAAGAAATCATAAGCTGTTGGTGTCAGCTTTTCTTATCCGGATCTGTCCCCATTCCAGTGGAATTGGGCCTTACTTCCAGGACCTATAGTCCCTGCTGAAAGCATGAGTTGGAAGATGTGGAGAGAGAGAATTGATTAAGTGTATCATACAAGCTAAGACCAACAAGCCTTATCATTGCCACTGGCGCATATATTCTTGGAAGTTGACACCAACACAGGCTCAAGCTGCTACAGAAATCACTTCACCATGGGCAGCAACGGCACGGCCACCGCCCACGCTTCGACTGCGCCGCCGCCGCCGTCGCAGGGGAGGCTGATCACCGTGCTGAGCATCGACGGCGGCGGCATCCACGGCCTCATCCCCGCCACCACTACTAGAGAAACCATCATCACAAACGGCATCATCACAAACAAAACCGTTTGTGATGCCCTCATTTTGTGATGTGAGGCCATCACAAACGGTTCGGAACACGAACCCTTTGTGATGACACAAAGGGTTCGTGTTCCGAACCGTTTGTGATGGCCTCACATCACAAAATGAGGGCATCACAAACGGTTTTGTTTGTGATGATGCCGTTTGTGATGATGGTTTCTCTAGTAGTGGTGGCGGGGATGAGGCCGTGGATGCCGCCGCCGTCGATGCTCAGCACGGTGATCAGCCTCCCCTGCGACGGCGGCGGCGGCGCAGTCGAAGCGTGGGCGGTGGCCGTGCCGTTGCTGCCCATGGTGAAGTGATTTCTGTAGCAGCTTGAGCCTGTGTTGGTGTCAACTTCCAAGAATATATGCGCCAGTGGCAATGATAAGGCTTGTTGGTCTTAGCTTGTATGATACACTTAATCAATTCTCTCTCTCCACATCTTCCAACTCATGCTTTCAGCAGGGACTATAGGTCCTGGAAGTAAGGCCCAATTCCACTGGAATGGGGACAGATCCGGATAAGAAAAGCTGACACCAACAGCTTATGATTTCTTTAAGGTGAAGGGTGCTCATTGCTTGGTGATTGTCGTTGCCTTTTGCCTTGGTGACGTTTTTATCTTCAATTAGGTGGCATCAGTTCGACCATTGAAGCTTTTCAAAATGAGCTTAGTTTGTGCATGTGTACATCAGTGGCAAAATTTATACTGTAGGACGTTCATATTATAGAGTAACAGATAACGCGTACGCACTAAAACGTACTCACACTCGCAACTGCCAGAGGCTCACTTTTATGATTTGGTATGGTAAACACTCTTCCATAATATAATATAAAAATAGGATTGGCTGGTGCTGGTTTTTGCTGAGAGAAAAATACTGCTGGCTGGTTGGTGGCTGATGGCTGGTGCTGATTTTTACAGAGAGAAAAATACTGCTGGCTGCCAGCCGAACGGGGCGAAAGATGGCCGAGTGCCCGAGTGCTCATTTTATCAGCTATAAATTAAAGTTCCTACGCGGCTAGTAACTAAATACTATAAAATAAAATAATGATTTGTTTATTTATTTATACATAACTATATATAATATAAATGATATAATTGCACTAATACATTAGATTGCGTTAGAAAAAATTGTTGGTGATAACGTACGGAGTACCTAAGAAATAAGGTGATCCAAACCTATTAAGATTATCAAATCTCGGTCCTAATTCCATCAGAACCATATACATGGGCTACAACAGTTGAAACCGGAACAATAATAGGCCATATTATTATACATTACCTATATAAACGGTGGAGCCATGACCATAAGCACGCACAAGGGAGATAAAAGAAAAACAGTGGATTGGCAAGGCTGTACCGTACCTCCTCTGCAGCGATATGAACCAACAAGAAATAAGGTAATCGATGGGCACGGAAGGCATAGCCGCGCATCAGAAAAAATAGAATATATGAGGAGCTACTTTGAAATTAATTTGTTAGAGAAACTAAGAAACAAGGCTCTCGCTAGATTATTCATTCATTTTGTTGGCACAGTATAATGCCACATGGATCAAGAAGGCGGTAGGGTGGATTGCTGAGGCCACCAATTAATGAAGTTGCTGATTGGCATATGGTCCATCCATGGACGGAGCCTGGAAAAATTTTAAGGGCTGAACTATAAAGCTATATCGACATAACACCGCTATGACCTCTTTTTGAAATAGTAAATGACTTCAAATCAAAAAGTGTTGAACTACAAAGTTGTATGGCTTCTCAAGATGCACAACTTTCACTTTGGTCATTTCTTCATTTGACAAATTCATATGAATATTGTTCATAAAATCTATCTCTCTCATAGAGTTATAGTTTCTAAAACTATAAGAGAGACCTATAAGATTTGTGAACAATGTTACTCAAACGGCCTCGGATGAAAAAACGGTCAACATGAAAGTTGTAGGTTTCGAAAAGTTAGGAAACTTTGTAGTTCAACCGTTTGTGATCCATGTTTCTCTAGTAGTGCACCATCATCGCCTGCCTCGAGGCCAAGCTCCAGGTACGTGAACAAATAATTAAACCCACGATGATGCCAGAGCTCGAATGATTGAGGTCCAGGTATACGTAGCTTACCTTGGATGTGTGTACACGTGCAGGAGCTGGATTTTGTCCTAGGTCCGCCCCTGGATATATGTTACTCTCACTACATCGTATGGAAAAACGGTCAATATGAAAGTTGTAGATCTTCAGAAGTCATAAAACTTTATAGTTGACAATTTTTTAATTTGAAATTGTTTTACTAACGAAAAGTAAGTTTGTATTCAAAATTTGAAATTTGAGTTTTTCCAAACGACCTCGGATGAAAAAACGGTCAACATGAAAGTTGTAGGTTTCGAAAAGTTAGGAAACTTTGTAGTTCAACCGTTTGTGATCCATGTTTCTCTAGTAGTGCACCATCATCGCCTGCCTCGAGGCCAAGCTCCAGGTACATACAAGTTAACCCGGCCACGATGCTCGAGCTCCAATGATTGAGCTCCAGGTGTGGCTAGCTTAATACCCTTGGAACGATGTGTACGTACCTGCAGGAGCTGGACGGGCCAGAGGCCAGGATCGCCGACTACTTCGACGTGATCGCCGGCACGAGCACCGGCGCTCTGATCACGGCGATGCTGGCGGCGCCGGACGACAAGAAAAGGCCGCTCTTTGCCGCCAAGGACATCAGCCAGTTCTACCTCGACAACGGCCCCAAGATCTTCCCCCAGAGAAAGTATGATTAAGCCAAACATTCATGAATCAAAATTATTAAGCTCAAAACAAATGAATCACAATTATTCACACAGTGACAGTGAAACAGCACCAGATGCACAGAAGAATGATGATAATGGAAGCAACTGATGTGAAACCAAATGATATATATGATTTTTGCAGGATGGGGTTCTTGAAGCCGGCGCCTTCCTCCACGACAAGATCAAGAGCCTCACCCACGACGTTAAGATCGCCGACACCGTCACCAACGTCGTCGTGCCGGCGTTCGACGTCAAGTCCCTGCAGCCGATCATCTTCTCCACCTACGAGGCCCAGCACGAGCCCCTCAAGAACGCGCACCTCTCCGACATCTGCATCAGCACATTAGCAGCTCCAACCTACTTCCCGGCGCACTACTTCCGGACCGCCACCGCCGGCGGCGGCGACAAGGAGCCCAGCTACCGTGAGTTCCACCTCGTCGACGGTGGCGTCGCGGCGAACAACCCCACCATGGTCGCCGTGTCCACGCTCGCCAAGGAGGTGCTCCGCCACAACCCGGACTTCATCCCCGCCGAGTACGGCAACTTCCTCATCGTCTCCGTCGGCACCGGCGCGCCCAAGCAGGCGGAGAAGTACACGGCGCCGAGGTGCGCCAAGTGGGGCCTGCTCCGGTGGCTCTACGACGGCGGCTTCACCCCGCTCATCGACATCTTCTCCCACGCCAGCGCCGACATGGTCGACATCCATGCCCAGGTGCTCTTCGAGGCCCTCCGCTGCCAGAACAACTACCTCCGCATCCAGGTACAGCCCAAAAGCTCAAATTATTCTATTGATCGGCTCACATGTACATATGTACGACTATATGAATTGGTCGATGCAGCGGCTGTGACATGTCTAATATATTCTCTTTTTTAAAAATGGTTTTAGGATGATTCGCTAGTAGGGCAGACATCATCAGTGGATATCGCGACGAAGGAGAACATGGAGGCGTTGATCGGGATCGGAAGGGAGCTTCTGAAGAAGACGGTGGCGAGGGTGAACATCGACACGGGAGTGTATGAGTCTGTCGCCGGCGAGGGCACCAACGAGGAGGCTCTCGAGCGCTTCGCTAGGAAGCTCTCCGACGAGCTCAAGCTACGCAAGAAAAACTTCAACTCAAACTAGCTAGTGTAGTTACCCTAGCTTTGCTGATATATAGTGTGTGCCTCAAGAAGCGGAAGAATAAATGCGAGTATCAATAAACAACTTTAGTTTGCTTGCTTTTAATCATGTATATAACCTTATTATGTGTGGCTGGAGTTGTAATTAATATGAGGGGTACGTGTGGTAATATAATCGATCATCACATTGGTAATCTGAGTAAACATGTAACTTTTTTAGTGCCATATTCAACGACATTTTTTTAGAGAGGAGAGGAATCTCAGAATGTGCCTTTGTGCCCGGGATTGTTGGATCGGCATATATTTTGACCTAACTACCAGTGCATGTGTTAGACAGCCAGAGCCAGATCGAAAAAAAAAGGGTAATGCTGGTCCTAGAACGTCCGATGGATCGAAAGTCGACTTCCCCTTCCTCTGCTTATTTATTTCCTATACACCGTACTTCTGCTGTCTATGAGTCCAGCGCCATCGATGCCCCTGCCTACTCCTTTCCGACACCCCACACACTCACGAGCCGCCGACGCGACGTCCCGCACGCAGCCACGTCGACGCGTAGCCGCTGGTCGTGCAGAGCGGCTCCCCGCGCCATGGCTCACTTGAACTGGGCCTCATCGCCGACCTTACGTTATTGTGCGTCTTCAGCCCGGAGCTCGCACCGGAGCCAGTCATGTGCGCCACGGCCCCGAGGCTCGCGCCGGCGCCGCCGCCGCCTGTGCGGAGCTCGTCTCGCCATTGCTGCCGCCCGGAGCATTGTCCGGATGCACGCCATGGCTGCCGCCCGGAGCTGTCCCGCCATGGCTGCCGCGTCGGAGCTCTCTGGTCGTTATTTTTCTCCTCCATCCACCCATGCAGTTCTACTCTTTTGCTAGGTTTTGCTGCATATTTTAAGTGTACGTTTCACGTGTTTTATATGTTTCAGATGAATGTTGTGATTGTTTTATGTAAATGTTGCAAAAGTAAATTTGGATGTTACAATGTTGCATATGTTTCACACATATGTTGCAAGTGTTTTATTCGGATGTTGCATTTTCATTTAGAGGTTTTGACTGCGGTCATGTGTGGTTGAGTTGGGAGCGTGCTGTTCTTTAGTGTTGCAAACAATGACTATTCGTATTGCGGATACTATTGTTTGATGTTGCTATGCTATTCTTGGATGATGTTGCAAAATATTTATACGTTGCATGCAACATCATATCCGTATTGCGGCGGAAATTTTTCTGTGCGATAGTATCATCCGGTTCTTTTTTACCCATCGGACGTCCGGGCGCTAGTAGCACAGAAAAATTCCCGCCGCAACATGGATATGATGTTGCATGCAACATGTAAAAGTTTTGCAACATCTAGGAATTGCGTATATAACATCAAACAATAGTAGCCACAACAAAAATAGTCATCGTTTGTGACACTAAAGACAGCGCGCTACCAATTCTCAGTCATGTATGGCCGCAATTAAAATCTCTCGATAAAAATGAAACATCCGGATAAAATACTTGCAACATGCGTGTGAACACGTATGCAACATCCAGATCTACTTTTGCAACGTTCACATAAGACAGTTGCAACATTTTTCGGAAACAACTGAAACACGTGAAACATACATTTACAACATGCAGCAAACCCTAGTTCAAAAGTGGAACTACACGGTTCGACGGAGTACGAGGATGGCGAGCAGAGAGCATCGGGGCGGAGGAGATGGGTCGTGGCCACGGCACCCGTGGAGGATATGGGCGACGGCCACGGGCCCACAGCGCCCACGGAGGAGCGGAGACGCGGAGGAGGGGAGGCGGTGACGACTCGAAGGAGCGGGGATTGGGGATCAGCGAGCGGAGGGGCAGCGACGGCCGCGGTGGTGCGCGGAGGAGCATGGCCACGGCGGCGAGGCGCGGAGGAGCGGGGCAGTGGCGGGTGGCTCGTGATGCCGATGCGGGAGTTTTTTTTTTGGAAAGGACGATGCGGAAGGAAGCGGCTATAAAAATAGGAATACCACGGAATGGTGCTGGGACGCCCTAGAGGAAGCATTATCCAAAAAAAAGAGTAGTAAAAAATAAACAGCTGCCTCAGCCCCCATCCCACACCCACAAAACAACAGAAAAAATATATTAGGAGTGAGTCAAGAAAGAATAATACACCAACACAAAACAACAGCAAAAAAAAACTTGGCAATGAAGAAAGAATAGAACAGATGCAGGGGCAAGGAAACCGGAGAAGATCTTAAACTTAAACCCAGTGAGAAAGAATGAAATCGAGAAGGAATAGGCAAGGGCGAATTGAATTAGAATGAGAAATCAACTGAAGAAGTAGGGAAGCAATGCAATTCAGCAATGGTATTGTGTACAAGAACAAACAGAATTAAGATCTGAATTAAGGAGCTGTATACAGTTCATCACATCTATAATATGACTTAACTTTAGTAGACTGAATAAACGCGTAGTAAATTTTAATCTGGAGCCCCATATCCAACAATATTTTTTAGAAAGGAGAGGAAACTCAGAACCTGCATTTGGGCCCGGATTGCTGGATGGGCCTTAATCTTGACCCCAACCACTAGTGAATGGGCTAGACATCCAGTGCTTCTCAATGGTATTAAGTGATGGTCCTCAAGTAGCTCTATCCTTATGCCATCTCTCCGATAAACCTTGGCGACATGGCCATGTCGAGGAAACTACAACGGAACATGGGATCTTGAGAAAGGTTCAAGAGTTCTTCACCGACAACAATCCTGGCATGTGCTACCAACATTAAAGCCGAGTCACACAATCTCCAACAAGTTGATCCTCTCCGCCTCTGCTTATATATATTGCCATAAAACTAAAAGTACGTGATCACCTTGTTTGGTGGCCATGGAGCTCGGCTTCAACGTTGGAGGCACAGCTAGACTTGTTCGTCCTGTTCGTTTGGATTGTTTCCAGCGAGCCAACAGTGTTTTTCTCTCAGCGAAAACCAGCGCCAGCCACCAACCACCAACCAGCCAGCAGTGTTTTTCTCTCAGCAAAAACCAGCGCCAGCCACCAGCCATCAGCCAAACGAACAGGGCGGTTGTGGGTGAAGAACTCTTGAATCGTTTCCCGCATAGCAGTGAACAGGAGATATCGGCATTGGAGAATGCAGTAGATGAAAGCTAGCAAATGTACCTTGCTGTTTATTGGTTTCCATATATGAACCTATAAATAGGCAACACAATGTTTACATGAGTGGTGGTGAGAGCCATGCGCTAAACTCTAACAGATGCGCAGGCAATCCATGGAGATCCGGTCCTTGGGGTCATGATGAGTGGAAGAAATACGTGCACTGTGCATGTAGACTCGTTAATTGTGGACTTTTTGTTATTTTGAAGTAGGTTAATTATGGATGTTGAGACGTCAGCTGCGCGGTAGAAACGGTCATGCCAACACATCACTTGAAGAGTTGATGCGTGCCATATGCCCATCGCGGGCTAGGCGGAGACATCAGTTGTGGTAGAACCGTAGAAACAGTCAGGCCAACACATGTCACTTGAATAGTTCATGCATGCCATATGTCATCGAGGCTAGGCGGTGAATGTTGTACACTGGCAGGCGTTTTTTTTTCAAAACTGAGGAGGCTAGGGCCATGTACAGTAAAAGCTCGTCAGGATTGACTAACACAATCAAAGATGCCATCATATGCAGAGGGAGGAGAGACAACATCAAAGCAATAAGAAATAAAAAGGCAGCAAGTGGTTTTGGGCCGGGGATTCTTAGATGGGCCGTCCGGCACACTAGCCCTGTTATCACTGATTTACAGAAAAAGTCCTATTTACCTACCTTAACAATGCGCCGAGTTTACATTTTCATCCTGGACTCGAAGCTGTCCGAATAGAATCCCTGGACTCATGAAACTAGACACCCAACCTCCCTCTACGAAACCAGTCCGGTTTTATCCTACGTGACGTCAAGTCAAAAGTCTTACGTGGCGCCACGCCAACCTTAAGGAAGGTAAATTGAACTCTGCATGATAGTTAGAGGGGTCAAATGTTCTTCATCAAAAGTATTTTTTTGTTATAAAAATATACAATTAAAAAATCTAAAATCTCCTTCAATCATATAAAATCTAAAACCTTAAGTATTTTTTGTATGATTGAAATAACTAATAGACCATATAAAAATATACTAGCAAATAAATACAAAAAAAGACCATAGAGATTTAAATAACTAGAAATTAGCTGTCACAAGATAGAGCATGATTTCATAAAAATAAGCTTAAACCAAATTTTACGATTTTTTTTCTTGTAATCTTTTTCTAAGAAAAGCTTACTTTTTGACAAAGTCTATTTTTAACAAAGATCTAAATATTTAAAAGTTAGATACTAAGAGATAGAGAATGGTCATTTCTTATTATGTTCATTCTTATTACCAGTGTAGGGTAATCGACACTTGATGCAGAAGCATCTTTGGCACCTGAACTGGTGCACGCATCCTTTGTCATTAACGCAATCTTCATGGTGTTTACCGTCACTTTGCTCTGCATATCTCCATGCTTTTCATTCTGTGCAGCTGAAGCTCAGGCACTGAATCCAAGCACTCCCACACTGATGAGTTCCCTTCATCATTGCCGCAGCTTTTACTCCTCTCTTTCCGTGGATTCTCGTACCTGCTGGTCCCATATATACAGTTAATAAGATCGACGAAGATGCCGGCAGCATCGATCATATCTGAGAAGAACGCAAAAGATTAGATTGGCTCGGTGAACTGAACGACGATGACAACGATGAACAAGAGCAGTGCTTTATTTTCTCGTGGTTCAGTAAAGATTGTTGCTGGGGAGTCGAGACTAGCTAGGCGGCATCGTTTGTAGCTAGATCTTAGTAGCAGCAGATCCTGCCACAGCTATCAGACAGCCGGTCCATGGAGCTGCAGCTGGAGTTGGGACAGTCAATCGGACAGAGAGACAAAACCGGGGCCTCTTCGCTACTGCATGCAGTTAATTACAACCTATTTAACTCGTCAGAATAATATACAGCTTAGCAGTCAGGACTCAGGACTGTTTATCGGTAGTTTGCTGCTTCATGTACGTGTCATATGGTAAATAAATCCAAGACCGATGTCCAGGGGTTCATGTACTCCTAGCTCGTTTGCTAGAAATCTGTTTGCAACCTTTATGTCGAGACCTGACAAGATGCATGTTTTGCACTGTGGATGCTCTGTGCAGAGCTCACATGAACATACGACAGGCAACTTTCTTCTGCCTTTCCCAGATACTCATACACTATCTCCAGTTCTCCAGCTACCGTATATATGCAGTCGTCGACTCGTCGTCCCCCACAGGGAAAGCGAAAGTGAGCTCATTTCTTCAGACTCATGATGCATGATCGCACCCCACCCAGAGTCAAGTCCATCAAATCCATCCATCAGTTTCTTTCTACTATTCCTGCAGGAGGTACATCTATCTAGGAAGTGAGAGCATCGGTTGATGCTGATGCTGATGCGGTGCACCTCGTCCAAGGACGTCGTCCGGAAAGCCTGCGCAACGAGACAGCTAGCCCCAATGGGGGTTCATCGATCTTGTTCAGAACCAGCAGGAGGTCAGATCAGTAGAGCAGATAGCAGAAGAGTGGCCATGCATATGCATGGGGGTTCAGTCAGTCTTCACTCTTCAGTGACTTTTTAATCCCTCCTCCTAGGTTTCGTTCCACTCGACCTTAATGTCAGTGGATTAGGCTTACACTAGTGCTTTACACTACACTCCCGGCGATCCCGACCCCACATTTTCGGATCCAACGGCCTGCATTCATCGTCCTAATTAAGGTGATTGGGACTACTAGTGGATCAATGACATTAGTAGCTAATCCTAGGTAGGAGGGAAAATGCACTTTTGGCACTCAGGCTTTGGTGCTCATCAGCTAGATTCCCCAATTACACAGGCTTTTGCCTCCGAGCTTATGATAATGGCGGCCCAAAGCTAGCTCTCAGGCTCAGGTTAACGGCCTCTTTGGCGCCTGATCGATCATCATCAGTCTATGCTTTGCTGTCAGTGCACCTTAACCTCGATCAGTAAGAGCTCCGCACTTTGATGCATGCACGCAGCTGGCCATGATTGCTGCTGCTGCAATGCTGTTACTTTCTACAGATTCTCACGCCTGGGCCTGGCCCCGTGCATGCACATATATACAGGCGAGATCGAGGATGAACACTGAAGCTGCTGGTAGCTGAAGCATCTCAGATTTGCTTGGTGAATCGTGATGACAGAGACGAGGTAGCTTTGGCGTGCCTCGGTAAAGATTCTCACTTACTGGGGGCACCATTGTTGCTAGATGTTGTGGTTAGTAACAGCAACATGATGACGACTACATAGCTAATGATCCACCACCCATATGCATGATGGAGTTGGGATCAAATAAACCTGGATGCATGGGGACAGAGACAAAACCGGGGCCTCTGTTACTGCAGCGGATGCTGTTTACTCGTCAGAGCTCAGAGTCTGTTCCTTTAGGCTATTTGCACTCGTCATACTCTATTTCATCCCCTCTAAAGAATATTCTACCTGATCATCACGATTTTCCAGTACAGTTTCACTTTTCTCCGCACTCGTCATACCCTACCATACATACTTCATACCAACTACCACATAAAATATATATATTTTTCTACTCTCTCTCCTTCCTCCCCTCTCTCTCTCTCCCTCCGACTCCTTCCCTCCCTCCTCCCTCCGCGCCGCGAAGGCCGCCCCCTCCCAATCCCCCACCGCCGGCGGCTCCCCATACGGGGATGACGGCGGAGGCGTGGGCGTGCGGCGGCTCGGGGTGGAGCTCGATTCGGGCGATGGCCATGGCGCGGCGGCGGTGCGGGCCATGGAGCTCCCGACAGGCGGTGTGGGCGTGGCCTCCCCAACGCGAATCCCCACGGGCTCGGCGCGACACCAGGAGCAGCCGGTGCTCGGGCGCGACAGGCAGCTGCGGGAGATGGTGTTCCGCCTCGAGCACGCCGCAGCCTCCGCCTTGACCCTCGCGTGGGAGCTCGTCGATGGCGTCCATGGCGGAGCTCGTCGATGGCGGCCATGGCGGAGCTCGAGCGGAGGCGGCCATGGCGAGGGCCGCCGCGGCCATCTTCTCTCTCCACCTCCTGCCCAACGAGTCATCGGCGGCGGGGCGGCGAGCTGCGATGGCGACGGCAGCGGCTCGGGTGGCCAGCTTCTCCCTCCCCATGCGGCGGTGGTCCAGCAATGGGCGGCGAGCCGACGGCGCGGGAGGGGGCGGGGACCAACGGCCGGAGGCGGCCCCACGCCAGGTGGACGCGATGCCGTTCGACTCGAAGAGCGCTAGGAATGCCGTATACTCAACCCGCACAGCACTTACCGTCCCCCTCCCAGGACCCCGCTGCAGCTCGAAATGTCCTTCCCGTATACTGAAAACACTGTAGCGTACTAAGGACTTGCCCCGAGTTCCAAGGCTTTGTGCATGTGAGTGCCAACAGAGTGCTCTAGCATTTGTTTCCTGTAATCCTGCTGGTGGCTCCTACTGTTGAGAAGTCTGCTATCTGTCGTGCTAAAGCAAAAATAAAAGGGAACAAATTAAACAGCGACGTAGTACATGTTGTGCACAGGATAATCTATCCGGCTTGACAAGACATTTGTGCTGTCAGTGTCTGCTCTAGGTTATACTCCCTCCGTCTCGCCAACACCACGTGGTGACAAGACAAACTGGGCATCAAAGATCCAATCACCGTATCACTTTCGCAAGCGAATCCGTCGGCAGAGTACTGTACACCGTTCCCACGTACTACTGTGTGTGTGCATTTCAACTTTTCAAGAGGCACGTAGCCACGCAGTGACTGCCCCTTCGTCCCAAAATATAAGGTCCTGAGCATTCAAACTCAAAAAATAACATACAGGAGAAATGACATCTATACCCCTCATTTTACACTACCCACCAACTCTCCACCTACCCACCAACCCTATTTAGTTTTGTCTCATCCCTCCAGGACCTTATATTTTGGTACAAAATTTGAACCCTCCAGGTCCTTATATAGTGGGACGGAGGGAGGACCATGTTGTGCTTGACGTAGTACATGTTGTGCCTGTCGTAGAACCAGTAATAAACTTTAATTACAAGACTTTTCTATAAAGGTTAGAAAAGGTGATGTTGAGAAATTTGGTTTGAGGAATAGAGTAACTCATTATCTTCAAAATATGTGAGAGATGCATCTTTTTTGCATTATTGTTTTTTTTTTGAGCCGACGGTAAGAGATTTGCTGAATTTTTATTAGAGACAGAAAAAACAAACAGACTCAATCGAAGGGGCAGACTAGAAAAACAACTCAAGGCCCCTGAACGACTCAACTATGAACACCAAAACCAACAACTGGAAAAAAAAACCCTCGAAAGACCTGAGAAAATAACACCGCATCCGGGCAGAAGAAAAAGAAGAAAGGGTCACCCGTACAACAGAGACCCCTAACACGACACCGAAGATATTTGCCTTGTTGTTGCCTGCATGACGGCCATTATTCGGTGTTGAAGAATCTGATCCTTTGTTAACAAAGTTACCTCTGATGTTGTTTGGCCTCCTAATTGAAGGTTCTCCATCTCGTTCTTTCCATATATTCTACCAAAAGTAAATCATCAAGCCATCAAAAAGGGACCTATCCTCTTTGCTGATAATATAAGTTTTCTACCGTCCTTCCACCATCTATTAATGGAGATCATCGAGGTGCCCCTCGGGAGGTGCTGAAGCTCAAACCAGCTAAGAATTCGGTCCCAAACCGCCGCTGTCAAAAGGGCAATCCTTGCAAAGATGTGTGGGTGTTTCCGGCATCAAATTGCAAATTGAAACCTGTTGATCTGAGCAATGTTTGTGGTGGGTGGGTGGGTGTTGTGGGGATAGGGGATGGGGAGGGGGTGCTTAACTGCTTATGAGCTGAAAATGTAATTGTGTCAAGCTGTCCAAAATCTCACATTATAGAGTTGTGTAATTTGCATAGATAAAGAGTGCGTCAATCTTGCTATAACCAATCACGTTATAGAGATTGTACTATAGAACCGTCAACTGATCCCCTTCCTGTCCCTGAATATGAGAAGTTTTGAAAAATTATGGCAAGCTAGGAAAGGAGAAAAGTCTTTCGATCATGCCCCTCAGGCCCTCACCGTGTCATTAAGCAGTGTCGGGCAGCTTTTGAATGGGACATCTAGAAGTGCTTATATGTAGGAGTAAAATCTAATTGCTAGAAATCTAAACATGTTATATTATCGATAATGCTAAACCCCCAAACCCAAAGCCTCTACAGGCGCCGTTTACGTTTCTCACCTGCACCGGCGGCTTCGACGCGACGCCAAACTTGAAGCCGTTACCTCGCCCCGCCACAGGGGGCTCAACACGTCATCAGCTGACGGCGCCAGTTAAACGGCTCGACACGGCTCCGTCACGCGGGCCCCGCCGTGACGTGGCGAGCCTCCATACGTGCCCGTCTCACTCACTCTCACTCTGCGCCTCCGACTCCCGGCGGCGGTGCGGCGCCAGCAAGCGCGCGTGCAGCCGGAGCCCTGGCCGGCGCACGAGCGCGGAGCCGAGGCCGGCACGTGGCCGGGCGGCGCTCGGCGGCGGTAAGCCGGAGGAGGAGGAGATGCCGCCGCAGTCGAGTCCCGTCGCCGGCGACGGCCGTGCAGACAGCAGCTTCGAGTAAGTGCACTTTTCTCTACGTTTGTTTGGTACACGTCGATTTCCCACAAAATTTACGAAAATTCTCTCACAGTACCATCGGTGCCTGCAAAAGCTACTACACGGATTTTGTTAATTTTGATTTTCGTTCAAATTAGAGCGGCAAACACGTCCCTCGCCGGCGACGTGGTGATGAGACGTCGACACGAGCACGACGCCGCCGGCAAGGCCGCCGTCGTCGTCGCAACCCAGCCGTTGCCGTCGCCGTAGCTGGAAGCCGAGATGGAGGCCTTCTTCGCGGCGGCGGAGCTCGCCGAGCGCCAGCGATTCGCAGAGTTGTAAGAACTCGATCAATTTCCACTGTTGGCGTGCGTGCACAATTCGGCGTCCACAGACGAGGCTGAACTACGACATCTTGCAGGTACAATTACGACATCGCCCTCGACCGCCCATTGGAAGGCCGGTACGAGTGGACGCCGGTGAGGACTTGAAAGGGAACGGAACGGAGCAGGGGTAAACCTGTCAATTCATAAATCTGAAGCTGTGCATCTTTTAGCTACAGGGAGATTGGCGTTGGTCCTGTTAGTTCCTTCAATTCTCCTGCTGATTATTGTTCACTTCTTACTACCTTCATGATCAGTAGTAGCGCTATAGCTAGCCACTGGTTCAGTTCATCAGTTTTATCTCTGTACTGTCTCTGACAAGTGACAACCATATAGTACGCATGTGTATAGGTGGTAGGGTTAAGGATGATGTGATCCATTGGAGGAAGCTTCTGATGAGCTAGCTCCCCAAGCTGATCTCTTCAACTTCCACATGAAATTCCTCTAATTTTCAAATCAACTCTTCGTACAATAAACCCGCTTCTTTAAATCGAACAATATTATATATGCATTGTATCTTGTTGTTACAACCGGTTGTTTCGAATGTACGAATTCAGAAATACTAGCATCTTACAGAAAATTTGGTCATACATTAATTTTCTTTATTACAAGCTACTTACTCGATCGGACAGCTACTTCTGGTTCAGGTTAATTTTGTTCTCAAGCTAGTGAGGTAGAAACAGTAGTAGCTGTTGGAGTAATACGTTTGCTGGAAAATCCAAACGGAACCATGCACTGCCCTTTCTGATTCAAGAATCTCACTGACATGTGAATATACCTTGGCTTGGAGCCGACCGTTCATCGCCAGATCTAGTGCTAGTTGTTCTAGGGTACTTTTGCCTCGTCTGCACGACGACATGCTACACGTACAAACAGGCACATGCGCATGCACATATACGTAGCACGACGTGCCTGTCCTTTTTTTCATGTGCCAATATTATCTTTATATTTACCTTTTTATGAAACCAAATTATCTTAACCTTTCGGAAAGCAAAAAATAATTTTATCATGCATATATGATGGGTAGGTTTTTGTAGAGACATGCTGGCACTCTTTTTGGTGCACACTAATTTTCACCAATATTTTGTTCTTCTTAAATTTGCTAGGATTTGCAGTACTTTTATCACCTCTTATGCAAAGTTTATGCTTTTAGCATTTGTAGGCATTCATGTCATCATGTGTGATGAAAGATGCTGTTTTCTTACCTGATGGAAAAGGAACAAAAGCTCATTTATGATCTCAAAAGTACATTTTCCTTGTTATTGCTCCTCAGTCCTGACCATTTCCATGCAGTCTTTCTTTCTAGAATCTAAGGGGCCTAATAATAAAGCCTAGGAGCTATATTTCCTTTTACTTTTTGCCCTTACTTTTCTTTTTGAAACTGCAAGAGTACGTGCAAACTAGCACAGCTAGTAGCCAGTTTTTCCACCCTCTTTTACACATCACGAGATTTCACAACAGATGTTGCATAGCCAAGAGAGAATTAAACCAAATATATATATATATGTGTGTGTGTGCATAGTATATCTAAATTTTGTTGTAATAAAAATTGTGAAGTGTACGTATATTTGCCTTGTAATTGAATTCTTGTATTTGGGTTTGGCCGTTTGGGGGTAACTAATAACTGGTCCATTCAGGGGCGGAGGCAGGACCCGTGCTGCCCTTGCTGCAGCACGGGTCCATCCCCATGGTTCTCATGTAAATATATGTAGTTTATAGGCTAAAACACTACAATTAAGATCTAATTTAACTAACTTAGCACTTCTCCATAGATATAGCCCGGGATGCAGATCATTCCTGGCTCCGCCCCTGGGTCCATTTGCTATACGCGACTTGTATAGTCACGTTAAACAAGTCAAAAAGCACACATCAGCTGGTTGTTGGGGGCATAATTGCAGAGGCAACCAAAAAAGAAACACCCTCTCCAAAGGCAACAACAATAGTACAAAGGAGTGAGATGGAATCTTGATGCATATGCCCTTCCTTTGCACTTTTCTGGGTGCTTAATCATTTGGTGCACTTGTGGGGCCCATTCTCCCTTGGTCAATATTGTACTTAAATCAAATAGCTTATTTGAGTACTACAAAGCAAGATCAACAAGAGCTTAAAGTTGTCCTTTTTAACAATTAACCACTCCAGGTGTGGTGCTGTGGTGATTGGTCTAGACCGGGTTGGTGGTTGGTGGATGCATTGGATCTGGAGCTCAGATGGTTTTGCTTGTTTGTTTGGTAGGAGCAAGCAGAGAGGAGTATCTAGTGTTTGGTATATTCTCAGCATGTATAGTTTTGGGGAGAATTCCAGCTTCCTAACTAAGCAGACAGGGAATATAATGCATACCCACCGTCGTTCACTCTGTTCACTTCTTGGTAGAGATGCAATTATGCACACGGTCCCAAAAAAATGACAACTAAAATATGGTATGCTGAACAAATGAAAGTTTTCCGGAGGTTATATATATCTCGCTCATCACCTTTCTTTTTCTATTTATAATCTCGTCTAGGGGCCTTCTTTTCAATTTCGTTGCATATAAACATGGACATGTACACATGAATATGCATTATGGTTCATTCCTTCGTTGGATTCCAATTAAGAGATGGCACAGCAAAGAGAGGGGGGCATGCATGTGATACTGTACATACACCGGCTGACAAGCATGACCTTCCATTGGTTCTCTGCTGGATTCCCCGAGAAAGATATGCAGCGCACAGTGGATGTGCACGTGAGAGAGTGTGAGAGGAATGATGGATGCACGAAGGTACGTGGATACCTGCAGCCGCATTACCTCTGCACATTCGCGATGTGTGACGGTGTGTGATCGAGATAGGCGACGACAGTGATAGCAGGGGCGGAGCCAGGGGGGGCCAGCAGGGGCCATGGCCCCGGGTGCGTCTAGCCATCACCCGCGTGACGTCGGAACATCTGTCACCCGAAGAACCGCGCGCTTTTCGTATTGGGCCAAAAGCGGGCCCATTATTTGATCCACTAATAGATATCCACTTGTCGCATAAAAAGTAGAGCGGTAGAGATATGTATCTGTCTATAGGCTGGAGAGAGATCGAGAAGACATGCGCTGACGTCACATACGT
>OAMR01000096.1:1235729-1310732 GCA_900205405.1 Echinochloa crus-galli | reverse complement strand
GTATATTTTTATGAAAGTAATTTTCAAGACCAATCTATTTATATAATTTTCACATTTCCAAACTCAACGATTTAAATGTTATTTATGATTTATATTTCCAATGTTTGACACAAACCTTGTCCAAAACCACTTTTAATATGGAACCGGAGGGAGTATATAGGTAGGCCCGAACTCGTTACTGTCAAGGACCATCGAATAATTGCTTATCTAAGCACTTCTAGAAAACCCGATACAAATTGGTGAATGCAACCGTGCAAGTATTTTCCAATAAAGGAAATAGTGCGTTTATCCATCAACTTTTTTGTAGCGACAACCTGCATTCGTCATGGGGTTGACTCCAATTCAACCATCCAACATTTCAACTCATTTCCAAAAAAAAAAGAAAAAAAAACCTTCTACCTATCCACATCCTCACACCAGCGTGTGAACTCCTCGGTGCTCCGTAGCATTATTACCACCGGCACACTCCCCACGCTTCATCCCGCCTCACGTCCCCCGAAAGATACCCCAGCACACGCCCGCGCCGCAGGTTTTTCCCCGAGAAGGCTGCTATGCTTGCCGACAGAGTGCTTGGTGAGCTTGTCAAGGTAGGTTACCCCACTGCCCACTGTATTGCAGATTCAACCCAGTTCGGTACAATTTGTTTGTGGATGTATGTTTAGGCGCATCTAATTGGTTGTTGCAATCGTGTGTGTGTGTGTTGCTATATCACTCTTTGAATAATCCAGGAGCTGAAGATTAGACCTGTACCTGTTGTGTTTGCGTCGTTTTCTGGAGGACCGAAGGGTTGCACATACAAGGTTCTTCAGGTAAAATATGGAATTTTTTAACGCTTTTGCTGAAGCAGTTACCTCTAAATTAAGCATGGTTTGGAATCTCTAGGCTAAGGCTTTCATTGTTTGATGACAGCTGATAGAGCGAAGATGTAAAGGGCAACTAAGTCTGGTATGACACTTTCTTACTGCCTTCCTCTCGCACATTGCTCACAGAAATGCTAGCTGAAGCTTTGTACAGATGCATGTATTCTAGTTCAAATTTACTCATTTTTAAGAAACATTTGTGTGCATTTGGTTTCGACAGGATGAGTATCAGCTTGTATGGGACTGTCTCTGTGGGCAAATATACGACTCGAGTCCTGTGGATTTTGTTAGTGATTTAGGCACTCGCTTTCTCCTTGACCCAAGTGTCCTGAAGATGTCTGAACCTCCTCGTGTCTTGTCTTGGATGGCTAAGGGTGTTGCATCAGGTCTCGATGCTCTTTTCATAAACAAATTTGAAGAGCAACGTAAAGATTATTGGGAAACACTATACTCATCAGTGGTACGCCCCTCTATTGACCACATTGAATTGAAGCCTGATTGCAAATGAATTTTCTTGCGAATATTTGTGACCTGAGTCTATTGTACATGCAGCATGTTGGGCCAATACTGATACTCTGTTCAGAGGATGATCAACTTTCTTCATATTCAATTGTTGAAAATTTTGGCCATCGTCTGCTGGAGCTTGGTGGTGATGTGAACCTGGTTAAATGGAACAGTTCTCCTCATGTAGGCATGTTCTTTGCCCGCTTTTTGTCTACAGTCGACCTATATTATGTTTAATACTTAAATTAACTAAACTGACACTAGGTATCAACCTAGTTGAAGTAGCAATATTAACAAGGAATTCATTGATCTTTACTCCATTTCCATTCCTAGCCATTTAGTTATAACCTCCCAGTTAAAGTTTTTGACAACTTATCTTTTTCTGAACATCGTCCCCCATTAACTTCTATTTGCCTCACCCAACATGCTTCTAGGATATAAACAGAAATGCAAGGACCATCTGTTGAATATTTATCTTGGTTTTCTAACATGAAGCAAGATATTTGGTTGCTTTGGGTAGTGATAACAATCTATAGGATGCATAATGATTTTAGGTAAAATGTGACAGGAGAATGCATCAAGATGGCATGATATAGTTCCCTAGCGACTAGCAGTACTGTATTGGTAGAGCTCCAAACTCTCAAATGGGAAAGTGAAATAGCAACTTTTAGCATACATTGTATTAATTCCAGGGTACCTGCTGCCATTAGTAGCCCCATTGATCATATTATTGCTAAATCATTTACCAGCAGGATTTTGAGAGTCAACACTAAGCAACCATTCAGATCATCCTTTTATGTGTCCTGAAATTTTGTGCCTGCTCGGCAAGCTGCACTGCGGCTGCAGCAATATGCCAGCAGCCTCTACAGGAGCTGCAGCCCTGATCAGCAGCTGCTGCAGCAATCCTTCAATCAGTTAGACTTTATTAATTAAAGAAAATAGCGGCAGCTATTAGTGGAAGGAGAAAAAACGTCCTTAGCTCCTCTCTTGAGCCTGCAGCCGAGCGGCTGGGCTGTGCAGCAGCAGCTGCAGCCGCAGCAGCAGCCGCTGATAAGCTCAAGCGAGCAGGCCCTTTATGTTGAACATTCGCCTAGCCTAATCTAAGACAACCTGCGATCACACTCTAGAGCAAAATGTTTTCTTTTAAAAAGGTGGAAACATGTCTGGTGTAAAGGTGATAGTACACCTTGCCAGAATTGGTTATGTTGAACTGATAGGCAGCTATGTTCTAGTTTCAATGGGAAAACCTTTTCCAACAATGAGAAAACAAAGTTTCTTTGGAGACAGAAAAAAAAGGTCTCCCCACCTTATTGTAAACTAAAAGATCATAGGTAAAGACATCACGGATCATGCATGTTGTTCGGAGCTCGATTTCACCTATCCAGATGGCAAGATATGGTCTGGATGAATATTTGACCTTGTGTGCATCTAAAAAAATATTGAACCTAGTGTGCAGAATTTTAAACTGATTATGTAAATGTTGACTTCCCCATTTATTCATGCCGATCCCCTCACTGGAGATTAACATTAAGAATCTTGGATATGCTACTGTACTTTCTTACAGATTTCTTAAAGACAAAATAATAAAGAATTGTGCATGGTGTTCCCTACATTGTAATCCCCAATATCTAACAAATCAGGTCTTATGTAGTTTTACGGAATGTCAAGGCACCAACACATAGAAAATGGCTCATTAAACTAATTCATGGCATCATCAGTTCAGTTATCTGAAAATTTTCAGCAGGCATGACTCGTTATGTTGTTCAGAATCTGCGTTTAAAAGATTTCATGGATATGCTTTATGCCTAACATAAAAAAAAGGGATGTTCGTCTTAAGCCATGTGAAACTGATAACACATCTATGATTTCTGCTTATTGTCTCTTTCCCTTCTTTCTTGTTATGCAGGCCACTATAGGTATCATCCTGATGAATACCGAGCTGCAGTAACTGAGCTACTCATGAAAGCATCGGCGCTTTACATGAGCAGAAGACAACTTAACGTATATGAGGTGGGCACAAGTGAGCAGAGCAGCATGGTTCCATCCATCTCCAATCACCACAAAAGCGCTGCAAGCTCTAACGACAGGCTAAGACGAGCACCGATTGATCCAACGGATCAGTTCTTCCTACCAAGCTCCATGGAGTACCATGAAAGCAGTGAGGGACTGAAGCCAGAGCTGTTCAACATGCCAAGTGTGGAGAGCTTGAGCATGCACGGGGTACTGGGGCAGGTGCTGTATGATGTATGCGTCCCAAAGAACGTAGAAGGCTGGGAACTCAAGCCTTCTGTTTCGGCTTCGAGGCGCATGCATACCGTTGCACGTCCTGGCAGCTTCAATCCAATTAAATGTGTGAGGCGCTCAAGGTTGTGAAAATTTTGACTGGAACATTCGGATGCATATAGGTGACTTGTGTATACTACGGAGTACGAGAGAATCTTGTTTGGTGGATGCTGGTGAAACTTACGATAGCCATCATCCATCGACTACAATGCGAAATTTGTTTCGAAAATTTGCCAATAATGTCGAGTACTGTTACTGAAGGAACTGTGCAAACTTATATATGATCTGGCTGCTTATTTTCCTTTGCCATCACATAAATTCCCTTGGGCTGGTGAAGGAAAAAAATCTGACCTAATTGTCAGTTTGTCCTGAAAAAAAATGAATCACAAACATTATTCTGGGCAGAACCATGTCAAGAATACGGAGTTTGACAAATTTTTAATAGAATTGTGGAAAAATATTGAGTTTGAGAAAAACAATTGGGCAGAATCATGTAAAGAAAGTTCAGTTCATAAACTCGATATTTGTGAATCCTGTAAAATATTGAGTTTGAGAAAAAAAAACAATTGGGCAGAATACAATGAGAAAATATTGAGTTTGAGAAAAACAATTGGGCAGAATCATGTAAAGAAAGTTCAGTTCATAAACTCGATATTTGTGAATCCTGTAAAATATTGAGTTTGAGAAAAAAAAACAATTGGGCAGAATACAATGAGAAAATATTGAGTTTGAGAAAAACAATTGGGCAGAATCATGTAAAGAAAGTTCAGTTCATAAACTCGATATTTGTGAATCCTGTAAAATATTGAGTTTGAGAAAAAAAAACAATTGGGCAGAATACAATGAGAAAATATTGAGTTTGAGAAAAACAATTGGGCAGAATCATGTAAAGAAAGTTCAGTTCATAAACTCGATATTTGTGAATCCTGTAAAATATTGAGTTTGAGAAAAAAAAACAATTGGGCAGAATACAATGAGAAAATATTGAGTTTGAGAAAAACAATTGGAATCACAAGCAGCAGCAAGCACCAAGAAGAAAAAAACGAATAGCCAAGGGCGTATTTGCAAGGAAAGGGTAGCACCCAGTGGCCCACCCAGGGAGTGGTACGCGAATGTGCAAAGGTTTTCTTGGGGGGATCAATGTGCAAAAGAATATGGACATGGTTGTAGGACAGTAGAAGCGGCAAGGGATCGAAACGAATAACTCAGGGGCACATCTGAAAGGGAAAACAGGCGCTCAGGGGCTAATCAGCAAGGAAAAAACTCGAGACCAGGGACCAGCGCGCAAAGTCTCAAAAAGATTTGGACCATTTCTCGATTTGTGTGTGTCATCCTTGCGCAGGGGCCATGCTAATCTTCTCTGAGCGGGAAACATGGCTGTATCGTTCCAATTTTATCGGATGTCTCCGAAGAGACAACTCGGCCTCCACGGCCAAGGTTATAAGGGCGTCCGCAATGCGCGGCTCCATCCCGGTCCTATGCTCACCGGACCTGGTTCTATCCACTGTGAGACCGCTCCTATAAAGAAGCAACCAAGAGCCAGCTCCTATCCATGGGAGCGAGTCCCATGAAATAAAAAATTTGATTCTCTTGCTGTTGTCTAGCGGATGAGAAGGATGGTTGAAAGAATGGAATTTTGTATTCATTTGGTAGGGTCTGCTGTAATAATGAGGCCGGTTCTATACATTGTGAGATTTTTAACAAGACAATGATGATTCTATATAGAAACGGGGTCGTTCCTATACATTGGAGATGCCCTGAGCTGGTCTTTGCGTTGTTCGCTGAGCAGTATGGGACTAAGTTTTGGCTCCGACGCTCTGCCTCGTTCCCTTCCCCGCAAGCGCAACGACGCCCCACGGGCCATCTGGGCCGAGCGCCGCGAGACCGCGCAGGCCCCTCCCTATGTGGGCTGGATATTTTAACGCGATCATGGGAGATGGTGGGCTTTCGTGTTTTGTTGGAGGGAGAAAAGAGTAGGCCGGCTTTGTGTATACCCGAAATGTATGCACAGGTATATATGTATATTTACCCCAAAAGAAACTAGCGAGTATATATATTTCTCAGGAAAAATGGTTGTAAAATTATATACTCCTATAAAATCAACAGGTATTGCCATCACCATCATGGCTAGAAAAGTACGTGTGTATTTTTTCTTAGAACAAAGAAAACCAGTGCCGCTCTCATGACTCCACACATTTGGCATGGTAGTGCTGGTGCTGCAAACTGCCCTTAGATGTTCACAACGGCTTCAGTTTGCTGACACCATACACTACCCCCAGATTTTGATGCTGATAGCTGCTCTGTGATCCTATCTCATATGATAGATCCTTGCTGGCTCCTTCAATTCAATCATTCGTTTTCCTTTCCTGGTTTCCTCTGCTGTTGGGTGAATGGGTGATATTAGAATAAAGCTAGGTTAATAACAAGTCCACGCCAATGAGACTCCTAGGTTCAGCATTCCGGCAGCACGTCATTAGAGGTTTTGGTTATGGTCATTGTCAGTGCTTTCTTCTGGGATTCTTCCGTGAAGTTGCCTTGCACGCCTAGTATGATGTACATCCCCAAAAGAGGTTCCTGTCATTTAGTAGGCAGGTACGGTACGCTACGAGATTCAGACAAGTTCCAATTTTGTTTGAGCAAATTCACTCATTAATTGATATGTGATGAACATATAGCGTGTCGTACAAAATAACTTATTATTTGGCTCATGGATAATTCATAAAAAATGGGGAAATAGATTCTCCGTTGGATAGTTCTACGGTGTATTTTCTGAAATAAAAACATCTCCCTCCCATGTGATAGATACAACATATGTGAGCATCCCCTTGTACTGAAATTTTAACACAACAAAAAGATCCGAGAGAGAGAGAGAGAGAGAGAGAGAGAGAGAGAGAGAGAGAGAGAGAGAGAGAGAGAGAGAGAGAGAGAGAGAGAGAGAGAGAGAGAGAGAGAGAGAGAGAGAGAGAGAGAGAGAGAGAGAGAGAGAGAGAGAGAGAGAGAGAGAGAGAGAGAGAGAGAGAGAGAGAGAGAGAGAGAGAGAGAGAGAGAGAGAGAGAGAGAGAGAGAGAGAGAGAGAGAGAGAGAGACTTAAGCCATGTGAAACTGATAACACATCTATGATTTCTGCTTATTGTCTCTTTCCCTTCTTTCTTGTTATGCAGGCCACTATAGGTATCATCCTGATGAATACCGAGCTGCAGTAACTGAGCTACTCATGAAAGCATCGGCGCTTTACATGAGCAGAAGACAACTTAACGTATATGAGGTGGGCACAAGTGAGCAGAGCAGCATGGTTCCATCCATCTCCAATCACCACAAAAGCGCTGCAAGCTCTAACGACAGGCTAAGACGAGCACCGATTGATCCAACGGATCAGTTCTTCCTACCAAGCTCCATGGAGTACCATGAAAGCAGTGAGGGACTGAAGCCAGAGCTGTTCAACATGCCAAGTGTGGAGAGCTTGAGCATGCACGGGGTACTGGGGCAGGTGCTGTATGATGTATGCGTCCCAAAGAACGTAGAAGGCTGGGAACTCAAGCCTTCTGTTTCGGCTTCGAGGCGCATGCATACCGTTGCACGTCCTGGCAGCTTCAACCCAATGAAATGTGTGCGGCGCTCAAGATTGTGAAAATTTTGACTGGAACATTCGGATGCATATAGGTGACTTGTGTATACTATGAGAGAATCTTGTTTGGTGGATGCTGGTGAAACTTAAGATAGCCATCATCCATCGAATATACTGCGAAATTTTTGTCTCTGTAAATTTGCCAATAATATCGAGTACTGTTACTGAAAGAACTGTGCAAACTTATATATGATCTGGCTGCTTACTTTCCTTTGCCATAATATAAAATCCCCTTTGGGCTGGTGAAGAAAAAAAAAGGACCTAATTGCCAATATGTCTGATATAAGGAAAATGAATCACAAACAATATTCTGGGCAGGACCGTGTCAAGAATATTGAGTTTGACAAATTTTTAATAGAATCGTGGAAAAATATTGAGTTTGAGGAAAACAATTGGGCAGAATCCTGTAAAGAAAGTTCAGTTCATAAACTTATCGGAGTCAGAAGCAGCAAGCACCAAGAAGAAAAAACGAATAGCACCAAGGGTGTATTTGCAAGGAAAGGGTAGCACCCAGTGGTACTCAAGTTATTTTTTGGGGGGATTAATCTGCAAAAGAATCTGGACCTGGTTGTAGGACAGTAGACGCGGCAAGGGTTGGAAACGAATAACTCACGGGCACATCTGAAAGGGAAAACAGGCGCCCAGGGGCTAATCCGCAAGAAAAAGACTCGAGACCAGGGACCGGCGTGCAAAACCTCAAAAAAATTTGGACCATTTCTCGATTTGTGCGTGTCATCCTTGCGCAGGGGCCATGCTAATCTTCTCTGTATCGTTCCAATTTTATCGGATGTCTCCGAAGAGACAATCCGGCTTCCGCGGCCAAGCTTATAAGCTGGTCTTTGCATTGTTCGCTGAGCAGTCTGGGACTAAGTTTTGGCTCCGACGCTCTCCCTTGTTCCCTTCCCCCGCAAGCGCAACGACGCCCCACGGGCCATCTGGGCCGAGCGCCGCGAGACCGCGCAGGCCCCTATGTGGGCTGGATCTTTTAACGCGATCATGGGAGATGGTGGGCTTTCGTGTTTTGTTGGAGGGAGAAAAGAGTAGGCCGGCTTTGTGTATACCCGAAATGTATGCACAGGTATATATGTATATTTACCCCAAAAGAAACTAGCGAGTATATATATTTCTCAGGAAAAATGGTTGTAAAATTATATACTCCTATAAAATCAACAGGTATTGCCATCACCATCGTGGCTAGAAAAGTACGTGTATATTTTTTTTCTTAAGAACAAAGAAAACAAGTGCCGCTCTCATGACTCCACACATTCGGCATGGTGCTGGTGCTGCAAACTGCCCTTAGATGTTGACAACGCCTTCAGTTTTGCTGACACCATACACTACCCCTAGATTTTGATGCTGATAGCTGCTCTGTGGTCCTATCTCATATGATAGATCCTTGCTGGCTCCTTCAATTCAATCATTCATTTTCCTTTCCTGGTTTCCTCTGCTGTTGGGTGAATGGGTGATATTAGAATAAAGCTAGGTTAATAACAAGTCCACGCCAATGAGACTCCTAGGCCTTTTGTTTAGTTCCAAAATTCCACCCCAAATTTACTATGCAAAAAGAAGAATTTCCATCACATTAAAATATCATAACATGTATGGAGTACTAAATGTAGATAAAATCAAAAACTAATTGTACAGTTTTGTTATATTCTGCGAGACGAATATTTTGAGCCTAATTAATCATTTTTTGAATAATATTTTACACATACAAACGAAACGAAATGTTATAGTGGCGCAATGATTACGAAAAGACATTGTACTCCCAAATTTGCTCTACTAAATTTGGGATCTAAACAATGGCTCTAGGTTCAGTATTCCGTCACGTCATTAGAGGTTTTGGTTATGGTCATTGTCAGTGGTTTCTTCTGGGATTCTTCCGTGAAGTTGCCTTGCACGCCTAGGATGATGTACATCCCCAAAAGAGGTTCCTGTCATTTAGTAGGCAGGTACGGTACGCTACGAAAGATTCAGACAAGTTCCAATTTTGTTTGAGCAAAGATAATTCACTCATTAATTGATATGTGATGAACATATAGCGTGTCGTACAAAATAACTTATTATTTGGCTCATGGATAATTCATAAAAAATGGGGAAATAGATTCTCCGTTGGATAGTTCTACGGTGTATTTTCTGAAATAAAAACATCTCCCTCCCATGTGATAGATACAACATATGTGAGCATCCCCTTATACTCAAATTTTAACGCAATAAAAAGATCAGAGAGAGAGAGAGAGAGATTATGCTTGCGAAATGAGAGATACCACGAACGAAGCCATAGAATATTATCTTAAGAAGCAAAGGCTTTAAGAGCAACTCCGGCAATAATTTTCAAATCGAATCCTCTAAATATTAAATGGGTAACATCGATGTTTTGAGGATCTATTAGAGTGACTATTCTTTTTTTTGTTTGCCCTTTATATATAAAGTAGAGGGCTATTCAGTTCTGCTTAAGTTGCTCTAAAAAAAAAGTCAAGATTCCTATGCCAATCATATATCCAATGTCATCTTTGCTTGAGTTGCTCTGAGGAAAAAAAATGCCTTGAATTATACTTTTCATGATGTGCAACAATCTTTTCATGATGTACTCCAAATTCCTGATGTGCAACAATCTTTTCATGCCATTTTACTAGCAACACCAAGATAGCAAGATGTAGTCCACTCGATCTAGTCGGGGTAGGCCAAGATACCGTGCCATCACTGCGTAAACTTCCCAAAAAGATCATATTCTCAATTATTCACTTACTGCCAGTTGCTAAGTGAGCGAGCATTTAATCATGCATTTTTTTCTAGGAACAAATCAAATTGAATGTGTGGTAGTAATGGAATGCACGAGGATAAGATACCGAAAAGGGGTTAGATATAGCAAGGAAGGGATAAGGATTAAGGAATGCTCACCCATGTTATAAAACCAACCAAAGTAACAAATAATCAAACATCAAAATTGAAATAGGGAGTGTGAAAACAACTCTAGGGATGATTCGGATTCATCCCATTCATTCGGAGTGGAAGCTACTAAAATGTTTATCACAAGTGAATTAGTTTAAAAAGAAATTAACCAGCTACGGAGTATTAATAAACAACACATATTTATTGAAGCCTTATGTCAAGTTAAATTAAAAAATGCAAGTTTTTGCAACTGAGATATCGGGAGGAATTGAGGAGTGACCTCCAATGTTTTTGCTCTTCTTTTGTCTTCTCTTTTGAGGGAGGAGCTAAGAAAATAAAAATGGCAAATCGAGGGGAGTAAATAAATCCAGTGGCGTCGTCATCACAATAACAGCTGCTAGTCTGCTACCCTACCGGTGGAATTATCCCTTCCCCAGCACTCTTCGATCCCGGAATATGCCCCACGAACTGCTTCAAATCACGGCATTTTTCGATCCCGGAATATGCCCCACGAACTCCCTCCAGTCAATCATTCTCCTCTACCCAATCACCCCCAGCTCACAAATCCGACAGAGCTACATCCGGCGGGCCTCCACGGTTTCCTGTTCTTGTTCCAGTCGCATTGAGATCCTTACTCCGAATTGGATTTGGTTTCTTGCTTTCTTGTCCATTGGGTTCGGAATTTCGGATTATCCCTGAGCTGTGATCTGTTTAGTCTGCTGTTTCCGTGGAATTAAGCGGAAGATTGGAGGTAGCCCTGGGTGGTGGCGGTTCTTGATCCCAACCCGGCGACTCCTTGACTGTACTGCGGCACTCGCGTGCTGGAATGGAGTAAAGGTCGGATTTTTGCAAGGTTTGGCGGTAAAGATCAAAATTTGTGGAGGACTTTGTTGCTTTGGGATTTGGGTGTTCATGGATTTCGTCAAATCAGTCTGATTGAAAGGGATAAGAGTTGCATTTTGTTGCCCGGAATGCCCTTGCCAGAGGTTGAAGGATTCCTTGGTTTGATGGTCTCTGCTGTCCAGTAGTTCATCGGCGGTGCGCAAGATGTATGCCGTGGGGAAGTTTGGAGGTCTCATCTCCCGCGGCGCAGTTGACATCATCGTCGTGCAGCAGCAGGATGGCAGCTTCAAGAGTTCGCCGTGGTATGTGCGCTTTGGAAAGTTCCAGGGGGTTCGCAAGTCAGGAGAGAAGGTGGTCAACATCTCTGTCAATGGCGTCGAAGCTGGGTTCCACATGTACTTGGACAGCAATGGCGAGGCTTACTTCCTTAGAAACACGGACCCAGATGGCGAGGAAGGTGAATTCATTGTCTCTGCCGCGTCGTCGGGTGATGAGCGGGAAGCGGTGCCGGTCCAGGAAGCTCAGTTGAGGAAGTCGAAGAGCACTTCGTGTGATAGCTCAACGATGGAGGCTGATGTTGGGGATGGCAAGATACTGATGAGGACAACCTCAAGGCGGACCACCATACTCGAACGGATGTTTGGTCGGAAAACAGTCAAGAACAATGCACATGCTCTGGATAGAGTGAGCTCATTAGAGCGAGCAGAGATTGCTGCCGAACTCCTCGACACAAAGTGGTCAACAAATCTCCCGCGTAATCTGAAAACTCATCGTTCTAATGATGAACCTTCCAAGAGCAAGTTGGCAGAATCTAGAAACAACGATCAAATGGAAATCTCAAAGAATGTTTTGCCAGAGTATAGCTTGGATCATGGGAACGAGATGGAGTCTAATTGCAACGGTGCTGACTACAAATTTTGTAGTACTCTCGGAGGAAGAAACAGCTTTGCAGATTTAACCGATCAGTCTTTACAAACTACTCTTGTGAAGGAAGGGGTTGTTGAGATACACACACATGAGACTAGTGACTTCACTGATAGGACCACCTTTACTGTGCGTCAACCAGGATCAGAATCTTTGTTAAATAATCTGGGAACAGATAAAAGTATACATGAGTCTGTTGATACTCAAGGTGAGTTGCTGCATAAATCGGAAGATGTTGCAGGAAGGGAAATGCATACAAGGGAGGCCTTTTCTAATAGCATTTTTGAAATCCATACCATCAAGACAGACACTACAAGTGGTAAGAGTGAGGTGGTTTCTCAGTTTGTCACTGTAGATTCAGATGGAGCCAACCAAATTTTGGCAGGTGCCAATTCAGCAACTTATGCAACCACAGATGTATCAACTGGGAAACATGAGGTTACATTGGTCCCTCCAACACAAGATCCAGTTCAAGAGGAAGTAGTAATTTTAAGTATTTCTGAGACACTTGAGATTTCACAAGATGCAGTTCAAGATAAAATGGTCATTCTCAGCAGTTCTGAGACTATGAAGAGTTCATATGTGGTGTCCGATATTTCAGATCACAAGGTTCAAGATGAGGAGGATTCAAGAGTCTCTAATGGGAGTAAAGAACAGCTAACTTCCGAGGAAAAATCATTAGCTCCCAGCAAAGAAAAAGACATGGTTAAAGTGGTTGTTGAAGAACATGAAGCTTTTATCTTAGAAGATCCAACTCCCCCAATCTTGGTAGATAATGGTCCAGATATGGATATTTCTGTGGACAATGTTTCACTTTCACATACCAGCGTAGCTCATGATTTAGCTTGTCAGCATGATGTGGTTTGTCCTAATGCTTCTTCTAGGGTTGTAGAGACATCAAGTTATGTGCCTGACAATGATCCTGAAGGTGCAACAGAGAACTTAATTGTGGAAAATAAAGCATGCAACAGAGAGCTTGATGTTTCTGTTACTCAGACCTCAACAATTGGAGATGTACCCACAGACTGCATTGCTCAGTCAGCTAATTTTCCTAACAAAATAGAATTAGAGGGTTCATCAACTGTTACTGTATCTTCCAGTTTGGTCAATGCTGAAGTGGATAACATAAAAACAGAAGATGGAATAAACAGATTCAGTTATGTGAGTGGAGATGAAGTTGGGTTTGTGCATGAGGCTACAGCTGAGACTGAGGAAGAAGCAGAAGCAATAGTACCATTCTCTGAGTATACAGAAGAAATTCAATTTCTATTTAGTGACACTGAAAATTTTGAAGATACAATGGCTATGGATGACATAGTGGCTGACAAAACAGCAGGTGACAGAGAACATGACAGTTCTGTGAATGGCGATGGAGTTGGGTTTGTGCGTGAGGCTACAGCTGAGCCCGAGGAAGAAGCAGAAGTACTAGCATCATTCTCTGAGTATACAGAAGAAATTCAGTTTCAATTTAGTGATACTGAAAATTTTGCGGATAGAAAGGCCATGGGTAACATAGTGGCTGAAAAAACAGCAGGTGAAGGAAACCTTGACGAATCTGGTTGTGACACAGAAAAACAGGAAGGAGGTGATGTAGATATTGCAAATGATTTGGAAAGCTGTTCTGATTCATTAAGGCCTGTGACTAGCCCTGTTTCTATACCTACAAGTGACTTTCAGTCAGGAGATAATAACATAGAAGCTAAATCTCTACCAAACCGCAATTCTCACATACATGATCTTGAAAGGTCTGATAGGTTTGAGCTAAGCCATTCACTACAATCAAATGCTGAAAACAATGGCTTTGATCCAGTCAAGAGTACGAATTCTTCTTTTCTTGAGGAGAAATCAGAAATAACTGGTGATTCAGAAGAAAATTCCACCCCACCTGAGGTTACCAGCAACGTAGTACCTGATTACAAGCATGCTGACAACCTGAAAATTGATTCATTCGTCCCTTTCGCAGGTGAGTTTTTTTTCTAAGACTAATAGCTCTACTTTTTCCAATACTAATAGGTTTAATGATCTTTATCTTATGGACTAAATATGATTCTATTGTTCGAAAAATTCCCAACAATTTAGTTGTACCAAGTGAAATAGTGAACTTAGATAAAGACAAATTTGGTGGATTGTTTAGCTAGTTTTGTTGCAGTTTTTGTGATTTCCTGCAATGTCTGAATAGTGTATTACTGACGTTTTGCAGAATTATCACTATGCAGGCACCTGTTATCTGAAGGCATGGGGGAGGATGCTGCTTGCAGTGCCTTTGATTCTGAGAAGATAACCTTAGAGAAGTTCCACACCATGAAGCCGTCACTGACGAGAAACAAGAAGCTAGTTGTTAGGATTGCTGGCCGCTATTTTCCCTGGGATGCATCTGTGCCTATAGTGCTCGGTTTGATTTCTTTCAGCGAGGAACAAGTTTTTGAACCCAAAGGCATGATAAAGGTGGAGCGAGTTGAGCCAAGTGCAGCACCAGGTGGCAGCTGGAGAATCTGGCCATTTGGTTTCAGACGGACAAGGACTATTACTGCTGTCCAGGAAGTTTGTGAAAGCACAGTTGAGACTTCTGTATCCACCCCTGTTAATGAATCAAATAGAGAAAGGAATAAATCCAGCTCAAAGAGGGAGAGGAAGGTGCGATCACTCACTCCAACGTCTGAGGAACTTGCATCTCTTGATCTCAGAGAGGGCAGAAACGTGGTAACATTTACATTCTCAACTGCAATTGTTGGGAAGCAACAGGTTAGTTTTACTTAACTTGTTTTAAGTCCCACTAAGTTGCTTTTCTCATCCTCCCATCCTTTTTTCAAAAGGTTGATTGTCACATATATTTATGGAAATGGAATACACGCATTGTCATATCAGATGTGGATGGGACTATCACCAAGTAAGTCGCCAAACTGGAGCAATCAAGCATATGCTTTTATGTCTAAAATACTATGATTTTAGTACCTGATTGCCAGGAGTATCTGTTACCCCAACTTTCTAATTATACACACATATTGTTATGTTAACCTAAAACTCTTAATTTCTCATTGTTGTAAAATATTGTTTACTTGTAAGAGGGAGGGGAAAACGAAAGATAATGAATTCCATGTAACTAATGCAGTTTATAACATTATATAATGCTGTATATTAAAATCTTACACTTGTTTACATTTTTTCAATATAATTGTAGGTCTGATGTTCTTGGCCAGTTCATGCCCATGGTTGGTGTTGATTGGTCTCAAAATGGAGTTGCTCATTTGTTTTCTGCAATAAAGGTATTCATGCTATACATGCTTGTAAATTGTAATGAAATAGAGCTATTTTCAATTTCACTTCCAGATATAGTCATGTCATAGCAATTGATTGGTTCTCTCTCTCTCTCTCTCTCTCTCTGAACTTTAGGAAGAATCCCTTCTGTATTTATGCTTGTGAATTTACACACCAAATTTGGTCTAGAATGTCCGTTGACTTGGGTTTGCTATTGTTATTTTGTTCTTGTTGCATCCACAGGAAAATGGATATCAGCTTCTATTTCTGAGTGCACGTTCTATTTCACAAGCCCACATTACAAGGCAGTTTCTAACAAATAGATCAAGTTGTGCGAGTGGAGATGAAGCTGGGTTTATGCGCGAGGCTACAGCTGAGCCTGTGGAAGAAACAGAAGCAGTAGTATCATTCTCTAAGGATACAGAAGAAATTCCGTTTCAATTTAGTGATACTGAAAATTTTGCAGAGAGAAAGGCTATGGATGACATAGTGGCTGACAAAACAGTAGGTGAAGGTGAACATGACAGTTCTGTGAATCTAGATGAAGTTGGGTTTGTGTGTGAGGCTACAGCTGAGCCTGAGGAAGAAGCAGAGGCGGTAGTATCATTCTCTGAGTATACAGAATGTTCTATTCATGATTTCTGTCCTTTACAGGCTATCAAAGATTGTTTTCCTCCTGACTCAAACCCATTTTATGCTGGATTTGGAAATAGAGATACAGATGAGCTTAGTTACCTCAAAGTTGGTATTCCTATGGGCAAGATCTTCATAATAAACCCCAAGGTAATAGTCTCAGACATGAAAATCGCTTGTCCCTCCCTCCTGTTAGTATCTCTATCTGGATAATTGTACTGGAGTTCAGCCAGTGAGAGCATACTTGTCAGCCGATTGCCCATAACAATACTTGCACTAGAGATGGCATCTAGAGAATCCATGTTAAATTTTCGCTTGATGCAGGGTGAAGTTGCAGTGAATCGGCGGGTTGATACAAAGTCATACACGTCCCTGCATGCTCTTGTCCATGGAATGTTCCCCCCAATGTCGTCATCTTCAGAGCGGGTCAGCATTCCCATATATTTGTCAGTAGTTCAACTGTAGCTACTACTTTTAGGCTTCTTATTCTGACAAGTTCAATTCAGGAGGACTACAATACCTGGAATTACTGGAAAATGCCATTGCCTGATGTTGATATGTGAGGTACAACCGAACAAGTGAAGTCTGCACAACAGCGCTGCTCTAATTTTATAACGCGTCACAGTGGTGGTGAGAAGAAAACCATGGTGACGGTAGCACCCTGAGGTATTTCATTTTACCTATTTTTGCACTACCACTTCTATATTTTTTTTCTCTTCATGAGCTTGTGTCTAACATGTTTGCTGCATTGGTCCACCTGTTTCTACAGGCCAATCGTTTGTTGGCTACATGGGGATGTTGCTCCTGCAAGATCAAAACTGTATATATATATGATCATAATAGATGACTAGCGACCTGGACATGTGGATGCTCCTGATATAAGCTCCTGCAATATCAAAACTGTGTATATAGGATCATAATAGATGAATTGCGATCTGTACGCCGATGAGGCAGTAGAAGCAATGTAGTGTCTATCTGTTGTTGTAGGACTGTGAATACCCCCCATGTCCTGTAACTGAAAGAATACTGAATGGAGGGATCTGATAGTGTTCTTTCCCGTGCAGTTTTATTTCGTCCTTGATGTAACTGTGGTGCCATTGTAATCTTTGCAAGAGCAGCAACTATTTTACTACTACCTTTCTTAAAATGTAGGCCGTTTGACTTTTTTACCATAAATTTGACCGCTTGTTTTATTCAAAAAAATTATAAAAATATAGTCAAATTTAAGATATTTTTTTTTAAAAAAATTTATTAATAAAGTAAGCCACCGTAAAAAATATGATAATTTGCATAAAATTTTGAATAAGACAATGGTCAAACTTGAAGTAAAAAAGTTAAACACCCTACATTTTAAAACGGTGGGAATACATCATAAGCCTCGTGAACGATTAACAGGAAATTGTGGTATGAACCGGATATGTGTGTGGCACTCTGTTATATGCTCGTGAATTTTCGAGTATACAACTATATTTACACCAAACTGAAGTTCTTCAGCTGGGTATCGATATACAACGCAGATAAGCTGCAATTTTATACTTACCTACCTGAAATTTGTAGCTGGCTTATAGGTGCAAATAAAAACTTTGTGAAGGGCCCGTGCGCAAGGTTCCCATCCTCTTAAGCAAGAGACCTTTGGTCACTTGCTCTAGAACCCTACAGCCGCCACCAATGGCGGACTCCGAAACCCTAGCCACGCCCGGCCCCGCCTCCGCCTCCGCCTCCACCAAGAAGCATTCCAAGAAGCGCAAGGCCGCCGACGGCGAGGCCACTTCCTCCAAATCCCTAGAGCCTCCTCCAATGGAGGACCCCCAAACCCAAGCCACGCCCGCCTCCGCCTCCGCGTCCACCAAGAAGAAGCACTCCAAGAAGCGCAAGGCCGCCGCCGACGAGCCCGTCAACGACACCGTCGACGCCTCACTCGCCGGCGGTTCGGCCGCCGCCGCCGAGCCCGTCGACGTCACCGCCGACGCCGACGCCTCACTCGCCGGCGGTTCGGCCGTCGTCGAGGAGTCCGTCAACGTCAACGTCGACGCCTCACTCGCCGGCGGTTCGGCCGCCGCCGCCGAGCCCGTCGACGTCACCGCCGACGCCGACGCCTCACTCGCCGGCGGTTCGGCCGTCGTCGAGGAGTCCGTCAACGTCAACGTCGACGCCTCACTCGCCGGCGGTTCGGCCGCCGCCGCCGAGCCCGTCGACGTCACCGCCGACGCCGACGCCTCACTCGCCGGCGGTTCGGCCGTCGTCGAGGAGTCCGTCAACGTCAACGTCGACGCCTCACTCGCCGGCGGTTCGGCCGCCGCCGCCGAGCCCGTCGACGTCACCGCCGACGCCGACGCCTCACTCGCCGGCGGTTCGGCCGTCGTCGAGGAGTCCGTCAACGTCAACGTCGACGCCTCACTCGCCGGCGGTTCGGCCGCCGCCGCCGAGCCCGTCGACGTCACCGCCGACGCCGACGCCTCACTCGCCGGCGGTTCGGCCGTCGTCGAGGAGTCCGTCAACGTCAACGTCGACGCCTCACTCGCCGGCGGTTCGGCCGCCGCCGCCGAGCCCGTCGACGTCACCGCCGACGCCGACGCCTCACTCGCCGGCGGTTCGGCCGTCGTCGAGGAGTCCGTCAACGTCAACGTCGACGCCTCACTCGCCGGCGGTTCGGCCGCCGCCGCCGAGCCCGTCGACGTCACCGCCGACGCCGACGCCTCACTCGCCGGCGGTTCGGCCGTCGTCGAGGAGTCCGTCAACGTCAACGTCGACGCCTCACTCGCCGGCGGTTCGGCCGCCGCCGCCGAGCCCGTCGACGTCACCGCCGACGCCGACGCCTCACTCGCCGGCGGTTCGGCCGTCGTCGAGGAGTCCGTCAACGTCAACGTCGACGCCTCACTCGCCGGCGGTTCGGCCGCCGCCGCCGAGCCCGTCGACGTCACCGCCGACGCCGACGCCTCACTCGCCGGCGGTTCGGCCGTCGTCGAGGAGTCCGTCAACGTCAACGTCGACGCCTCACTCGCCGGCGGTTCGGCCGCCGCCGCCGAGCCCGTCGACGTCACCGCCGACGCCGACGCCTCACTCGCCGGCGGTTCGGCCGTCGTCGAGGAGTCCGTCAACGTCAACGTCGACGCCTCACTCGCCGGCGGTTCGGCCGCCGCCGCCGAGCCCGTCGACGTCACCGCCGACGCCGACGCCTCACTCGCCGGCGGTTCGGCCGTCGTCGAGGAGTCCGTCAACGTCAACGTCGACGCCTCACTCGCCGGCGGTTCGGCCGCCGCCGCCGAGCCCGTCGACGTCACCGCCGACGCCGACGCCTCACTCGCCGGCGGTTCGGCCGTCGTCGAGGAGTCCGTCAACGTCAACGTCGACGCCTCACTCGCCGGCGGTTCGGCCGCCGCCGCCGAGCCCGTCGACGTCACCGCCGACGCCGACGCCTCACTCGCCGGCGGTTCGGCCGTCGTCGAGGAGTCCGTCAACGTCAACGTCGACGCCTCACTCGCCGGCGGTTCGGCCGCCGCCGCCGAGCCCGTCGACGTCACCGCCGACGCCGACGCCTCACTCGCCGGCGGTTCGGCCGTCGTCGAGGAGTCCGTCAACGTCAACGTCGACGCCTCACTCGCCGGCGGTTCGGCCGCCGCCGCCGAGCCCGTCGACGTCACCGCCGACGCCGACGCCTCACTCGCCGGCGGTTCGGCCGTCGTCGAGGAGTCCGTCAACGTCAACGTCGACGCCTCACTCGCCGGCGGTTCGGCCGCCGCCGCCGAGCCCGTCGACGTCACCGCCGACGCCGACGCCTCACTCGCCGGCGGTTCGGCCGTCGTCGAGGAGTCCGTCAACGTCAACGTCGACGCCTCACTCGCCGGCGGTTCGGCCGCCGCCGCCGAGCCCGTCGACGTCACCGCCGACGCCGACGCCTCACTCGCCGGCGGTTCGGCCGTCGTCGAGGAGTCCGTCAACGTCAACGTCGACGCCTCACTCGCCGGCGGTTCGGCCGCCGCCGCCGAGCCCGTCGACGTCACCGCCGACGCCGACGCCTCACTCGCCGGCGGTTCGGCCGTCGTCGAGGAGTCCGTCAACGTCAACGTCGACGCCTCACTCGCCGGCGGTTCGGCCGCCGCCGCCGAGCCCGTCGACGTCACCGCCGACGCCGACGCCTCACTCGCCGGCGGTTCGGCCGTCGTCGAGGAGTCCGTCAACGTCAACGTCGACGCCTCACTCGCCGGCGGTTCGGCCGCCGCCGCCGAGCCCGTCGACGTCACCGCCGACGCCGACGCCTCACTCGCCGGCGGTTCGGCCGTCGTCGAGGAGTCCGTCAACGTCAACGTCGACGCCTCACTCGCCGGCGGTTCGGCCGCCGCCGCCGAGCCCGTCGACGTCACCGCCGACGCCGACGCCTCACTCGCCGGCGGTTCGGCCGTCGTCGAGGAGTCCGTCAACGTCAACGTCGACGCCTCACTCGCCGGCGGTTCGGCCGCCGCCGCCGAGCCCGTCGACGTCACCGCCGACGCCGACGCCTCACTCGCCGGCGGTTCGGCCGTCGTCGAGGAGTCCGTCAACGTCAACGTCGACGCCTCACTCGCCGGCGGTTCGGCCGCCGCCGCCGAGCCCGTCGACGTCACCGCCGACGCCGACGCCTCACTCGCCGGCGGTTCGGCCGTCGTCGAGGAGTCCGTCAACGTCAACGTCGACGCCTCACTCGCCGGCGGTTCGGCCGCCGCCGCCGAGCCCGTCGACGTCACCGCCGACGCCGACGCCTCACTCGCCGGCGGTTCGGCCGTCGTCGAGGAGTCCGTCAACGTCAACGTCGACGCCTCACTCGCCGGCGGTTCGGCCGCCGCCGCCGAGCCCGTCGACGTCACCGCCGACGCCGACGCCTCACTCGCCGGCGGTTCGGCCGTCGTCGAGGAGTCCGTCAACGTCAACGTCGACGCCTCACTCGCCGGCGGTTCGGCCGCCGCCGGAGCCGCCCCCGCGGTCGCCTACTTCCCCACCGGCTACGACCCCCTCGCCGCCGCAGCGAAGGGGGGCGAATCCGCCCCCCGCACGCGGCTCTTCCGGCACGAGAAGCACCCCACCACCTGGGTCGACCTCGTTGTGGGGAGCTCCGGCGGCGGCCCCGATTTCGTCGGCTGGAGCTATGCCGGTGAGGCCGCCACGCCGCAGCTCTGTGAGTACGCGCTTGGTGTCTTCGATAAGACCTCTGGCACCCTCAGGGTCGTCCCCATAGCAGGAAACAAAGTGAGTGTTTTGTCCGATTTCACCAAAATTTCGATAGCCGAAGTGAAATGGCTAGTATTATCACATAGACTTAGTGAAATTTTATCTGTTTAATGAGGAGTTCTAGTTTTTTAATTGAGTATTAAGCATTCACTTTTGTCTAGTTGTGCAATGGAAATTTGCAATTGGATTGTTTACTGCTTGTTGTGCCATTGCTTGCATAGTTACGATTATAGCAGAGTAACACTAAAAGCTTCAATATCTTTTCTTTTTTGAAGGAAAGCTCTTGTTGCGATATTTTAATTCTAATCATAGTAATGGCATACATTTTGAGAGGCATAAGGAATACTTTTGGTTTGTAACGTCATTCTGGATATCTGTATCATGGTGGGCATAGCGGTAGGGATAATGTGTGTCGCCAAATCATGTCAATGTAAATTAGTGCCTAATATCATACTTACCTCTAGAACGCTCCGCTTCTAGAGGTGGTGATGTTGTAACTTCTTCTTCCCTCTTAATGAAAAACGTGCCCAGGCACGGTCACTAAAAAAAATTCTGGATATCTGTACTTGGTGACAGATTCTGAGGCTCGAGCCACATCTTGAAGTGCAGCAGCCAGCGCAATCGCAGCACTCTGAGGTTGCATCAGAAGCCGGTTCAGTTGCAGGAAATGATGATTTGAAGGTTCAAGATCTTACCATGATGTATGGAACCAAGACAGACAGGGACAAGGTATGCTTGTGTCTAGTTTTACTAGCCTGCTATTTGTGACTATATGTTTCTGAATTGAACAGTTGTGTGAGCTTGAACTTAGTCGCAAGACTATGGAGCAAAAGAAGTGTCAATTAAAAGTTTCCTATGTGTGCCCCAGTTTGTTTATCTTCTTCCTGTGAAGTAGGTTTGTAAGATAACTATAGGATAGGACACAATCACATTACTCATTTTGTTGAACCAGAACTTAATATAACTGTCATTGTACCAGTGTGATTTCTGCTAGTTTTTTCTGTGAATATATATTCTTGGTTGATTTATGTTGCCCTTCTTCACATGACAATGAAAGATTTTTGTGAGTTATGTAAACCAACGATTTAAACTAAAATCTGATTTGCAGATTCATCTCAAGCATGAACCATGATAATTTCCGTTTTACATTGATCACTGTTTTCATGATAAAGTTGATTTGACTCCAGCATTTCTAGTGTGCACTGTTTAGAGAAGGTAAAAAGAAAGTTACAGACATGGTTCAGTTTGGTTAATGGCAATATTCCTTGCAGGATAATAAGTGGAGGTCATTAAACGCACAAAGGAATGATCCTTCTGCTTATGAGGACATAGACCTTGGAACCATGAATGTCAACACCAATGAGGAGCCAGTAATTGTTCGGAACATTCCACCTTATGATCCTGCAGCAGATACATCAGAAAAGGCATATCTTTTGGATGAGATTATTCCAAGGAATATGCGGCAACATCTTTTACAAATTGTGGGCCATTTTGAATCAGGAGAAATTTCTTCAAAAGGCTATGGGAGTTTTGTCTCAAATCGTGTGAACAAGTTGCATGAGCTTCAGGTAATTAGTACATTCTTTGGTATGCTTTTTCTTGTTGTCCAGTTTTCCACTTTCTTAGAACAAGGAAAATTATTTTACTAAATCAGAAAGATAAAGGGAAAGTCGAGAGCATTTTTCTTGATATGAAGTCATATAGTCTGATGTTGCCACATCATATAGTGGTAACTGGTAAGATACCATTTTAATTGACTCTAACATTCTTGTGGAAATTTTAAGGACACAATATAGCCAGCACAATTACTACTGCAATGTTGACATGTTGAATGGGCACTGGTCTCTGTCCCGTCTTTAGATAGTGATAGTGTTTGTTTACCAAAAGTGATGGTTTGCTCTTATGCAATTTTTAACTTCGTTGAGCATTAATAAGGTGTGATTATGGGTCTGTTCTACTTGTTTTGTGTGATCTGAAAAAAATTTAACTTTTGCCTTGCTTTAGGGTGAAGATAAAGAGAGGCTTGCTTGGATACTGTCCTACATCCAACATCTCCTATCTTTATTGGCGCGGAATGGCACCATGTCCAAGCATCACAGGAAGGACAGAAAGGAAAACAAGACAAACTATGGACCACCGACCCCGCAAGCTGTATATCGCAACCTGTTGCTGATTTTTACAGAACCAGAGTCTAGTTCCATGTCAGCGGAGAAAAAAGATCTTCTGATCAACTACATCTTGGTCCTGACACTTTTTGCTGATGGCTTCAGATCCGATCCTAGTGATATATGCGCGGACCTGAAAATGACCCGCCAGATGCTTAAACCGTACTATGACCAGTTGGGATGCAAATCTGTGTCAGCGGGTGCTTTCAAGCCCACTTTCATGACTCTTCCAGCCCCTCTCAAGTTCCCGCAAGATGTTACAAGGAGAAAGCGAAGACAACGATAGGGAGAGGCCAATGGTAATTTATCTCAGAAATGACATGCATTACTTGAATGTGACTGTGTTTGGAAAAGGCCATTCTGAGTCCTGATAAACTGCAACCAATGGCAAGCTAAGCCCATAGGTGCTTGGCCCAATTTTGAATGTACTGAAAATGACAGTTGTTTCAAGTTTCATTTTGTATTCCGCTGTTCATTAACATTGCTGCCAAGAAAGGAAACATCATCTATGTATCGATAGTTACTTGCATTCGAGATGCTGTACTCTATTGGAATGTTTTTTCCTTTTGTTTTTGGGTTATGCATCTTAGCACTAACAAGTTCGATGGTGAACAATGTAGATTTTTTTGGTTGCCCGGCCCCTTAATAGAGTACAGCACGCCTGCTTTTCTGAATTTCCTCTGTTCTTGCCAGCCAATACGATTTCTTTCTCCTTGCTACTACTACAAATTATTTCTACGTCACATGTTTGACCAATACAAAATATTGTGAAAAATGGAGACAACATTACAACTATCGTATCGTAACAAACTGATTTCAGCTCAAAATGCCAGCTACAACTCCTAACTAAATCACCAAATTGTATCATCACAAACTGATTTCAGCCCAAAATGCCAGCTACAACTCCTAACTAAATCATCAAATTAGCTGGTAAACAAAATAAAATACACTAGAACAACAGGTTGGTGAAAATCAATACATAATGGCTACAGCAAAGTAAGAACGCAGTAACAATCTGGGGACAGATTACATCATCACCACCAATCTAAACTTTGTTCTACATGGATCGATAGACATCTAAACCACACGGTAAACTGGCAAGGACGAGGTCATTCAAGAGTCCTTTCGTTTCATTGCTAGTATAAAAGCCATTATTCACCCCACCAGGTTGCTCGACTTAGGATTTCTCTGCTACATTGCCGCCTGCCTCATGATCTGCTCCGGTTGTGCTCTTGTGGCTCTCGGTGCCAGATAGCTCCATGCTCATCCCAGCAGTTGCATCCTGCTTGCCTCCTCGCCCATCAGCAGGGACAGACGCTGACTGCTGTAGGTTGGCAGCGGCAGCAGGGTCGGCTTGCATAGGCTGCATGCGGTTAACGGTAGCTGGTCTCATGACCATTTGTCCTGGGAAAGCAAGAGCCTGTGCTTGCTGCTGTTGAAGCTGCTGCTCTTGCATCTGTTGCGGGGTTAATGGTGTTCTTGGAGGGAACATTGGTACTTGTGACATGTAATGCCCTGCACCTGGCACCATACCAGGCTGCATCATCTGTTTGCAACGAAATGAAAACTTAAGTGAATATTCCAAGTGGGGCTTGTGGAATGGCGCCAACCTGAACAGGGCTACTAACCTGAGGGCGACTTGAAGGGTTCTGTGGTGGTTGCGGTTGAGCATCTGCAATCGCAGCCAGGTACAGGAGATTCTTTTGAAGCTGAGCTTGATACCTGAGAGTTAAGAGCATGTAAGATACAGTTATCCAGAATGCATTGCCATTGATACATGTAGTTTTAGAAGATAGTATTTACATAGCCAGGCCAATCATGAATAAGATTTTGTTCATTGTTGAAATTTCAAGATTTTTTTATTGCAAATGATGGGAGTCATAGAAGGATAATGAGTTGGTATAAACAAACATATCATAGATCATTAGTTGAGAAGCCAAGCAATGCAACATTTTTTACTCCACAAGGCCGATAACACTTCAGAAGCTACAAGTATATATGGATCAATCACAGATCACACATCAATCAGAACAATAACTGCAATAACTAAATCCTTGGAGTTAACACAATGCCGCCAGATGAATGTGAGAAATTCTGCTGTTAAAACATACTTCAAAACATCATATATGATCGATTTTTTACGCAAGTTAGATTGTATTACTCCATAACTCAGAACACTATATTTACAGAATACTTATATAGTCAAACTGCCAATGGTCACAGCTTTTACAACCAAACCATTCTCAACAAACCTACATCATTAAACATAAGAGGAAATATGAAGATCATACGCTTTGTTTAGATAAGATAAATTTTTTTCTAGTGATATCCAACACATCTTAAGGCTCATGAATTTTGCATACTGTAGTGTGCAATCCAGCTTCTTCTAAATGAAATAAAACGAAATAAACAACATATGAATTAAAGGTTCATCAAGATACTCACTGAGCACATTCTGCCAACTTTCCTAAGTTCTGATTTTCCAGGATGGCCAAAATAAGTTGCTTATTTTCATCCAAGTACTGCAAAACGAAGAATTCAGTTAGTAAATATCAGAAGTTAACAATGACATGCACTATAGTGTGTCTTGTACTCTTGTTAGTTAGTTAACCTGCTCTATGGTGACTTGGTTCCTAGTTGCCATGTGATGGCGGTGTGGCAATTGCCAACACAGGGCTATGGTTTAGCAGTATTGAAGCGCGGTTGACAGGCAATCATTGCTGACCAATGACCACCAAACGACCATGCAAAAATAGAAATTGCTAAAATCCACTTATGAATAATGTCAAAAATACCCCCTTTAACTTCTGTTTTCGTATCCTACACTGGCAGCTCTATCTTGGTGTTTTACCCCCGCAAGGCAATCCCACCGCAAGGCAATCCACCGCAAGGCATGCTGCTTGTCTGAATGACACATTGCAGTGCCACTGTTCAAGAAATAAAATTCTCTGAACACAGAGATGCCAGCCACATTCCATGTGAAAGAACTATGGTCTGTAAATGAAATTGCACAGCCAACCAGTAGGCATTTGCTGTTGTCCTATCACCCAAGAAGGCAAGCAATGAGCACACAACAAGAAAGTATGAATTGGCAAAATACCACAGGGGGCTGCTGTATGGCAGCTGGGGCATGGTGCCACACAACAAAGGGCCTTCCACGGGCTACCGACCGCAGGTGCAGTGCATGCAACAGCAAGGGTTCAGCACCTTCGACCCCAGATGACCAGGCCCTTAGACCAGCAAGTTTTGCAATGCATTGAGCTGCCAAGGCACACTTATGCGCACTTCTGATGGTACAGCCAGCCATGGCCTTCACAGAAAGTCCAAAGCTACCCTCCTCCATCGGCCGCCCCCTGTTCCTAAGCCATTCTGGATTATGCGCATGTGGCTCTACGGTCTCCAAACGCCCCAAACACGCCACCAAACCTACTGTTACTCACCGATTGACTAAAAGCACTACGCCCTGGATTCGTCGATTACCCCCAAAACAGGAAAAGAACAATGACGCCCAATCCAGCCCTAACCAACAGCGCGCAAAGATCCAATCTTTGATCAAATAACCCCTAAAAAAACCATCTTTCTCAGGCGAGGCCAACCCTAGCAAGCAAGAATAGGAGGCCAGGGGCAGGACGGTACGGGGTGGGGCGCACCTTTTGGATCTGCTCGGTGGTGATGCCGGCCGCCGGGGGCGCCGCCGCCGCCGCAGCGGCGGGCGCCGGCGGCATGGTCATATGCTGCTGCATCGCCGCGGGCTGCCGGAGCCGGTGGGTAGGCGGCGTATCTTGCTTTCGTCGCTTGCTTTTCGAGGTTTCTGAAAGGGGCGGAGGGGCTTATGGTACTACGACTACAGCGAGTTGGAAGAAATTTTGGAGCAGAGTACTCAACAGCTTGGTACGAGTGCCTGAGAATGGAAAACCACAAACCAGGGAGAAAAGGTAGGAGATGAGAAATTACTAATCTGCCCTCCGTCCGTCAAAAACGAGACAAATTAATTTCTTAACAATGTGAAAAGACCAAATCTTGACATTATTTCTTCAATTCACGGAACACAGAGATGCCAGCCATATTCCGTGGGAAAGAACCTTGGTCTGTAAATGAAATTGCACAGCCAACCAGTAGGCATTTGCTGTTGTCCTATCACCCAAGAAGGCAAGCAATGAGCACACAACAAGAAAAGTATGAATTGGCAAAATACCACAGGGGCTGCTGTATGGCAGCTGGGGCATGGTGCCACACAACAAAGGGCCTTCCACGGGCTACCGACCGCAGGTGCAGTGCATGCAACAGCAAGGGTTCAGCACCTTCGACCCCAGATGACCAGGCCCTTAGACCAGCAAGTTTTGCAATGCATTGAGCTGCCAAGGCACACTTATGCGCACTTCTGATGGTACAGCCAGCCATGGCCTTCACAGAAAGTCCAAAGCTACCCTCCTCCATCGGCCGCCCCCTGTTCCTAAGCCATTCTGGATTATGCGCATGTGGCTCTACGGTCTCCAAACGCCCCAAACACGCCACCAAAAGTACTGTTACTCACCGATTGACTAAAAGCACTACGCCCTGGATTCGTCGATTACCCCCAAAACAGGAAAAGAACAATGACGCCCAATCCAGCCCTAACCAACAGCGCGCAAAGATCCAATCTTTGATCAAATAACCCCTAAAAAAACCATCTTTCTCAGGCGAGGCCAACCCTAGCAAGCAAGAATAGGAGGCCAGGGGCAGGACGGTACGGGGTGGGGCGCACCTTTTGGATCTGCTCGGTGGTGATGCCGGCCGCCGGGGGCGCCGCCGCCGCCGCAGCGGCGGGCGCCGGAGGCATGGTCATATGCTGCTGCATCGCCGCGGGCTGCCGTATCTTGCTTTCGTTGCTTGCTTTTCGAGGTTTCTGAAAGGGGAGGAGGGGCTTATGGTTCTACGACTACCGGGAGTTGAAGAAATTTTGGAGCAGAGTACTCAACAACTTGGTACGAGTGCCTGAGAATGGAAAACCACAAACCAGGGAGAAAAGGTAGGAGATGAGAAATTACTAATCTGCCCTCGTCCGTCAAAAACGAGACAAATTAATTTCTTAACAATGTGAAAAGACCAAATCTTGACATTATTTCTTCAATTCACGGTAGTCGTAGAACCATAGGCCCCTCAGCCCCTTTCAGAATTATTAACGGTTGCTATTCTAAAAAAAAAGAATTATTAACGGTTGCTTAGGGGTTATTATAGTGGAGTGTCAGTCATCAGGACTAAATTAATTTCTTATTCTTGTATATGTCGTATATACGTCGTATAGGAAACAAAAAGAGCTGAGTTGATGTACCATTAGATATTAATAAGTGTATCTAGTTCCCCAAAAAAAGATATTAAGTGTATCTAAATATTAAATCATGCCACTACAAAATAGTATAGTATTATCCCGACTCGAAATGCATCTCAACATAGTAGCTCCATGATATGCATGTTTTGGAGAAGTGTGTTCTAGAGAAAGCAAAAGGAAGATATGATGAGCATGAGTAAACAAGAAATTCTTGAGTAATATGAGATCTACTAAATAAAAATAGGCAACAATTGTGTGAATACTAAATTTCACTTATGTGGTAGATAATTGATATCGTTTATAAGTGGTATAATAGTGTCTTCGAAAGAAATCAACCTGGTACCACAAATTTTCACGGTTCTTGGAGTGGAGCAAAGTGTTTGGTGCTTTTGCAAAAGATGAATGCCAAGAGCGAGGAGGAGGGAGGGGCAAACTTGTCTTTTGCAACATTATGGGGGCAAACTTGTCTTTTTGCAACATTATGGTTCTGAGAGAGTCCGTGAGCAGCGACGTTTGGAAACTAGTATGCGAAAGGTGAAACTCGTGGCTCCATGTGAAACCGAGGTTAGGCATGTTTTTATTTTTCCCCTCCTTTTTGTTTTGCTTGGAAGAATATGGCAAAAGGGGTTAGAGGCGAAGCTCCCCATACACCGGAGAACTCACCCTGCACCCCCCTCCTTGTGGCGTCTAGGCCGCCGGAGCGGCGCTCTGGAGGTTTGGCGGCTATATCTGAGGGTTGAAACGCTGGAGCTTGAAGGAGCATATTGGACAGCCCATCTAATTTTTAGGCCCAATAGTGCATAATCTTGACCCATTTCCCTATGTGCTCTGCTACCGGCCTGGAAGTCCTTGTCTAGCCGTCTCTCGATCCCAACTTCCCTAGGGCACATGCCAGGACCTAGCGGCGCCGCCGACCCGACCTCACATGCCTACGCCGGCTGGCAAGTAGCCGCACCGCTGGTCGCTAGCCTAGGATCGAGAGCCTGATTCATGGAGGATCAGGAGGAATCAACAATTGTGTCTAGAAAGCAAGGGGTTGGGATGAGTGGCAGCGATGGCATAGCTACTGCTTGGTGCGGCCATGGAGGTGGAGTGGCTCCGACAGGGGCAGCGGCAAATGGCGATGTTCAACGTTCGGTTCCAGTTAATATTGGTGTTGGGTAAGGACGAGGAGCCCGAAATCGGCCATATCTTGCAATTGGCGAGAAGATGTACAAATTCAACTCATCAGCATATTAATTGGGATTGTTAGTATTTATTCGGACTTCAGGTAATTAGATGTTTTTACTACATCAAGTTAGTTTAATTTTAGAAGGTTGGAGAGTAGCAAAATCTTTTTTAGGAAAGGGGAAGCACCAAAGCACAAAGTTAGTTAGAGCTAGAGAAACAGGGGTACTCATTTTAACAAAATTATGTCGTATCGAGTCAATGTGAAATCTAGTGGTCCATGATTCATGAGGTGTTGTCCATGATTCAGTGGGTGGTTTGGTGCGCAAGATGGAGAGCTTCTCTTTTGTTTTGAACATGAAATTGATGTTGAAAGTGCTCTGCACTACAAATGAATTTATCATCGTCTGATTCAAGGAGAGGGAGCGGAACGCCCAGAGACAAAAACAGAAAGCAGGATGAATTTTTTTTGTGGCAAAATTTGCTTGGGACACTGTTGGTACTGAAAATGACGAAGTTGTTTCAGGTTTCATTTTGTATTCCGCTGTCCATCGACATTGCTGCCAAGAAAGAAAACATCATCTATCTATGTATCGATAGTTACATCATCTATCTATGTATTGATAGTTACTTGCCTACATACGTTTTTTTTTTGTGTTATCCATCTGAGTACCCCAAGTACGAAAAGCCGGACCGGAGATCGAACCGGTCAAGCTACTGGTTCACTGGTTCATCGGTCCAACCAGTGGTTCACTGGTCGAGCCAGTGGTTCATTATTTATTAATAAAATATTTATTTCACATGATTTATGTAAATAATATGCAAGATTTATTACCAAAAGATATCACATAAAACATAATAGATGATATAACATAACTATACCATAATAGTTTATTGTTTAAAATTGAAAACCAATATCCATACATCAAATTGATCAATGGTTCATGAAAAAACCGGTTCACTGGTTCGACTCAAAACCGGCCGGTTCGACCGGTTCGCACCGGTCCAATTGCATGACCGATCTTTTAATTGAACCGAACCGGTCCAGCCACCGGTTCACGGTTTTTCCGGTCCAACCGGTGAACCGGTCCGGTTTTTTGTACTAGCTACTAACTAGTTGGATGGTGAACAATGTGGATATTTTTTAGTTGCCCGGGGTCCTTAATAGAGTACATCACACCTGCTTTTCTGAATTTCCTCTGTTCTTGCCAGACAATACGCTCTTTTTTCATATACTTCCAGACAATACGCTTTGTTTGTCCTTGATACTACTACGTCTCATTACTACGTCACATGTTTGACCAATACAAAATATTCTGAAAAATAGAGATAACGTTACAGCTATTGTATAGTCACAAACTGATTTCAGCTCAAAATGCCAGCTACAAGCTTTACTAACTTGAAAAAAGACGAAGCAACTGCTAACTAGATCATCAAATTAGCAGGTAAACATAGTAAAATACGCTAGGACAACAGGTTGGTGAAAATTATTCCATAATGGCTACAGCAATGTAAGAACGCAGTAACAATCTTGGACAGATTACATCATCATTGCCAATCTAAACTTTCTTCTACATGGACCGATAGGACATATCTAACCACAAGGTAAACTTGTAAGGACTAGTGGTTGTCATTGAGTCCTTTCGTTTCGTTGCTAGTATACAAGGCATTATTCAACCTACCATGCTGCTGGACTTAGGATTTCTCTGCCACATCGCCGCCAGCCTCATGATCTGCTCCCGTTGTGCTCTTGTGGCTCTCGGTGCCAGATGGCTCCGCGCTGACCCCAGCAGTTGCATCCTGCTTGCCTCCTCGCCCATCAACAGGGACAGACGCTGACTGCTGTAGGTTGGCAGCGGCAGCAGGGTCGGCTTGCATAGGCTGCATGCCGTTAACCGGTCTCATGACCATCTGTCCTGGGAAAGCAAGAGCCTGTGCTTGCTGCTGTTGAAGCTGCTGCTCTTGCATCTGTTGCGGAGTTAATGGTGTTCTTGGAGGGAACATTGGTACTTGTGACATGTAATGCCCTGCACCTGGCACCATACCAGGCTGCATCATCTGTTTGCAAAGAAATGAAAACTTAAGTGAACATTGCAAGTGAGGCTTGTGAAATGGCACCAATCAGAACAGGGCTACCAACCTGAGGTCGACTTGCAGGGTTCTGTGGTGGTTGGGGTTGGGCATCTGCAATCGCAGCCAAGTACAGGAGATTCTTTTGAAGCTGAGCTTGATACCTGAGAGTTAAGAGCATGGAAGATACAGTTATTTAGAATGCATTGCCATTGATACATGTCGTTTTAGAAGATAACATTTACATAGGCAGGCCAATCACGAATAAGATTTCATTCATTGTTAAAATTTCAAGATTTTAATTGTAGATGATGAGAGTCATGGTAGGATAATGAGTTGGTATAGACCAACATATCATAGATCATTAATAGAGAAGCCAAGCAATGCAACATTTTTTACTCCACAAGGCCGATAAAACTTCAGAAGCTAAGTATTGGATAGATCACATATAACACATCTATCAGGGCAATAACTAAATCCTGGGAGTTAACACAATGCCGCCAGATGAATGTTAGCAATTCTTCTGTTAAAAGATACTTCACAACATTGTATATGATCGAATTTTTATGAAGTTTGCTCGTATTACGCCATAACTCAAAACACTATATTTGCTCGTATTACACCATAACTCAAAACACTATATTTACAGAATCTTGTATAGTCAAGCTGCCAACCCGCACAGCTTTTACAACCAAACCATTTTCAACAAACCTACAACATTAAATATAAAAGAGGAACTTATGAAGATCATATGGCATTGTTTTGATCAGATAATTTTTTTTCTAGTGATATCCAACACATCTTGAGGCTCATTAATTTTGAATACTCTAGTGTGCAATCCATCTTCTTCTAAATGAAATAAAATGAAACAAGCAACAGATGAATTAAAGGTTCATCAAGGTACTCACTGAGCACATTCTGCCAACTTTCCTAAGTTCTGATTTTCCAGGATGGCCAAAATAAGTTGCTTATTTTCATCCAAATACTGCAAAAAGAAAAATTCAGTTAGAAAAATATCAGAAGTTAACAATGGCATGCACTATAGTGTGGCTTGTTAGTTTGTTAACCTGCTCTATGGTGACTTGGTTCCTAGTTGCCATGTGATGGCAGTGTGACAATTGCCAACATAGGGCTATGGTTCAGCAGTAGCTAAGCACGGTTGACAGGCAATCATTGCTGACCACTGATCGCCCGACGACCGTGCAAAATGGGAAAATGCTAAAACCCACCTGTGAATAATGTCAAAACCCCCCTACAACTTCTGTTTTAATATCCTACAATGGTAGATCTACTTTGGTGTTTTACCCCCGCAAGGCAACTGACCGCATGGCATGCTTGTCGTCTTGCTTCTAACATGGCATGATCATTTGCAATGTGGCCTCTAGCATCTTCGTACCATTTAATCTGACCTAGCACTCCATTGTTTGCACTCTCAACTCACACATGCATAGAAGGGGGTTCCAGGTCAGATTAAATTGCCCAAAGATATAGGAAGTCGCACTACAAGCCACCATATCATGCTTGAATGCAAGCAAGCAGCATACCATGTGGTCAACAGCGTTAAAGGGGGTAATTTGACACGCAGGAAGAGAGCTGGTGTTATCACAGGCGAAACAGAAGTTGTAGGGGGTTTTCTACACAAACTCCAAATGCAGATGAATCTTAGCAATTTCCCCTAGTAAAAGTGCCTGCAGGCTGGCAAGAACCTCTGCCTTATGGCACAGGACTGGGCGGTGGACACACTTGGCCTTTGCCAAAAATTCAAAATTCATATTTCCACAGCTCGTATGGTGCCCTTGTCCATTTGGCCATTGCCAAAATTTCAAAATTGATATTCCAATGGCACATTTCGGTTCTGTTGCACACAGTTTGTCTTTATCAAAAAATAAAAAATTCCATGAACTTTTGGCCTACACCAAAAATTCAAAATCAATATCTGTGTGACACATTGCAGTGCTACTGTGCAAAAAATAAAATTCTCTGAACACAGAGATGCCAGCCATATTCCGTGGGAAAGAACCTTGGTCTGTAAATGAAATTGCACAGCCAACCAGTAGGCATTGGCTGGTGTCCTATCACCCAACAAGGCGAGCAATGTGCACACAAGTAGGCATTGGCAAAATACCACAGGGGCCTATTGTATGGCAGCCGGAGCATGGTGCCACACAACAAAGGGCCTTCTACGGGCCACTAACCGCTGGTGCAGAGCATGCGACGGCAAGGGTTCAGCGCCTTCAACCCCAGATGACTGGTACAGCCAGCCATGACCTTAACAGAGTCCAAAACTACCCTCCCCCACATCGGCCGCCTCCTGTTCCTAAGCCATTCCGGATCATGTGCATGTGGCTCTCCGGTCTCCAAACCCCCAAAACACGCCACCAAACCTACTGTTACTCACCGAATGACCAAAAGCACTACGCCGAGGAATCTTCGATTACCCCCAAAACAGGAAAAGAACAAGAACGCCCAATCCAGCCCTAACCAACAGCGCACAAAGATCCAATCTTTGATCGAATAGCCCCTGAAAAAACCATCTTTCTAAGCGAGGCCAACCCTAGCAAGCAAGAAGGGGAGGCGAGGGGTGGACCTTTTGGATCTGCTCGGTGGTGATGCCGGCCGCCAGGGGCGCCGCCGCCGCCGCAGCGGCGGGTGCCGGCGGCATGGTCATATGCTGCTGCATCGCCGCGGGCTGCCGGAGCCGGTGGGTAGGCGGCGTATCTTGCTTTCGTCGCTTGCTTTTCGAGGTTTCTGAAAGGGGCGGAGGGGCTTATGGTACTACGACTACAGCGAGTTGGAAGAAATTTTGGAGCAGAGTACTCAACAGCTTGGTACGAGTGCCTGAGAATGGAAAAGCAGAGGGGAGAAAAGGTAGGGGATGAGAATTTACGACTCTGCCCTCGCCCGTGGAAAATGAGACAAATGTACCCTTGAATGATGAAAATAATGATTTTTTCAAGTACTGGTGTTAGATTTTAATGTGTTCTTGGAATGCTAATGTAGAGTGAAATATCTAGTATTATGAAAAATCACCAAAAAATTGAGCTAAACTTTACTTTCTTTTCTAGCTCATGTGCAAGGACCAATACACCCATGGTCTTTTTTGTTTTGCTTTTTTCTTGCGTACAAGCTCTTCTAGACCGGTCACATGTTTTCGGTAGCTTATACTCATCTTTTGTGGACAAATCTTTTCTGCAAAAATGCAATGCATGTATTTTATTAAGGAATTAAAGTTTATTATAGCGTAGACGGCACCCTGCCGTCCTAGATCAATCCACGAGACACACAATACAATGTTATATTATAAGAATAGACAAGGCTGTGGAGCAATCAAATTAAGGTTACATCATCTTTCAGAATGGTTTTCTTTGCCAAAAATTTATACTTTTACCTTTCTAACTTACGCGGAGAGTTTTCAGAGCTCGTCCTCTCGGGACAGAGTGAAGGAAAATGCTTGGGAGAGAAATGATGCCAAGAACGGAAGAATGGAGGGGCAAAACTGGCCTTTTCCAACTTTATGGTTACGGTAGCAGTTGCAGCCTTGTTGACTATGAGTGATGGATGGAGTGCAGAGTAGGCAAGCCGAGCACTGTTCGACACTTGGAGGAGTTGGAGCCCAGTACGTAAAAGGTGAAACTCATGACTCCATGTGATTCACCGAACAAAGCACGGTGAAACAAAAGTTATGCATGCCTTTTATTTTTGTTTCGCTTGGAAGCGTGGAAAAAAAAAGTAACATAGACGCCATGTACAAAAAGTGCAAACATGATGTAGTTTGTAGAGGAAATTTCGGTTTTAGAAATTCTAAGAAGATATCGAATTCCGAATCAAAAATTTTCTAGTTCTAGACATAGTGTGTATCTTTATTTGTTTATTATAGCTAGCTGAGGACACCAAGCATCTTACGGGAATTTGAGACTGACTATTGTTTGCTCGCATATGTTGGTTCGATGACTTAAGTCTTAATTTGGCGCTTCTCTGACTTGTCCATGTATAAAAGGAATTGGTTTCCAATTAAAGTGTGGATCATAAGGCCAGTCTCGGTGGAGGGGTTTCATGGCATTAAATGAGCTGATGTGACATATGAGAGAAGGTAGAGTTTCATGGTACGTGAGAGGAGTTTCATCACCATGAAAATCCTATGCTACAGTTACCTCGTTTCTGATCTAGGTAACAGTGCAGTGAAATCGTGCACTGAGGCTAGCCTAAGACAAATGTTGCAATGACTCGAAACAATCCTACCAAGGTCACGAGATCGATCATGTACGTGAAAAGTAAAATTGACATATAATTATGGTGGAGCTCGTGCATGATCGGTTTCCATGCCAGTACAAATGGCACTGCACTCTCTTCATACTTCAAGGCGAGGTTAAACAAGCTAGATCGGTCGCAGTAGCAAATTAACCAAATAATAGGTTTGACCAGAAAGTCCGCAAGCATGCATCCGGCCCAACGTGTCAGAGGATGCTAGCCGAACTGTGGTCACAGCAGCTTGTGCATGCGCGTTAAGAAAAAGAAAGATTCTTGCTGAGCAACGGCTGGCGTCGCACGTGGCAGAATTTATAGGTACCTGGGCCGCGCAAGTTATGTAACTAGCCAGTGTCTACTGGACGGACTGACAGTGATAGTGGCATAAAAGTAGCGGGGAACCTGTTTACTGCTTTGAAGCTCCTACAACATTTGCTTTGACATTTGGTCCTAGTGCTGCAGCATTTTATTGCTATTTTTATGTGACTGCCTCAGACTAGCCATCAGCTTCGACTACGTGCCTGTTTTCTTGTTCTCACATACGGAGTACATTGGAGTGTACTGTCAAAATAACACTGCAATCTGTTACTTGCCTGCGAGCTATGAATAAAGTTATAAAAAAAAGCAGATTCAGGGGCGCCCTGCCACAACCTAAGCTTCAGCAAATGTCACGCGAGGACACATTGTAAAACCATACGGAGTACTTACATTGCATTTACATTGCATTGATGTTAAATATATGCAATTGAGCTCCCAGGAAGGAGCTAAAAAGGTGTTCTATCCAGGCTAAACCAGTGAACAATTGTTGGACTGAGTAAAATTGGGCTGAATGCTACATACTGCTTTAGACTTAAATATTGCATAGATTAGAGAGAACTTGCAACCCCAAGTTTCGTATCGCATGGGCATCAGCTATTGGTTCAAACGGCACGGGCAAATCTATGTCCAGAAAAACGGAAGCCGGATTCGTAAAAACAAGTGTACTTTCTTTCTGGCAGTACAAAAAGTTTGCAACGCTACTTGAAACAAACAACTCAATTGACTGGGCTGTGAATCAGACTATCAGCGACTGCCCTTGTGGAGTTGATAACAGAGTATGATGACAGACATGGAAACACGCTAGGCAAATAAGGCCGCATCAACATGTCCACGCCTCATACAACGACTGTCTGTTACTGACTGATGATGGGAACATCAAGAATCTGGAAGCTTTTCACAGCCTCGCAATGACTGCTTCGACCTCTGCGGGGGTGTAGAGGTGGTAGCTGGGGGCGACCTTGGCGATATCGACATTGTTTGGGGTCACCTGTTCAGAATGAGACAATCAGATCACATATTCCCCCACAGAGCTGAGCTATGATGTATGGAGTGGGTTTAGCCATGCCCTACCTTCTCTTCCATAACCTGCTTCAGAATAGAAAGGGCTATGGTCTCCGCCTCCTGGAGGGTCAGGTCCTGCACCGAGATGACAGCAAGGCATTACTCTCAATTTTTTTCATAGGACTAACAGCTGGCTCTTTTTTTATGGATCTGCTCTCAACATTGCAGATGCAGTAATACACCACTTGTACATCACAATCATAAAGGAAGGCTCCTATTATCCCATTGTACATCCTTGTGGAATAATGAACCAAAATCTTGTCATGTCATTCTGTGTGAGTAGCATATTAAGATTTTAAGAAGCATTTCAACTGATCTAACGCCCTCGGACACTGTTTTACTGAGTGCAGTTTATAACACTTAATCTGAGCTTTGATGCATAATACCATATAATTAGGGTTGCCAGACAGCATATCTCTTTGAAATTGTGCGATTCTTTGACTAATTTAGTATACCTTGTTGTATTGCTCCTGCAAGGAGCTATCAGCTCCTTCAGAGCCTGATCCAATTGCCTTTGCGTTGCATTGCCAAAAGGTCCCAGATGGGTCAGTGTAGTACCTGCAGCACATAGAAGGCGAACTGATGAATTCGTAGAAGTACAATTGACTGTAAATTGATCGTGAAAAAGATTTGTCTCATAATTGAGGGATAAAGATGCCATATGATTGAAGAATGAGCAAACCATAAAAAAGGGGCTGTTCAAAGTGCCCAACCAATATCGCATTAACCAAATTATATGGCTCAGTTAACATGTATACCCAATAAACTAAATAGTATATCTAGGACTTGGCTAAACCTCTAGTGGTAAAGATTCTTTTCCAACACTTACTGGGAAGCAGGGAAATATATACTTTTAGACTAGAAAACCATATACATGTGGAATCAAATATAAAGCATTAGCACATAAAACCCCACAGAATCAATTGGGCATCAAAGTTGACACTTGTTTATGCATAATGCTTGTTAGCTAAAAAAACCTTATCCACACACAATGTAACTCAATAGTCAATACATGATGAATATAACCATTAGGATCATAAGGACCTAGAACAAAACTGCCTAGCAAACAACCATAGTTCATGGGAGCCAAACAAACGACAAGTCTACTCTCTACAGCAAAGAGATGTAGACCATTCAATACAGCATAGCTAGCAAACAACCATAGTTCATGGGAGCCAAACAAACGACAAGTCTACTCTCTACAGCAAAGAGACGTAGACCATTCAATACAGCATAGCGTTTATCATGAATTCATGATAGTCTAAAAAGTGGCAACAGAAAGCAATTGCAATACATGATAGTATCATCCAAAAACAAAAGAAGTAAAGCAGCCCACTTTACTAGGACAATAAAAAAAAGCCAATAAAAAGAAACTAAAATGCATGATAGTACAATGATATTATATAACAGAAAAAAGTAATACAACCACGTTTAAACAAACTTGGATTATACAGCCAGCACTTAAAGTAAACCCAATTCAGTGAGCTAAATGGACAAATACTTACAGGCTAGGTCCGTTCTCATCATGTCCAGCAATTAGAAGAGACACTCCAAATGGTCGTGACTGTACCACAAATAAGTATATCAGGAACCCCACTCCATAATAGATGAAGTGATTACGACTTTAGCACACCTTGTTCTATTTGAAAGGAAATATAAAAGTAGTTGGGTGACACGGCTTCCTGTGTCTGTATAAATGCTGCAAAAACTAGAAGGGGGTTGGCCATATCAAAATAGGTTCCAAATGGAAATATTAAGTTCAGTAGCTATTCTCAAAGAAGTCATTATGTAAGTGGCTAACTAGAATACCTAAACGATTTTCTACTCGATGCAAATTCATCCAGTCAATACATTTTTAAAAGAATCAGGCAATCATAACCATCAAACCACATTTAAAAGGCATCAAACAAAGATATAGGTGTAAATTCCTCTTAATATGCAGCTAATTAATCTTGTTTCTAAGCGTTCTGGTGGTGAAATAACATAAATGAGGCTCACCATTGACTCTTCGTCACCTTCGCCAAAGCGCAGAGCCAAGTCACAGATAGCTTGTGTAGAAGATTCTACGGTCATTGGCTCCCCATATGAGAATCTATGATTCTGATTGTAAACATGTCAACTCAGATAAAGATTAACAATAAAGGTTCCCAGGCATGTAAATACATAAATAACTCAAGAAAATACCTGGGTCTCAACACGAGCATGCTCCACTAGTGTTCTTGCATCAGCAATAAGTCCACTCATGGCACAGCCAATGTGCTCATCAATTTCCATAATTTTCTCTACACTGCTTGGTTCCTACAACAACAAAGAGCAAAGAAACATTGAACTTATTAACAGTTTAAAAAGATGAAACAACAAACTATTCCCTTTTCTTGACCAATAAAATTGCATGAAGTTGAGTGTTTAAAACTCTAGAGTTGTATCAGCTTGAGAACAAAATATTGCGAGAAAAATTGCAGTAGAATGAGGGGCGGTACCAACAAGGTAACCACTGTGTGAAAGAGGAACATCCTAATGGATCTACCTAAGGACAAGTCTTGTATAGGAAGCCATGGAATAAAATTACAGACCAAATAATAAGAGTAGAGGGTCATATTAAACAAGTTCATTCAGCAAGCAAATGTTCTCAAATGAACACCCCAATCTTCTGAGCCATATGATTGTGCGATATTTTACCGGCTAAAAGCAAGAACAAGTAACTTACCAGCAGTGGCGAGGTGACACGTTTCTCAACAGCGAGAACAACGCCATCCTTTGTCCTCAACCCGATTGCAGTTGATCCCAACTGAGCAAAAGAAAACAGCAGCGTAAGCATCACTTCATCACAGGAAGCAACATGTAAACACCACATAAGAGCATGCCATCACATGCAGTAGGGGGTTGTGTATATAGTGCCAAGTGTTGTTCTTCAGCAATTTCCTAGTTAATTAACGCTATGACATGCAGCTCTCCCCAAAAAACACATAAGCATGGCATCACATCTCACAGCTGAAATTCACACAGTAACAAAGTAGATAACACATAACAACAAAACCTTCCAACAATCCCAAACCCTCGACTCACAAAATCAGTGATCCAGTACTCCAGACTTGAGCAGCAAACACCCAGACCGCCTAAAAATCTCCGCAATTCAGTTCATCCTAAGAAACCCCCAACTACCCCCTTTCAGATTCGCGAGCAAGCAGTCGCCCAAACCCCACAAATCTAGCCCCCTACCTCCCGAAATTCCCCACCAGTCCGCACAACCACTCGACCAGATTGGATCCGGCACCACGCCCTCCCACTACGAGCCGAGCCAGAAAACAGAGGGCGGGGAGAAATCTCACCTTGATGGCCTCGATGGCGTACTCCACCTGGAACAGCCGCCCCTCCGGCGAGAAGGTGTTCACCCCCCGGTCGTACTCCGTCCTGCAAAACCCCACCAGCAAACAAACCGCATCCGCGTCAGCGCCGCCGCCGCCGCCGGATCGAATCGAGGGTTTAGAGAGAGAGAGAGAGAGAGAGAGAGAGAGAGAGAAACAAAATCTGAAACCGCAGGGCGCGGGGAAGGAACGCATCGCCCACCTCGTGAGAAACATCCTGTCGACGGCGGCGGCGGGCGGGCGCTGGATCGAGCAGGAACTCGCCTCCCTCTTCCTCTTCTCGCTTCGCCTCCTCGCGCTCGCTTTTGATGGCTTTGGTGAGCTTCTTGCGAACGAAGTTGAAGGGAGACGCGAGATGGGAACGGAGACTGTATGCTGTGACACTTACAAGTGGGCCCCACACACCAGGTCAGGCAGAGACGGGGGCCTAGCCTAGGTTTCCTTTCCTTTCCTCCAGCATCCATCCGACGGGGCCGGCCTCTCTCTCGTGTGCTTTAGGTGGGCTCGGTGATGGGCCGAATGAATGGGCGCGCGATGTGGCCCGTTGGAGGCCCAGGTTTGGCCGGATAAAAGAAGCCCACCGCTTCCGCCTTGCCGCGCGCCCTCCCATTCCTTTGAACACGCGGCGGAGAGAGAGATAGAGGCCATGTCGGCGGCGGCGCAGCAGCAGAAGGCGGCGGCCTCGGCGGCGGCGGCGGAGCAGCAGCAGGAGGAGGTGGAGCACGGGCCCTTCCCCATCGAGCACCTCCAGGTACGCGCCCGCCCGGCTCCCGTCGCCCCCCGCCGAAACCCTAGCGGCTTTCTTGGCCCGGTTCCTGTTCTTCTCCCCACCAATGGCGCTCCACCGCTAAGGCCGATGCGTAGTCGCGGGGTTTGTGGTCTGCGGGAGGGGAAATGGGGGTGGTTTCGTCGCGATTTAGCCGAAGCATGGGAGGATCTTGGTTTGCATTTGCTTATCCCCTCTTGCTGGAGTCAAGATCGAGCATTTCTTGGGTTTCCCGGTGCGCGCGCGGATGAACTGGCATTGGGTTTCCCCTGTCCTTGCCGCGGGTTCTTGGTTAGGATAACCCTAGGTTGAGGTTCTTGATTGATTGATTAATTGATTGGTTCGATATTTCCCCTGAATGCCGTCAGGGTTGAGCGTTTCTTGAAATCTCCAGTTCGTGCCTAGGCGAATTGACCTTGGTTTTCCCCATTTGTGTCCGCAGTCTCCGCAGATTCTTGGCTGCGGCGGAACCTAGGTTCTTGATTGATTGATTGATTGATTTGATGTCACCTCCTGAATGGTGTCAAGATTCCGAGTTTCTTGGCAATTCCTGCTTGTTTGGAGTTGAGTCGCGAGCAATGTTTCAGTTATGGAACAGTAGCCCTTAGATCTTGCTTCGTCCTTGATTGAGGGGTCAAGAATGAGTGTTTCTTGACAATTCCTGTTCTCTTGGAATTTCTGGTGGCTTGCAGTTGCAGTCGTAGTCCACTTACGTTGGGGGTTTCCTGGATTTGTTTTGGAGTTTTGGTCGTTTCAACCCCTAAATCACAGGTTCTGCAGTTTCAGCGCTTAGTACATTTCTAGCTGAACTGAGATCCACTTGAGAAATGAAGCGTGAAGTCACCATTCAGTTTCTTATGAGAAATGCTCTTCTATCAGCAGTTGATTTTTCTATTCCTATGGCATTTTAGATGTGTCAGTTTTTCCTGATATAAACAGTTCTGAAAATGAGGAATTGCTTCCTAAACAACGCTAGCCTGTCAATGAATGATGCAATGCAGTTCATTGCTTAATGATATAACTGCTTCAAGCTCAATGTAGAATACCCAAGCTCTTAGGATGGCATTTCGCAATTTGTTTATATTCCCTTGTTCCTGTGCCATCTAAGGTGCCTGACTAATCAGTTAGTGTTTCTTGGAAATAGTTAGAGACATAAGTTTGTGTGTAATTTGTGGTTTAGGCATCTGGAATAGCTGCACTGGAATTTCTGTGGCTTGCAATAGCAGTCCCCTTATGTTGGGGTTTTCCTGGATTTATTTGGCATTTTACCCCCCAGAGTGCAGAATTTGCAGTATAAACAGTTTCAACATTTAGTACATTTCTAGGTGAATTGAGATGACGCGCTCTCAAGTGGAATCATAACAAGGCTCTTGAGCTATGGGTACTTGCTTTTAATTTCTGCTTGAAAAATGATGTATGAAGTCTGTATCCAGTTTGTTTTGTGAAATGCTATTCTGGCAGTTAATTTTCCTATGTGTATAGCATTTCTGATGCGTCAGTTTTCCCTGTGCCAACAGTTAGTGAAACTGAGTAATTTTTGCTGCCTGAACAACGTTGGCTTGTTAACTAATGGATGACCCAAATTCAATTCATTTCTTAATGATATAAAGATACTATTTTCTTCAATCATAGATTCATATCTTAATATAGATTGCCAATGCTCTTAGGGTGACATTTTGCAATTTGTTTCCATTCCCTTCTTTCGGTGTCATCTAGGTAGCTGACTAACTAGTTCCTGTTCCTCTAAACAAATATGTGTCATCTAGGTACATTGCTGTGTTAGAATTAAATGTGTCTAATTTGTGGTCTAGGCATCTGGAATAGCTGCACTGGATGTGAAAAAGCTCAAAGATTCTGGTCTCCACACGGTTGAGGCTGTGGCTTACACTCCAAGAAAAGACCTTCTGCAGATCAAAGGAATAAGTGAAGCTAAAGTTGATAAGATAGTTGAAGCAGGCAAGTAATATGAGGCTGCCGATTGTGCTGACTAGGTTCAGTTGTATTGCAGTGCACACTATTAATTCCTTAACTTCCTGCATACCTTTTGCAGCCTCAAAGATAGTTCCACTGGGATTTACAAGTGCCAGCCAACTCCATGCACAGCGGCTGGAGATTATTCAAGTTACAACTGGATCAAGAGAGCTTGACAAGATCTTGGAGGGTAATGTGCTTGTAGATTCCATGATCCTCCTTTTCCTTCAAAATTTGTACTGTGAGCTGGGATCACTTAGCATTCTGTTATGACTTTATTTCAACAGGAGGGATAGAAACAGGATCTATCACAGAGATATATGGAGAGTTCCGCTCTGGAAAGACTCAGTTGTGTCACACCCTTTGTGTTACATGTCAGGTGAGATTTTTATCTGTGCACTTTGTTTTCCATTTCATGCCTGAATTGTTTTGTTGGTATATCAGATATGTTAATTGTTTATATTACAGCTTCCGTTGGACCAAGGTGGTGGTGAAGGAAAGGCTCTATACATTGATGCAGAGGGTACATTCAGACCACAAAGGCTCTTGCAGATCGCTGATAGGTGATAACTTAGTTGCAGTTAGTAGTTGTATTATAACATAAACTTGATTGCTAAAACATGAACATTCTGGAATCCAGGTTTGGACTGAATGGTGCTGATGTGTTAGAAAATGTGGCTTATGCCAGAGCTTATAATACTGATCATCAATCCAGACTTCTACTGGAGGCAGCTTCCATGATGATAGAGACCAGGCAAGTTGAAAGTCCAACTTTTACTTTGAGTCTACCTATTGACCACATGTTACTTTAAGCACATAACAAATAAAGTGCTTTATTTTCTTTAGATTTAGATAAGTGACCAGCATTTCTGCAATTGGTATATAAGTTGATTCGATTTCATGAATCATACCTCATACGGATCAGGCCCTAGTTAATGCACTGTTTCTTTCTATCACATTGCGATTCCATATGAAATTAAAGTATGCACATAGCTCTTGTAAAGAACTGAACTTCACTATATTTGCAGCAGTAATACTGTGAGTTTTCACTATGTGCATTGAGCAAGAAAATCCTGGTTTTCTTAATGACACGATTGTTATGATAAGCTAGCTACAAAATATGGTTAGGCAGCTCGTGGATATGTCATTAGTTTTCATTCCAAAATGTACAGTGTGAATAGTATACTATGCTTATACTGTATAAACCATTGAAATGCTCACTGTTTAGTGTACAGGTAATTGCCACTTCATGTTCTCATATTCTCCTCACATCAAGTAACAATTCAGAAATCTGCTAAAGTTTGTTGTTGCAACTGCTACTCTGTTAAACTTTTTTTCCTTTACTCTGCTTACTAATGCTTGTTTGCTGCGATCGTGACATATCAGAATAGCTAGCTCTGTTGTGTTCTGAATTTCTCATCTGAATTTCTACAATTGCAGGTTTGCTCTCATGGTTGTAGACAGTGCAACGGCTCTGTACAGAACTGATTTCTCAGGAAGAGGGGAGCTATCAGCGAGGCAAATGCATATGGCTAAATTCCTGAGGAGCCTTCAGAAGTTAGCTGATGAGGTCAGTTATAAGTTAGCACTCTTTTTTTTAATCATTGAGAAAACTTTTTTTAAAAAAAAGTTATGGTTATGTTTTAGCTTTGGTTCAAATGAAAATGTCGGATATCGCCTCATGATTGTTTTGCTTAATTTGGTTTAATTGATCACTGCAGTTTGGAGTTGCTGTGGTTATCACCAATCAAGTAGTTGCACAAGTGGATGGCTCTGCTATGTTTGCCGGACCGCAGATCAAGCCCATTGGTGGAAACATCATGGCTCATGCTTCCACAACAAGGTGTGTTACTTTGTAATATGATAATACTAGCCAATTATCTGTGTCAAAATCACCGACTTCTGTTGTATTCCTATCCATATCCTATCTTGAAACATTAATACCGTCTCTACTAGGCTTGCTCTTCGCAAGGGACGAGGGGAGGAACGAATCTGCAAAGTAATAAGCTCTCCCTGCCTGGCTGAAGCCGAAGCCAGGTTTCAGGTAGCTTCTGAAGGCGTTGCAGATGTGAAGGATTGAGGCCATCTCTGCTTACAGGGCAACAGTAGTATCTTCATCTCCCTTGCCGGTCTGCTGTCTGCTTTGTCATTCCTTGGGTCAACTGCTGTGTTGCCCCTCCTTTTGATGTACAAAACACTTGCCTTCACAGACGTGAATGCACACCTGTTGTACGAGCATCATGTTGTAGAGAAACGATGCCTGCTGTGCATTGCATGTAATGTGACAACTGCAACAAATATTGAATCAATTGTAGTTCTGATGGCCCTAAAAGAAAATCTAGTTCTGATGTATCATGTAGCAGTTCAGTTCCCATTTGGTGTTTTGTTGTTCGGTTAACAGGGCAGTTTCTGAATGTGCAGGGTGAGATTGTAGATAAGAATTCACAAAACAAGCAATGGCCGATGCCAGTAAAGTAGTTGGTGAATAACTGAATATGTGATTCCAGTTAAACACGATTGTGTTCTATGATGCAGGTTTGCATTGCAGTGGCCTTGGAGTTCTATTACACTTTGTGTTTGCCATTGTCTGACTATTCCATTATCTTTTCATTTAACGAAATGCTGCTGGTGTGATTGTATGCAGTACATACTCCGTATTTAAGGGCTTGTTTGGGAGAGCTCCCACTCCAAAAAATGCAACTCTACTCCAGAAACTCCACCTTTTACAGCTCCACTTCACCGACTCTAGAAAAATATAAAGCTCCAGAAAAAACCTGGAGTTTCGGGAACACCCCTTGAGGAGCTCTAGAAAAAACATGGAGTTGGCCTCTAGATCCACTTTTTTTATGGAGCTGGAGTTTCTGGAGTTGGATGTGTTTGGCTATAGGATTTTGGAGCAGAGCTAGAAAACGTGGAGCGGAGCTCTCCCAAACAGGCTCTAAATGTGCATCCTTTTTTAGTCGCGGATTCACTTACCTTCAGTAGATGGTACATTCAGACAGAAAATGAGTGATCGGGGATGCAGGTGAGTAAAAAGTGACCTCTGAATCGAGTTTTCAGAAACAACCCGGCAAGAGCAATCTCTGCATCTGCACTGTTCGACATTGTTTAGGGCAGGCCTGTTAGCAGCACCAGCGGAGTTGGGTTTTTTTTTATCAGAAGACATAACTACATTAGTCACCACGTCCAGGCAAATCGCCACAAACGAGTTCTTTTACAAACTCAACTTCTAATTTTTGAAATTGAAGCATGAAAAAATTTACTGAACCTTCAATTTCAGCAGCACTCTGCAATCTCCCAGCATCATTTACTTTGTTTCTTGCCAACCACCATCTCCATAAGAACACAATAACCTTCAATTGTTTGCTCTTCTCTAGCTCCCATATCCTATTAACATTTTCCTTCCCCGACTGGCAATTCAGCAAATCAACTCTGATATCTTCCATATTCATGAAACGCCAACATTTCTTAACATACTTTCACTTGAAAAATATATGCCCTCAATATTGATTTAAGTTTATATGCTGATTTAACTAAGAATAGCCCTTTTGCATCAAAATGCCATGCGGGCCAATCCTCCATTTGCTCATTAATCAGAATCCGGAGAATTTCTGCAGCGTCTTCTGGCCAAAAGGAATCATGGATTAGCTGCTCATCCCATTCACCTGTAACTAGATTAATGAGTTCATTCACCTTAGTCAGCAGAGAAGCTCCTCTTGGAGTGGTTGGTTTTCTTGTATTGCCTTTGGGCAGCCATGGATCCTCCCAAATTCTTACAGTTTCACCATTACCAATTCGCCAAATAATGCCTTGAAAGCCCCAACCTCCAGTTCTGGTGTTATGATCATATGCACCATCAGTGTTGATCTTATAGAAGTTTTCAGGAGGACGCTTCCATGTTTGAAAGGTAGGAGAATGAGATTTCTTCTCAAAATGCTCCGCCATGCATATGAACTACCAGACCGAGGTGAACAATGGAGGATATCTGAGTGTGGGAAGTATCTTGCCTTTAGAACTTGTCCACATAATGTGTTAGGGCTGGTAAGTCCATGCTTGTCGACTAAGCATGGCCAAATTAAATGAATGCAAATCCCTAAAACCAAGGCCTCCATTTTTCTTTGTCCTGGTGAGCTTTTCCCAACAAAGCCAATGAATTTTATTCACTTTGTCCTGTTGACTCCACCAGTACCTTCCAATAATGGTACTTAGATCATCACACATACCTTTAGTAAGATAAAAACAAGACATTGCATATGTAGGAATGGACTGCGCACAGCTTTTATTAATATTTCCTTTCCTGCTTTTGAAAGAAGTTTCTCCTGCCGTCCCTGAATCCTGCTCCATATCTTCTTCTTGATATATTCAAAGGATTTTTTCTTTGATTTCCCAATATAAACAGGTAACCCCAAATACTTTCCACTACTAGCTTCAGCTATGGAAGCTCTGCCTCTGTGGAGGATAGTTGGGCAAACGTCGTTTTCAAGTCGACAATGCTGAACCTAATTGATGATTTGCCTTTGTTTGTACCTTGTCCAGAGGCTCTTTCATACACCTCCAAGATATGTCTGAGCTCATGTGCATCACTTGTTCTTGCTCTCATTAGAATTAAAGAATCATCAGCAAATAGCAAGTGGTTAACTCTTGGTGCTCCTCGACATATATGTATCCCCTCAATTTTTCGCTTTTGTTCTACTTTTTGCAATAATGCCGATAAGCCTTCTGCACAAATAATAAACAAATAAGGTGAGAGGGGATCACCTTGTCTTAAGCCTCGTTGAGGGAATATTCGTTGAGTGTATGAGCCATTGACTTTAATTTTGTAAGAAACTGAGGTAACACAGTTCATAATAAGATGCACCCATCTCTCATGGAAACCCAGCTTCCTCATCATTCTCTCCAAAAACACCCACTCCACTCTATCATAAGCCTTACTCATGTCTAGTTTCAAAGCAGCCAGCCCTCATCCACCCTTTCTTCTAGAATTTATATGATGTACAATTTCATACACCAACAAAACATTATCCGTGATTAATCTTCCTGGGACGAAGGCGCTTTGAGAAATGGAAATAATATTAGGCAGGACCTTCTTTAATCTATTAGCAAGAACTTTTGAAATAATCTTATAAAGCACATTGCACAAACTAATAGGTCGCAGGTCTTTAAGCATTTGTGGCGAGTCAGATTTGGGAATCAACACAATAATAGTATCATTCCAGCCCTCCGGCATTGACCCCCCATTAAGGACAGCGAGCACCTCTTGTTTCACCCTTTCTCCAATCAATGACCAGAACTTCTTGTAAAAAAATAGAGGGCATACCATCAGCTCCTGGAGCTTTCAAATCACCTATGCTGTCAAGGGCAGTCCAAATTTCATCTCCAGTAAAAGGTTTTAGTAAAGCTTCATTCATATCTCGTGTGACTCTATGGTCAACACAATCTAGTACCTCATCAAATGGAGTACCTGCGCATGACAAAAACAACTGTTGATATTGATTAGCAATAAAATTCTTCAGTTGGTCGCCTTAATTCTTCCTTTTTCGTTTAGAGGCAAAGGCATGGAAAAATCCAGTATTCCGGTCTCCTTTCATCAACCATGTGTTATGAGCTCGCTGCTTCCAATAAACATTTTGTTGGTCAAGCAGGCGTTCGAGCTTATAGCACAACAAATGTTCCCGGTTTACTGATTCTTGAGATATACTCCTCCGCCTACACTTCTCCAACTCCCTTTTCACTCTGTTAATTCTCTTCTCCAATTCTCCTAACACATTTCTATCCCACTGCCAAAGCTCACCCAGCACCTTTTTTTGCATTTCCACCAAATTATTACTCCCTTCTTCCATGGCTCTCCCCCATGCTTCTATCACCCGTGCCTCACATTCATCTTCCTGAAGCCATTTAGCTTCAAACTTTGGAAAAATTTCTACATGATCACACCATTCTGTACTATCTTTGTTTCCCACATCAATTATGATTGGTCTGTGATCTGAATGTCTAGGATCCCCATTAGTTACCTTCACCAAAGGAAATAAGCATCTCCAAGTAGTATTCGCAAACTGCTCGATCAAGTCTTTCCTTTGTAAAACTGGCAGCCATATGGTGATTATTCCGCCAAGTAAAAGGATCTCCGACAAAGCCCAAATCATGCAGACCACAATCCTCCAAAGCTAATCTGAATTTACGCATACTTGATTCCGACCGTGGGGGACCACCCTCCTTTTCACAGTCAAACAGAATTTCATTAAAATCACCACTACAAAGCCATGGCAAATCAGATTTTTCCTTAAGAATGCGTAACATCTCCCACGTATTATCCTTCTCCTCAGTTTTTGATTCTCCATAAAAGCCAGTAAATCTCCACTCCGAACTGTCCTCTTCCGTTATAATAGTGTCAATGTGATATTTGGAAAGACTCTTCACTCCCACATCAATACCTCTTCTCCAGAACAGAGCTAATCCACCACTTGCTCCCTCACTATCCATCGTGACCATATTTGGCATTTCCAGTTTCCATCTCAACCACTCCATCCATTTTCCATCATGCTTAGTTTCTGATAGGAAAAGGATATCTGGGGCCTCCCGCTTCTGGACATCCAGAAGCCCACGAATTGCCGGGCCATTCCCCAATCCCCGGCAATTTCATGTTATTAGCCTCATTTTTGTATGCGAGGCTGCTCCGGCAGCCCCACGTTTTCTATTTTCAATTTCTTAGCCCCCTCATTAGGCTCGCTGTCACCCATCCTTTCTTGAACATTATTTTCCTCTGGTATTACTAGCACAAGGGCCATGGTTGCATCCTCAGAGACTTCCATGGAATTTTCCTTCACTTCAACTACATTATTCATAAGCAGACTCTCATCAGATTTACGTTTTTTAGCAAGAAGGGTTGTTTGCTTGTCATCCATTGGAACCTCTGAACACTTATTATCACAAGGGATGTTGATAACTTTAACCACTTGGCTTATAATAGGCGAAGAAGCTTCGATGGCATTTTCCTCTCCATCATCTTTCCTACAATCTCTGTTGCTGTCATCACTTCTTTTACAAGTGGACTTTTTTGACTCAGAACTACCCCATGCTCCAGAGGAATTACTTCTTCTAGATAAGAAATCTCCCTAGCTATGCCAATCACCTTGATTCCTCAATCTTCGCTCCTCAGGTGCACGTAGTTTTTCACTGTAAGGCAGGCAGCCTTTTTCATCATAAGAGAAACAGAAGAAAGGGACCCTCTCATAAACAACATCATACCATTCCTTCCTTTGTCTTCTAGATGAAAACACAGATACACCTCTCGGCAGAGGTTCCTTTAAAGAGATGATAATCCTTGCTCTCAAATCTTTACCCACCGCCCTTTTATGTTCATCAACATCAACTTTCAGCACCCTTTTCCCAATTTTCTTTGCCAATTCATATCCCCATTTTTCGTCCCGTAATCCGAATGGGAGGTTCAGAATATTCACCCAAATAGCCATTTCATCAAAAGATACATCACTTGGGCACAAATCGTAGTCAAAATCCTGTAAAATCACAACTTGTTGCCCTACAGCTTGCCTGCCTATATACCATGGTGAACCATCAAGAACTCTCTTCTTGTCTAGCTCAGATTCAAACTCAGCGATAAATAGATTATCCCCCACCATTCTCGCCTCTAATCCCCTTGGATTACCCCAAGCTGGTCGCATTGCAGACATAATGGTTTGCAAATGTAAAGGGCTAGGTGAAAGTACCTTCCCAATCACCGCATGGTTTACCACAGCCAAATCTGAATCTTCGTTATCCTCTAAAATCAGTGTTTCCTTCTCCTTTGTGGTCAGATTAAGTTTACCAAATAAATCTAAGACTTGCTCCTCCACCTCAACAAGACCCTTCTTCTTTGCATTTATTTCATTTCTCCTTTCAGCTCTAGGATCTGAGAGGGAGCCCCCTCCAAACTCCAAGACTGCAATCTCCTTCCCCTGTCTCCACGCCATCAGCTGCAGTCACCACCAATGCGCTGTGTTCTGACCAAGGACGGGCAGTGATGCTCAAGATCACCCCTTGTTCGTCCCGAATCACAACTAGGCTCGATGGGAAAGCAAAGGATGGGGGAGAGAACCAAATCGCAGTCAATCTAATCTGGGAAAAGCTTACCCAGCAAGCAGCTACTCAGGACGAACTCCATAAGACCTCCTCCAATCTCCAGACACCAATCCGATCGAAGGATGGAGCAGAGTTGAGGAAAATCGCCTCTCTCTACTGTTCACCTAGGAACACTCGAGAAGGCAAGTCCCGGCAAGGTTTTTGTACTTGTGTTACGCGTTCTTCCATCCAGCGGAGTTGGGTTGGATAGAGAAGAATTGGGGAAGAACAAGGAAAAGGGGAAGAACAGGACGAAGGGCAGCTTCTTGTGCCGGAAGGAACACAGTATGATTTCTGTTACAGCATAATCCCTCCCCCTCGTAGCTCACCAGTATTAGTATTCAGGTACATGGGCCTTGGTCGCCCCGCACAGTGCATGCAAGCACTACTTGGCCCATATATCGTCACTATAGCGCGAGTTGGATTTTTTGGGCCTTGAACTCACTCTTGGCCCGCGAGCGTCTTGCTCCTGTGCATCTTCATTGCTGACATCCCCCTTCTTGAGTAGCTGCTTGTCCCCAAGCCGGCGCAAAAGGAAAAGCCTGCTTGAGACTATCCAAATCCTCCCAAGTAGCCAAAGACTCCGGCCAAGAAGACCATTTAATCAGCACTTGTTGAACTTGTCAAGTGCCACGAGATCCCAGAGAACGCTACAACACTGCTTCAGGCACCCGGGGTAAGTCCACATCAGTAGGAAGGGAAGGAGATACCTAGACGCGATCACCCACCACCTTCTTCAACTGTGACACATGGAAGACCGGGTGGATAGCAGTAGACGCCGGCAGCTGCAGCTTGTATACTACTGAACCCACACGAGCCACCACAGGAAAGGGTCCAAAGTATTTGAAAGACAGCTTCTGATTAGCACGAGGAGCCAGAGATGATTGAACATAAGGCTGGAGCTTCAGGAACACTTGATCGCCAACTGCAAATTCACGCTCTGAGCGACCCTTATCAGCCTGCTTCTTCATATGAAGGCGAGATCGAGTTAAATGTTGCTTAATTAGAGAATGCATGACCTGACGCTCCTGCAACCAAGAAGATAGCTCCGGGACAGACACTGCTTCATCAGGGACAATACCGAAATGCTTTGGGCGATAACCATATAAAGCTTCAAATGGAGATAAGCCAATAGCAGAGTGATAACAAGTGTTGTACCAAAATTCTGCTAAGGGAAGCCAATGAATCCACCTGGACGAACAAGCATTCACAAAGCAATGCAGGAATGTCTCCATGGACTGCTTTAGGCGCTCTATTTGGCCGTCAGATTGTGGATGATAAGCTGTGCTAAGCCTAAGCTACACATCAGCCAATCTGAACAACTCCTTCCATAGCTTGCTGAGAAAACTTTTATCTCTGTTTGACACCATAGCGAAAGGCATTCCATGCAGCTTATAGATGTTATTGAGAAATGACTTGGCAACAGTGACAACAGAGAAAGGGTAGTGAAGGGGAATAAAATGTCCATATTTAGTAAAGTAATCCACCACAACAAGGACACAATTTGCCTGACCAGATGTTGGTAAACCCTCTACAAAATCTAGGGATATAATTTGCCAAGCCTGAGAAGGAACTGGGAGGTGTTGAAGCATACCAGGTAGCTTGGACCTGTCAGGCTTAGCCTGCTGACAGACTCTGCAAGAAGAGACAAACTTGTGCACACAGGCTTTCATACCCTTCCAAGCAAACATCCGTTTCATGCGCATGTAAGTGACCGGGAGTCCAGAATGACCACCCAACACACTGTCATGACAGGCAGATATCAATTTCTGTTGCAAAGGTTCATTGTTACCCACCCATATACGGTTTTTGAACCTGAGCACTCCAAAAACTAGAGAAAAATTGGGCACAACATTTGGATTCAGGGACAGTTTAGATAGGAGAGTGACAGCAGACTCATCTTGAGAATATCCATCCACTACTTCCTGCAACCACTGAGGGACAACTGAAGACACAGCAGCACAAGATACCATGGCGGCACAAGAAGAATCATGGGCTGACTTTCTAGAGAGATCATCAGCAGCCCTGTTATCCAAGCCCTTTTTGTAAACAACCTTGTATTGAAGACCCAGCAGCTTAGAAAACACTTTCTGCTGCCAATGGGTATGCAACCTTTGTTCAGTCAACTGGGACAAACTCTTCTGGTCTGAAAAGATAGTGAACTCTGCAAAATGCAAGTAAGATCTCCACTGCTATACTGCCATGACAATAGCTAAATATTCTTTCTCATATGTAGAAAGACCTTGAGATTTAGGGCCCAATGCTTTGCTTATGAAGGCCAGAGGATGACCATCCTGCATCAACACAGCACCCACACCATTGCCACTTGCATCTGTTTGGGTAGAAGTCCAAACAAACACTGAATTCTTCTTTAACAACTTAGTTAAAGGCTTGCTGATTACCCACAAAATGCCTCACAAACTTTCTGTAATAACCAGCCAAGCCCAAGAAACTCCTCAGTTCTTTTGCATTCACAGGAGAAGGCCATTGCATAATTGTTGCAATCTTAGAGGGATCAGTAGCCACTCCTTGCTCACTGATCACATGCCCCAAATAACAGATTTGTCTTTGAGCAAAATTACATTTAGACAGCTTGATTTTTCACTGATCTTTTGCCAAACACCATTTTAATATGCTCCACATGCTCTTCATAGGATTTGCTGTAGATAAGGATGTCATCAAAGAAGACTAAGACAAACTTCCTGAGATAGGGAGCCAAAGTAGAATTCATGGCACCCTGAAATGTGCCAGGAGCTCCTGTCAAGCCAAATGCCATAACCTTGAACTCAAACTATCCATAGTGGGGTTTGAAAGGCAGTTTTGTATTCTTCACCAGGCTTGAGCCTAATTTGGTGAAAACCTGATCTTAAATCTAGAGATGTGAACCAACTAGCCTTAGCAAGTTCATCCAGAAACTCATCAATGATAGGTACTGGATATTTGCATTTGACTGTGATGGCATTCAAGTGACGATAATCCACACAAAATCTCCAGGAATTATCTTTCTTTTTCACCAACAACACTGATGAGGAGAAGGGGCTGGAGCTCTTCTGGATCAGGCCATTTTGTAACATTTCTGACACTTGTTTTCTATCTCATTTTTTCAATGCAGGGGCATATCTGTAGGGTCTGACTTGCACAGGTGCAGCACCAGGTACTAAAGGAATGGAGTGATCACAAGCTCTTGAGGGAGGCAATTCAGAAGGAACCTCAAACAAAACTGCAAACTGATCTATCAACTGTTGCACTTCAGCAGGAATTGTCACTTGGACACCCTCAGCATCAGACACAGAAACCTCAACAGAGCAAACCTCTATGACAGTTCCTTCAGGCACCTGGGACAGAGAACCCACCAATAATGCTGTGGATCCTTTGTAAGGTAAAGCAATCCATTTCTGGCCCCAATGGACTTTCATAGGGCTATGCTGTTCTAACCAATCCAAACCCAATATCATGTCATAAGCACTAAATGGCAGGACCTTCAGGTCAGACAAGAATTCATAATCCCCAACACACCAAGGCATTTGTGGGTAATGAGCCACACAGTGCAATCTCTGGCCATTGGATACTTGGACTGACAGCATAGAAGGCAAGGGCACCAAGCCAGGCAATTTGGCAAAAAGTTGACCGCTCACAAAAGTGTGAGAGCTACCAGAATCAACAAGAATTTTGATAGGAATACCCTGAATCTGACCAGATAAACACAAAGTTTTGGGAGTAGGCACACCTGACAAGGCCGCCACTAACAGAGACAAAAACAGCTGGTCAGAACCCCCAGCACAACAGTCATCATCGTCTTAAGTTGGAAACAACCCATACAACTCCTGAACCACATTGAGATTAACAGTTCCAGAGCACATGTGATCATGAGACCATTTCTCTGCACAGAATTGGCATAACCCCTTCGCACGGCGGAAGGACCGCAACGCGCTCCATTTGTCCTCCACCGATGGAGCTCGGACAGACTCCGCCTGAGAGCACTTGTCATCGGAAGCTGCTGAAGGTGACTTCGACGCCTTGCCCGGAGGAGAAGGCAATGGCAACGCGGACCGAGTGGCAGAAGAAGCCGCGGAATAAGAGAAGTCCTGGCACATTTCAATTGCTGACAAGGCCCAACGCGACACGCTGTCCAGTAGCCCCAGCCTCCACGTTTGCATTTCGTGTCCATGTCATACAGAATAGTAGCCTCGTAGTTGGTCAGAGCTACTTGTAGAGGCACCCGACGTCCCGGCTGACAAAAAAGCTGAAGCCACCGGTGAAGCAAGCGTTGGGTGAAGAAATAGACTCTGTCCCATGCTTTATGGCTCAGTAAAGGAAAGAACGAAAGCGACGGTTTTTTAGCGGAGGACAGATACCTGCGTTGTGACTTGTGAGCCTCCGTAGCTCTGGCTTTCTTGAATTACGTGACCTATACCTTTTAGCTGGGGCATATGCATTTTGGTAGCCGCGTTGGGCATGCCCTTATGAACCTCTCCGTGTGTCCATGTCGTCGGCGATGGCCCAGGTACGTGGGAGCTGTTGGTTAGTGGGTTATCCGGACTTTGTTCATACTTAAGGGTAGTAATTTAGACAATTTTCTTTTGTTTTTAAAAAGTAGTGATTGTGTTTTCAACATCCAAAGGTAGCGCTCGTGTGACCATTGAACTCCCTTCTCGTTTCATTGATGTATATGGCAATTTCAGTATCCATAATTTGGCAATCCCGCATATTGACCGTGCAGTGGTACCAAATTATGGAAGTAAGCACAGCAATTTGGTATGCATCTCATATATAAATGTAGGGATCACAAACGATCTATACCGAGCTCCAAATTACTCATATATGCTCCTGCCGTGTCACGTTCGTTCTATAATAAATTGTGCGTGCTGGCCGTCGCGCGGAAGATCATCGATCATGGCGGGCGCCACGTCCGCCGCGAGCGCCGCCGTCTCCAAGCTCGACGCACTGCTGCAGCGGCAGCAGCAGGACGAGCCGCGAAGAAAGCTACCGTGGTGTGCCGGGGGAGACGTCGCGCACGCCATTAACGAGCTCGAGGCGACGGTGCGCCACCTGTGGGCCACGGAGGGGTTCAACGACGGGCCCTACGCCGACGACCACTGCTCCAGGAAGCTCCGGGAGCTCTGCTACAACGCCGAGGACTCCGCCGACAGGTTCGCCGCGCCGCCGCCGCCGCCGGCGCGCGGGTGGCGCGCGCCCCGGCGGCGGCGCTCGACGACGCGTGGGCCCGAGCGTCGTCGTCGGCGTGGACGACGCGCGGGACAAGCTCGTCGAGGTGCTGCTGCGGCTCGAGCAGTCGCCGTCGCCGGGGTTCAGGGCGGTCGCCATTGTTGGGCATCCCGGCGCCGGGAAGACGACGCTCGCCGGCGAGGTGTTCGTCGCCATCGGAGCACGCTTCGACTGCCGCGCTTGGGTGTCGCCGTCGGCGTTGGGGTGCCGCTGTGTGAACGGGATCTTGGCCGAGATTCTTCGCCAGGTGGAGGCTCCGCGAGCCCTTTGGGAGGGAGGAGGGGATCTCATCTTCAAGGCCAAGGAATTCCTGCAAAATCGAAGGTATATATATTGAGCTGTTTTACAATGATTGGAGAGGTACCTAGAGGTACCTAAAAGTACCTGATATTTTGAGTTAAAAAATTAAATTAAATAAAAAAGGACATTGTGGTAATCTTGCTTAATTGGGAACTATTTGTGGGAAGATTCATAGGCAAAAATCATGGGGAGAATCCCAATCATTGTAAAATTTCTCATATATATTTATTAAATAAAATTTTAAGATGAAATTGAGAGTAGAAATACAATGAAGCAAAACCTTTCGAGGAAGCAGTCTTCTTGATCAAGGAAGATGTGGAACAATAGTGTTGGAACCCAAGGGATCAGACGACCTTCTCCACCTAGCCCCTCATGATAATTTTGTTCTCTGCTTAGCGGGTTATTTAGTTTTCATTGTGGTCTTTTTTGTTTTCCGCTAGTTGTTCGGGACTTAGTGTGTGCTCCTTGGTGGGCTCATTGAGAAGTTTTTGTCTTCTCTTTCTCTCGCTTGAGGGGTGTTTATTGTTTCTATCTTTCTTTCTTCTAATAAAAATTTTCTTTCTTCTAATAAAAATTTGGCAAAGCTTTTGTCGTCTGTTAAAAAAAATTGAAAGTAGAAATACTAAAGTGATTGCATGGTAAAATTCTTTTGTAAATGACATTATCTACGGTTTTAAGATGAAATTTAAAAGTAGAAACACTAAGTTGATTGTATGACAACATTATTTTGCAAACGACATTCTATATGAAAACATGTTTATTTTGTTGAGAAAGAATAAAACAGTACAATTAGCCATAAAAAATTGGTGAAAGAAAAAATAGATAGTCATATTGGATGGTGATGTGGCGTCTGATATAATAGGTTCCAATATGACGTGAATAGCTTGGTCTTGAGAGAAATAGAGTTAATAGCTCTAATCATTACGAACCTCTTTCATTTCTTTTGTTTTTTTTCAGAAGAGAAAATTAAATGCACTTTTATATTATTGTGACATGAACAAGATTGCATGCTGACAATAAATACATATTGTTGCCAGGTACCTAATTGTGCTGGAGGATGTAGAGTCGGAAAGTACATGGCATGCCGTGAGCTTGGCTTTGCGATCGAATAATGATCTTGGCAGTGCAGCAATCTTGACGACAAGCTCACATAGGGTTGCGGAACGAAACAGCCTAGATTTCACTCGAATCCATTACATTTATTGGTCTCCCAGACTGAATTACTCCAAGATGCTGTTTTACAGAAGAGTCTTTGGCTCGGAGCAAAGCTGTCACCCAGACTTGGTTAATATCGCTCGCAAAATCTTTAACAAGTGCGTTGGCTCACCACTGGGCATAACCGTCATTTCCGGTTTATTGGCGAACAAGCCATGGTCGAGGTCGAGGTTGACGTCGGAATGGGAGGGTGTTGAGAGGTCTATTAGCCCCATTGATCATGATAGGGATCCTAGAGGGAGACTGAAGTGCTTATGCCTCATTGGTTACTATGATCTCCCTCGCCATCTCAAGGCCTGCTTGCTTTACATGAGATTATTTCCACTGCATCACCGGTTCCGGCGCGACCGGATAGTGAGGAGTTGGGTTGCTGAAGGGTTTATTATCTCTGATGATAGAGAACATGGTGTGACGACGCTTGAGGAAGCAGGAGGGAGATACTTTGATGAGCTCGTTGATAGAGGCATGATCCAGCCTGCTCCACCTGCTGGCAGCTACGACGATGGTACTAAAGCTGAAGATTTTTACACCCTCCATCTCATGTTTTTCTGCATTATCAGTGACAAACTAGTCCGGGACAACTTTGTCACCGTGTTAGAAAATGGGAGGACTGAATCATGGTTGCATAACAAGATTCGCCGGCTGTCTATCACCAGTGATTATAAAGTTCATGCCGTCGTCCCGGAAACAATGGACATATCTTGGATCCGCTCGCTACATGTCTTTGGCGGTTTTATGCCGAATCTTAGCTTGAAGTACCTGACCTTTCTGCGGGTCTTGGACTTGGAAGGCTGCAAGGATCTGAAGAACCACGATGTTGTGGAGATTGCTGGGCTTGTTCATCTAAGGTTCTTGAGCATCAGAGACACGCCTGTCAGTGAAATCCCGGATCAGATCGGCCAGCTGCGAAACCTGACAACGCTGGATCTTCGGGAAACTCAAGTGCAAGAATTACCGACGAGTGTCGTGAAGTTACAGAGGCTGGCACATCTACTTTGTGACAAGATGAGGTTCCCAGAGTGGCTTGGGAAGATGACGTCACTGTCTTGTCTGACACAGCTCGATATTCTTCAGAGCGAAACACCTGCTGTGGAAGAACTTGGTAACCTGTCAGAACTGAGAGAGCTAGAGATATGGTGGTCTCCTTATCATGCAGCAGAATCATCCAATAATAACACTGAAATACTCGAACAATTTGCCTTCTCGTTGTACAGATTGAAAAAGCTCCGGTCCCTGTGTATACGTGGCGGTGATTCTCCAGTGGACCTTCTAGATCACCTGCACCACCCTCTACGGTGCTTGCAGAGGATTCAGTTGAGCAGCAGCTGCTACCTCAGCAGGATCCCGGAGTGGTTCAGAACACTTCCAATGCTCGCACACGTGTGCATCGATGTCGAGAAAGTCAAGAACGAAGATCTGCAGATTCTGTCTGAGTTGCCCTCGCTTCGGCACCTCTCGCTATCATGCAGAGCCGTGCCGACTGAAAAGCTTGTGATCGGTAGCAATGGATTCCTAGTTCTTGAGGAGTTTCAGTTGGGTTCTGTTAGGGCAGATATAACGTTTGAGCCACAGGCAATGCAGAAGGTTGAGATGCTCCTGCTGTCGCTCCGGGTACTGCCAGATCAAACGTTTGATAGTTTTCCTATCAGCATTGACCAATTTGGGTGCCTCAAGAAACTTGAAGTCAGAATTGATAGCAAGGGTGCTGATGCTGATGCGAATGTGTTGTTGGAAGCCGCAAAGGATGGTATCAGGAAAGCTGCTGAAGATCATCCGAACCTTCCCTCAGTTAACATAGTGTTGGAAACTTGATTGAACATGCAGCAAATGATGGGGAGGGAAAGGAGCAAGATCGAGCTAGAACCAATCATAGAAAAACAATTCAAATGTGTGCTTCTCTGTTCCCAGGCCATGTAATTTTGATTCCTCGTATCAGTTGCCAGAATAGTAAGACATGGACTTCAGATGTGTATATATCTTTCTTGTTGACACATCTTTACAAGACACTTTTTTTTGTTAGGACAATGCCTCTTACCGTTCATTTTTATAGAAAAAAATGTTTTGGGTAAAACAAAACACTCATGTTTCTGCTTTTGGTGATTCTTGGATTCCACGACGTTCTCGTGACAACATCGAGTTCAGTTATTGTGACAACAGCCGTCTTTGTTCTTGCTTTCAAGACCCGTTTGCTATTAACATCGTTGTTCTGAATCTCATACCGTTCTGCATTTCTAATCACCGAATTTATTAGTCTGCGTTGGGTGGATGGTGCCTTTAGAACCTGTGATGTGATGTGATTGTGATCTGACACTATTCAAATGCAGCAAACTTTGTACATAGTACAGATACAAAGTAACCTGCTTAACGTATTCTCATGGTCATGGATGTTTCAGTGATCCTAAATTTGAGTTGATCGATTGATCACTCATCAGTTTACTTGTAAAGCATGGAGTGAAGACTGGTCAGCTATCAAGTAGTGTCACAAAGTCGTTGACCCTGCAATGGTTGGTTGCTGGGTCACAAGCCCAAGACAAATGAGCCCATTGGAGTAAAAATGACGGCCCATGAATGCTTGGACAAACCAGGTTCAAATCGAATCTGGCCTTACACGAGTATCTTCTTGCGACAGAACCTCCCTGTTCTTGCGCTGATTACGGGCCGAAATAGGCGAACCAAATCTCCATGGGCCCAACAGCCCAACCAAAGAGAAACGAACCCTCGACATCCAGGCCCAACAAAAGTGACTCATCCCCACCGGCCCACCCCGCCGTATCTACCTCCCAAACCCTAGCCTACATTTACCACGCCTCCGGCCGCCATCGCCGGCGGCGACACCCCTCCCCTAATATCTCGATGGCTGCTCCGCCCTACGGCGGGAGCACCGACGACTCGGCGGAGGACTACTCCGCGGCGGCCACCGTCGTCCGCTTCGACCCGCCGCTGCCCCTCCTCCGCGCGCCCGTCCCCTCCGGCGCCCCCGGCGGCGGCGGCGAGCCCCCCGTCCTCGCCTTCCGCGACGCCGCCAGCTGGTGCGCCGCCTGGGACTCCGCCGAGGCCAGCCTCGTCTCCCAGTGCGAGGTAATCTCCCCTAATCACCCCCGCCCCTGTCGTATGCGCTGGCAAAACGATAAATTTACGATCTTTGCGAGCAGATGCGAGTTATTAGGCGTCCGCATCACGAAAACGTCGGTTCTCGAGTGGTTTAGGGACGCTAGATTGATTCAGGTGTGTCATGGATTGTTGTGACTTGTGAGGCCACAGGCTATCCTTTGTTATCGGTCAGATTTATATGCCATAGGCTGAAAAGGATTGTAGTGTACTTGCAGCTGGCCGAGTTGCCTTGCTCTAGTTAGGCAAGGCAGTAAGTTTAGCAGCTGCGCACTTAAACCAGCTCCTGACTACTAGAGATTAGTGGTTGGGGTTGACAATGCTCCATAAGACCATAACATGTATGTTTCACATACTTTATTTTTAATCATGTGATGCTTCTTTTGTGAATGATTAGGGAATCTGATGGGCTGGTTTATGTTCTTTCCAACCACATTGACACTTTATTTTGACTTACATTGTTTCCAGTTTATCCTAGCGAGTGAAAAATTATGTTCTCTGTTCTTTTGAAAATTCATCATCAGACTCGTCACGGAATCAAAATCTATCATTTTCCTTTTCTTTTTCTTGCTTTTATGTGTCTAATAAAATGGAAGGGATTGATTTGCCATTGCAGCTGGCCGAGTTGTCTGGCTTTAGTTCTGCCAGTCAGTAAGTATATCAGCTGCATACATTAAAGAGAGCAAACCAGCTCATGGCTACTTAGCTTTAGTTGTTGTGGTTGACACTGCTCCACAGTACTCATGTCTCTTGCATATGTCACTTTGGCATCTAAATATAATGTCAATGCTGAAAGTGAGAATTTATGTTTGCTATGTCAGAAGCACATTTCGTATTAAGTAAGCACTGTGCTGGGCTTAGGCCCTGTTTGGCATGGCATCTGCTTGGGGAGAATCCACCTTGTGGGGGAAGTTGGTGAAACTTCAGCTTCTTACTAGAAGCTCAACTTCCTGCTTACTTATAAGCTGTTGCAGAATATCATCATTTTTCTGTTTTCTGTGGGGAAGCTCTCCGAAACAAAGCCTTCATGATTCTTTTGTATGATAACGTCATTTCTTGAATATGATTTCATTTTCTAGCGAGTTAAATCTGCCCAATTTTATGTTGAAGCTTTACGAATAATTGTACATGTCAATAAATTATCCCATAGGTATATTCAAACGACCTTAGATCTGCTCTACTGCCTGGCAATATCCAATTTGGTTATATCATGGACTCTAAAAACGGATCTGAATGTGACTGAAATGCACGATCTTCACGGGTATCACTTTTCACGATACCTAGGTGGAATAGCAATTTTTGAACCATTTCCTATAAGAGAATGGTTTCCTGTAATGCAAGCATATTGCAGACCTGAAATACTGCTTCTCATAATTCATTTCTGTTGCATATATCATTCACATTTCACACTTGTTTTAGTTCATGTGGTGTACTTAATTTACTATATTTTGTTTCATAAGAGAACTTTTTCCCTATCAAATGCTATAAAAAATTTGTCAAACAACTTTGCAGGCTGGTGCACGGTCTGGGTGTTCAATCACTGCATCACGCAAATGTAGGCCCCCATGGTGGAAAGGCTTATTTGGAGCTGCCCCAACTGATTATCAGGAAAGGGAGAGGTGTGAAGAGCAAGAGATGGCTGCTTGTCTCGAGGCAGCAAAGGAGGCATGCATCAAGTTTGCAGAGGGAAAATGCATCGCACCATTCCGAGATGCGAGGATTGCTGCTGATGGTCTCCTGGAAAGTACAGATTTTGATGTCTGGGGTGCTGGCGGTGACAAAACATCATTGGCTGTTCTGAACAACCAGTATTCATTCAGTCCTGGTACTGGTGTGACAAACTACAAAGGAAGTGACTTGCTAGACAGCTTACCATCGAAGGACGAGGATATCTCTCGTTGATGGTGTGCAAAGATGCCACATTTGTCAAGACATCATGTTGGAATTCAGAACTAGTCCAAGGAGTCAAATAATGCCATATCTGATCTGAGGCCTTGGTCTGGTGGTTTCATGCCACCTGCTTGTGGCTTTGTTCTAAAGTCGGTTCAATGAAGATGGTTGAGAAACTAATTTCTGGGAATGGGGGCATATAAGATTTTTTAAAAGGACTTGAGTTGTGAGGGCCTGGAGCAAAACTGCAAGAGCAGTAAACATGACGTGGAGAGCAATATTCTGGTTGAGACTGTTTTGGATCGTTGGAGCAACATAACGTACATCAGTTGGTGAAGGACCAATTTAGCTGCTGAGGTGCCGCCACCGCCGCCTCCTCCCCCGCCTCCCCGCCCATGCCCCTCCTCGGGTGCCGACGAGCTCCTGGCCATGCCGACGTCCTGCTTGAGCGCGGGGAGGCGGAGCTGGAGCGCCGCGACCTCGGCAAGCAGGGCCGTGCCGGCGGGGGCGAGCCGCTGTTGAGGCGGTAGGGTGGTTGGTGCACGGGCCCCTGCACCGACGTGGCGGCGTAGCAGACGCATGCTACCTCTACGCCACGTCAGCTTGATTCGGTGGACGCAGAGCCGAGCGGAAGCATCGTATCGCTTAGAGTACCCCGCAGCAGCAGTTTTGTACCCTATATGGTACTGCAGCACGTTTCTAGTTCCCCAGTGCGGATAGCCTTACAAAGGCAATCTGTGTAGAAGTGTATACACTGAATAGTTTTATTATGACCGCAATGAACGTGAATAATGCAGTTTAAGCTTTTACGTAGTTGCCATGTTATATTGTGGTGTTGCAAGTTGCACTCCAAAAAATAGAGGATTTGTGGCCTCGTCTGTCGCCCGTATTGTCTCTATCTAGCCCACTGCCAGGGCCACGCCTAGCAGCCAGGAAGAGAAGGAAAGTTACCGAGTGGATAAGTGACACAGCAGTCTCCGGAGAGATGGGCGTAAGACGCCTGTTCGGTTGGCTGGTGGCCGGTGCTGGTTTTTGCTGAGAGAAAAACACTGCTGGTTGGTGGCTGGTGCTGGTTTTTTGTGAGAGAAAAATACTGCTGGCTGGTGGCTGATAATCCAAACGAACAGGGCGACGGAACTGCTGCGCCGGGACGTCGATAACTATTTTTTTTTATCGGACGGTCCTTCATTCCGTTGCAACATCAAAAGAGAACAATTGCGACATGAGGAAAGGGCATCTGCAACAAGAAACAATAGTGTTTGCAACATACAAAATCCTAAAATGCATCTTTGTCACTTGATTTTATAACAAAAATCCCACCACAATGTTGCACCATATTTCACTAGAATCATATGTTCCACTGCGAGACAAGGAACGCACCACTACAGAATACAAATCGTGTCACGGTCCAATTGGCCATTTGTAGTAAACAGATTGAAAAATCGCTATGTCGTCATGGACAAGCATGCATGGCCTGCCGGCCGGTTGGACTTATATAAGAGGGGGAGGAGCTTCTGCTGGTGTGCTTCGTCATCCACAATCCTAGCTCTATCTTATTTGGTATGTGTTTCTCCAATAGCAGTAGTCAGTTTCTCTGCGATCAGTTTATATAGTACCTTATTTTTTTTCACTAGATAGCTCCTCATCATTTCCATTTGTTTTACTATACTAATAACTTGCAGCAGACTGCTTTTAACTGGGTGATCCATTGGGGGAAATAATGGAAGATCCAGCATGGATAACTTGGAACTCTCGTTTGACACAATGGGGCATGGAAGCCGCCCCTGCCGCCGCCGCAGCAGGTGACTGGTTTCAGATGGCCACTACTGAACCAACAGCAGTATGGGCAGCCGCCGAGATATTTGGTAGCTGCCTCCAAATATCGTCGATCCCTACTACTACTAGTAGCTGCTCTAACGGAGGGCAGCTGCAGGTTGAGTATGCAGAAGCCACCACACATGACGATCTGATTGAGGAAGCAGGAGAAGAGGCTCAAGTGAAGATAACCGTCCATCAAAACCCAATTAGGGATCAGTTCGAGGAAGCAGCCCGGGAGTTTAAGGTGGACATGGACGTGATGAGAATGAAGATCCATAGGTACCCTGCAAGCCTCCGAGCCTTCGATGAATGGTACACCGTCCCAAGGTTGGTGGCCATCGGCCCCTACCACTATGATGTCCGAAGACCCCCGGTAGAGAAGGCCAAGCATGCGGCTGCCCACCACTGCATCAGGGAGTCCGGCCGCTCACACCAGGAGGTGTACGGCGCCGTCGTCTCAGCTGCCTACGAGGCCCGCCGCCGCCTCTACGACAAGGAGGTGACGGCAGGTATGGACGACGGCGACTTCCTACCCATGATGTTCTACGACGCATGCTTCTTGGTGCAGTACATGCGCTGGTGCACTGACAGCATCGTCGAGGTGGATGCGTCATTGTGCCGCTTCTTCGAGTTCAACCGCAAAATCCTCCGCCATGATCTCATGCTGCTTCAGAACCAGCTACCCTGGCTGGTGCTCGAGACAGTCATGAGCTTCAGGCCTGTGGACTTGGCAGGCTTCGTTACTAATTGGAGCTACTATCTGCAAGACCGCAAGGCTGTCGAGAAACCTCTTGTCGTCTTGGACAACGGCTACCAACCACCACATCTCCTTGGCCTCCTCCGGTTCTACATGGTGGGAAGAAGAAGAAGAAGAAGCAGCAGCAGCGGCACTAAGCTGCAGACTCAACCAAAAATCCACTCGATTTCAGTTTCTGCCAGTGCCGTCGAGCTTGCCGAGATGGGCATCATACTCACTGCAGCCAAGAACACCAAAGAGCTCATTCACTGCGTGGGTCCTGCTATGACCGCGTCATGGTACAAATTGATCGAGAACTATAAGGTCACAAGGCGGTTGCGGAGTAAGGTGCACGCGTTTGTTTACAAGAACAAGAGAACTATCATCACGGCCTTCTCCATAATTGGTGTGCTTGTCAGTATCTTATCAACGCTCAAGTCTCTCAAAAAAAGGCAGTAATCCCTAGCGTTTCTGTATGCAAACATTCATCGCTCACTTCGTCAAGAAGTGTATATGCAAATGACGGGCGAAGAATAAAGTCTGTCACCGTCACTCGTTAATCGTTCTAGGCGATGGGCATCGTTCCTTGTATCCCACCAATAGTTTCATGCAAAACACTAGTAATGACTGTTTAGAAGATTAATTGTTTCAGTTGTTGGCAATCACACGTAAACCATTACGTACAGGTGACCCAGGTGACGTGGACACGACACTGCTGCCTGCAAGCCAATGCGTTCTCTTTATTTTTCCCCTTCTAGTCGCTCTGTAACGGGTTCATATATGCGGTATAACTTTGGTTGGTGGTGTACTGTCTTGGTAACAGGAGGGTCAACTGTCCGGGAGGAAATCTCAAGCGTGCACTGTTCATTCCTGAGTCTTCTGCAAATCTGGTTTCCGTTGGCCAGCTTACCCGAGATTATCCTGTGAAGGTAGTGTTCTACGGTGACAAGGTCTGGATCGAGCTGAGGGGCTTCAGAATGGGGAAAGGATTGGAGAAGGCCATCGGGAGGGTGACAGCAATCACTATGTGCTGGATCGTTTCCAACCAGAGTCTATTTGTTGATCACCTGAAAAGATTCTCCTGATGATCAACGTGACACATACCATTATTGGGTCCTCTTCCTCTTCGGCAACAATTTTCAGGAACGGCTGAGCTTTGTTTGGTTCATTTAAGCAAGTGTCTTAGGTGGTGTCACCCTGATGAGTTGGTTCCTCCATCCATGCTAGGATGAGCTAAAGTGAATGTTTTTCCTGCTGGTCATCACAGTTATTGCAAACAAGCGCACGCTCTGACCACGTATCGAATAGTGAGGACACAAGATGTAACAACAGCTAAAATTTGGATTGTATGTCATCAGCTGGGCTTATCATAACTGTTGGATGGAGAAGCCGCGGCGGAAGAGAACTAGCAGCGGAAAACAAGGACAGTTGGTTCATCCTGAAGAGCAGAGGTGTGTTCCGCTTTCTAGAAGCAAAGCACTCTGTACCGTTGCCCTGTCCTGCCTGCTAGAGTATGAGTTGTAGTAGGATATAACTAGAACATGTAGTTTGAGTAGGACTCCACATGTACTCGTATAGGACTCGTATGAGCCTGGACTATATAATAAAATCTCAGACGATCTTAGAGGTCAACCCGTTCCATCAATTATTTCTATACTGCCTGCAGGTTTCGCACTCTTCGGAGTTTATGATAAACTGCAAGCTCGATCTTATATATGCAAGCTATATGAGTTTTCACAGACTGTAAACATTCTTCAGACCGTAAGTTGTACCGGCCATAACAGAAGCACGGAGCATATATCTTCACAGTCTACAAGCTATCTCACATAAACCTCGAAGAAAATTTAACCTCGTACCATAAAGCAGCGTGCTAGAGCTTCAGACCTATGTGGCATCCGGCAACTGTGATCAATAGCTGAGCTGATCAATATGAATAGATACAGTGCTACTTTGCTACTACTTGAGTTCTTGTCTCCCCAATTGGTACTATTGCGGCTTTCCCAATGTCTGCTTTGTACTGCACTTTCTGTCTGCTTCACACAAACAGCGGAAATGTTCACAGATTCATGATCTGTATACTCATGCAGCCGCAGTTGGGGGTCAACGGGCACGCCCGTCCAACTCATCTAACACTTTGACCTTCATACAATGACCACGCCTGCATGAAGGTGTAGTTCCATACTGCTAGATTGGTTTCTGCAAATCACGTAATCAAGCTGCACATTAATCATTGCAAGGGGCTGGGCAGGCTGGACCAAGTAGATGATGAAATTGATTGAAGTTAATTCTAGGAAACTGAAAGGACGACCGACTCTTCTACACATGCATGCACCCTCAATCCAATCCCATGATGCCGTCCCTGTCTAGCTCCGTTGGCCAAGTCCAAACTTGGTCGGCATGGCTTAGCAATCATCTATAATTCTTAATCAAGGTGAAGGTGACTTGGCAGTTGGCAGTTGGCACTGCAAATGAAAACTTCGATATGGAGATTTTGAACCGTGGCCTAGCCGTAATCAATACTTGAATAGCTGAGCTGATCAATATGAATCTCAAAGGCAGCACGGCTGAATAGATGCAGTGCTACTTTGCTACTACCACTACCGGAAACTTCATGTTTGCCGTGTGCTTGGGGGTTTGCCGTGTGCATTCCTTCGGGCACACGACAAAGGAGCGAGTTTGTCGAGCGTTTTCCAAAAAATACTCGGTGAAAACAAAACACTCGGCAAACAAATACTTTGTTGTGTGTTTTTACTTGGCACGGTGGCGTGATATGGGCTGCGGCGACGGCGGTGTGGTACGGGCTGCGGCGACGGCGGCTGTGTGCAGGGGCGGAGCCAGGATTTGAGTATAGGGGGCTGAGGACAAAGGGCGACACCAAGGATCTCTGAATATATATAGTACTATTTAGACCCATTGACTATTAGCGGTAATTTTTGAAATTAGCAATGTTTGTATATCAAATTTCTCCAAACTATCATATACCGGGAACAAAAAAAATAAATATATTAGATGGTATATTTTTAATTAATGCTCTTTTCTCAAAAGTAAATGAAAGGGGAAATTAGTTTTTAAAAACTGTACTGTGCATATACACAAATAATATTAGATATTTAATTAAACTAACCTTTTTATATTGAATTAACCTTACCTTGAACTAGTAGCAACAACTCAATAGAGTAGTGGGCCAAAAAATAGACTAGTGCTATTAATGAGGGCTTCATGTTAAACAAATATTATGGGCTTGGTCTATAATAATTTAGTCAACTTACTTCAACTTTCTTTTAGCAAAATACTACTACACTGGATCGAGGGTTGTTGTTAGGCTACTGTAGAGTCTTGAGGGGGTTTATATAGAGTAATTCTAGTAATTACCTAGTGATTAGTAGAGAACATTAATAAGCCTCTTTACTTTGTTACCGGAATATTACATAGGCTACAGAGAGGATTAGTGGAATGTTGGGAGGAGCCAGGCCCCCCTCAGCCCCCCTCCCTCCGCCACTGGCTGTGTGGCGGCTGCGGCTGCGGCTGGGGGCTACTTTTTTAATTTTTTTTCTTAAATGTTTGCCGTGTGTTGACCCTGACGCACGGCAAAAGCTTCACCGTGCGCCCCGACAGAAGGCTCATGGAAAATAGCTCTTTACCGTGTAGATTGTTGCCGTGCGGAACGGGTATATACGCATGACAAAGTCTTTGCCGTGCGTATATTGGGCTTCGCCGGGCGCAGCAGGCGCACGGTAAATAGATGGTTTCCGGTAGTGTACTATTGCGGGACGGCTTTCCCAATGTCTGCTTTGTACTGTCTGTCTGCTTCACACAAACAGCGGAAATGTTCACAGATGCAGAGGCAGCTAGCTGATGCCGACGGTGACCTGTCCTGTCCCCCACAAGGACCCAATCAGTGGATCATCTGGTCCCCGAGCAACCATGCCAACGCAGCATTATTCTGCAGATCGGGAAAGATAAACTGGCCGAACAAGAAAATCAAATGAAACTGAAGCTAGATGCTTGGATCGACGTCGAAGGCATCCAAGGGGCTGGACGAAGCCTCGTGGACAGCCACGGCGAGGTCATCAGCAAGCGTGGACGGCATCCTGATGTCCGTCCGTCCAACCTGGACCAACTACAGTCGGCAGGCACCCCAATCCCAGGAAGCGCCGGCGAGACTCGCAACGCAACCAGCTGCTTCCTGCATCTGCACCGCCTTGTCCTGCGGGTCTTTAGTTGATACAAGCATGCATTCTTCAGAGTCAAGACGAAACTCTAGGCGTCGTCTCCCTCAGGCGCCACGCGGGCGAACCCACCCCGGGAGAGCCCCAATGCAAAGATCTCGAGCGCAGCGTGGCCGCTGCTGCCACCGCCAGCCGGCGACGGCGGCCAACGAAAGCTCCAAGCGGCGCTGACGCGTTTCCCTATCCCCCCTTCTCCCTCCCTCTCCTTCATTTCCTAGATCCAGTTCCTTCAGGCTCACTCCATGTTTCCCTCTCGATCTTCACTCTGAGCGGTCTTCCATGGACGGATCTGGTCCCATAGGCTTCAATTTAACTACTGACGGAGGGTGAGGGGCTGTCATGGACAGCTCTCCGAGCGGCGGTGCCCAGATCCATGCAGCTGCCAGCAATGGGTCGCCGTCCACAAGGATTCTCCGTCGCAGGCCATCCTAGCACCGGATTTGGTGGATCCGCCGGCGGTGACCACCCCAGCCCCGGATCCGCCGGCGGCAGCCTCCCCTGGCGCTGGATTCGGTGGATCCGCCGCTGGCGGCCTTCCCTGTGTCGGATCCACGCCCGCACCGATGCGGGCGTCCTAGCGGCGGTTCTGTGCCGCCGACCGAAGATCCGCCGCCGGTGGCCTGCTCCGTGGCCGTCGCACACCGCTGGCCGACCTTGTGGCGGTTCTGAGCCGCCGGGACGTCCTTCGCGATGGCCATCAGGGGGCGCGCACTGGTGGTGGTGGATGGCGCCGGTGGGGCTTCGGTGGATTGCGAAGCTGCTCAACCTTGCCGCCGGCAGAATGGAGATCGATATGGTCATGCGGTGAAGGGGTCTGGAGAGTGCTTGGCGAAATCCATGCACGTATTGTCGGTGCAAACGACGGAAACGTCTGCGGGCGTTGCTCCTCTCCTTGGAGGCGTCGTGACGACGTGACCACTCTCCACCCCTGCAAAATGGCTCCCTCCTGGTGAAAACCTAGCTCTGGTTTATCAGACCGGTGACAACGGCGTCGAATGACGTTGCATCCTACCTGTAGGCGTCACTGTGGAGACCCTTGCCGCTGGTTCAACACCATCTCTCCTTTACAAGGTCCTTCGCTAATCCTTCCTCGATGGGTGCACAAGCTGCTTGTTGGAGAGTGTTTGATGCCAGGTCCTTTCCGCTAGCTTTCAAGTTCCTTGATTGCGTTGTCTCATCAAATGCGGGTTGCGAGACCATGATCCCCTCTCTTGGATCTCCTCGTTATCCAATCGTCGGCCCTCCCTCTTTGGGGTTTCCTTCCCCCAAAGACGTTGGTGGGCGTTAATTGGATCCTGGACGTGCCCATAGACGATGCATATCACGACTGTCGTCTGTCTACTTGACTCGAAGCTTTACAGTCGCCTGTGGATTGGAGGCCGTCGGAGTTCAGCCACTTGGTGATGACAATATCCACAATCAATGACATGCCTCAGCCGTGGGAGTCTATGTGGTGGCCTTGTAGTTTTATAGTTCTGTTTTCTCCATGCTCGTGTGTGTGCTTGTATGTGGATGTTTGTTTGTCGATGGTGTACTCTCTTTTCCCCTGTTTTCCTCCATTGCTCAAACTCTAAGATGTAATGGCTTTGGTCTGCCGAAGGCCCTGAAATGAAATGGAATTCAGGTGGGTCAGGACACACACCTCTGCATTTCAGACATAGAGTAGGCAGATGTTCACTGCATTTTTTAGAAAAGGAAATATATTGATATTCCAGCCTCTGCATCGAAAAGATACATACAACTATCATTATTACAAAAGAAAAAGCTCCATTCCTAATAACACACAAGCCTAGGAAAAAGGAGCAGAAAAAAGAGCTACCACCATCATTAGCTCCAAACTACCAACACCAAAAAGACCTGTCCAAACCATACGTACTGACACATCTTCTACGACCAAAAGCACATAGCCAACAGTGGTGTTTCATACACCTAACCCTGAATCCACTCAGAGCTGCCACCAACAAGGCCGTCGTCTTCATCTGGCTCCAATTAACCAGCTTTAAGTATCGTTGGCACAATCAACCGGTGTAGAATTGGATCATAGATGAATAAGATCAAGCCTGGTGTCTTGCTGAACGAACACCACCGTGTTCAGTATGATAATCGTTGTGTAACCTTATCGTCGCCCATCAATCCGTGCGAGGTGAAGAAACACCCCCTGCGCGACGAGCGCAACACTTTCGTTGCACGGAATCTGGTGAACGGAGGGGATCCCCCACTCACCGCCGCCAGCCATGAAGCCCCCGAGGGTGGCTGCACGGCGACGCCGCGGATCCGGGGACGACCGGCAAATGGCCAGCGGCCCCAACGGCGCGGGGAAGTCGACGGTGGCGGCGGAGGGCAATGGGCGAAGAGGACCAAGGCGACCGGTGAGGAAAGTCTGCACGGCGCCGGCGATGAACGACCAGGAAAAAATCAGATCTAGGGTTGGTGGTGGTGCTGCAGGTGGAGAAGCGACCGAAGGGATGGAAGAGAAAGGGGAAGGAGAGGACCGCCGCCGCCACGAACTGACGGCGGCGGCCGGCGGAGATGAGAGAAACCGCCCGGCGGTGGCGGACGTGTCCCCCTCGTGTCACCTGTCGCCTGGGGGCGACGCGAGGGTACTGTGGCTATATATGTTCACTGCATATATGTGTTTGTGACTCGCCAGGACCTCGTTGGTTCAATAAATTAGATACTCAGCTTTGTTATTCATATCGTAATAATCGTAAAAAACCACAATTTGAGGAGATGAACATCAATACTCGGGATAAGTTCGACTGAATGTTGTCCGACAAACTGAACGGAGGTGAGGCTTCTGAACAAACTAAATGCACAATCTTCAGAGTGCTCAACTCCTGCCTGCATGGATAGGATAGCCCGACGGCGCGAGCATGGCCATGGAGCGGCGGCGGCGGGAGTGACGGCAGTGTCGCGGCTGCTCCATTTTCTAGTGCGGCGCGATGAATGTGAGATGCTTCAACCATTGGCGCGCGCACTTGCAGCTGATGCCTGAACGTGAGGCCTCGAGCTGCCATGGCGCCGCGTCCGTGACGCCTCTGGCATTGTCTGTAGCCTGCGTGAGGACTGCTTGGTCGATGCCAGCATCACCGGCAGTGCGGCGCGATGAACGTGAGCTGCTTAAACCATTGGCACGCGCACTTGCAGCTGATGCCTGAACGTGAGGCCTCGAGCTGCCATGGCGCCGCGTCCATGACGCCTCTGGCATTGTCCGTAGCCTGCGTGAGGACTGCTTGGTCGATGCCAGCATCACTGTCCGTGCACATGTGTTCTGACTTGCCACTGCGAAATTTGCTCACAATAGAATTTGAACTAGCCCTTGTTTATGAGGACCATGTGTGTCTGAGGGACGGTGGATGGTCGCTTTTCTTGTGATGAGTGATTGACAACGTGGTGTGGATTAACGTTCGCCTTGGCTCAAGTATTGCAGGTGTAGAATGCGGCTTGGTTTGCATTGATGCACGTGAAGAACAAGTGCGAAAGGTCTTAGCCGGAAGAGAAGATGTTTCAGTCCCATCAAGATCTAGTAACCGTAGATGAATCAATTTTCCAATACAATCTGGAATGCTTAGTGCAATTGAGTTTGTGAGATCCAAAACTCGAATCTTTTGCAGTCTCTTGAAAATTGTGTTGTCTATTCTAAGCGACTGTTTATACGTGGTTTTCAAAGTTCGCACCTTATAGTGCTCCTTAGCCATGTTAGGTAGCACTAACATATCCTTCACTGTGACAAGTGTAATACATCGAAATTTACAAATACTAAATTCTATTGATTCTGGATCACCAACAAAACATTCCTCTCTAGAAACATAACAAGCAACATGCCCTAATAGGTCATGCATTCTGCATCGAGTAAGGTCAGCGCGCAGATGTATATTCCGGTTGGAGCATATTCCGGTAGATCAATTCATAGTAGTATTCCTCTGCTGTACCTTCTAGCAGTTGCTCATCTATAAAACCTTCACTCACCCACATCCTGGTAATATCATCACGGAAAAGAACCACATCTTCAGGATATATAGCACAGTAGACAAAACACTGCTTCAAATGACGTGGTAACTCTTCATAGCTTAGATATAGAGCACCACTTACTTCCTCAGGAAGGTTGCTCATAGACCAAGAATCTTTTGTCAAAATCTTTTTCCATCATTCTCTGTTCGATCTTTACTTGCTAAAAGTCTAGAGATAAGCTTGATTGCAAGAGGAAGACCACCACATTTGTGAACAATCCGTTTCCCTAAGTCGCACAGATTTTGCACTTCTTTCTCTTCATTAATGTCCATGGTCTTCCAAAGTAACTCCCACCCTTCATCTAATGACATTAAGTCAACTCTATGTGTATGATCCACTCCAATTTCCATAGCAACAGTGTCAAGTCGAGATGTCAGTAGAATTATCGCTGTGCCTGCAGCATGCAATGGGATCCTTAGTAGATTTGTCCATGGATCAGACTGCCACACGTCATCCAACACAAGAAAAAAAAACTTTTCTCTCTAATGGCTGATTCTAGCTTGATTTGGAGTTCATCAGTTGATTCATCTGGCATGTACTGTACTCCAATTTTTCGAAGAATCTCCTGTAAAATAGTAATTTTAATGTAGTCTTTGGAAACACAAATCCATGCTTGTTTGTTGAAGCTCCCTTTTATTTTTTGGTCATTGTATATCTTTTGTGCTAGTGTTGTCTTACCGACTCCTGTTCCAACAATAGCAAGTTTGTAAGACCTGTCTTCCTTATGTGCAAGCACCAAATTCACTACATTTCTGCAAGTATTTACAACCTCTTTACCCGCAAGGTTCAGTTCAACAAGGTTGGAACTCTTTCTCAGCTTTGGCGCTAAAACATTTCCATTAGGTTGTGCACTGGTGAGTGATAAAAATACTTTATCCTTTGAAATGTTGTCTATTC
>OAMR01000096.1:1192222-1235312 GCA_900205405.1 Echinochloa crus-galli | reverse complement strand
CAGATTTTGCACTTCTTTCTCTTCATTAATGTCCATGGTCTTCCAAAGTAACTCCCACCCTTCATCTAATGACATTAAGTCAACTCTATGTGTATGATCCAGTCTGATTTCCATAGCAACAGTGTCAAGTCGAGATGTCAGTAGAATTATCGCTGTGCCTGCTGCATGCAATGGGTTCCTTAGTAGATTTGTCCATGGATCAGACTGCAACACGTCATCCAACACAAGAAAAAAAAACTTTCCTCTCTAATGGCTGATTCTAGCTTCATTTGGAGTTCATCAGTTGATTCATCTGGCATGTACTGTACTCCAATTTTTCAAAGAATCTCCTATAAAATAGTAATTTCAATGTAATCTTTGGAAACACAAATCCATGCTTGTTTGTTGAAGCTCCCTTTTATTTTTGGTCATTGTATATCTTTTGTGCTAGTGTTGTCTTACCGACTCCTCCCAACAATTGTAAGACATGTCTTCCTTATGTGCAAGCACCAAATTCACTACATTTCTGCAAGCATTTACAACCTTAATTCTATATCTATATTAAATTATATACTTCTCGCATACGGTGTAGCCACATCATCTTAATTGTTTGCACCGTTCAATCTAAAAAAATTCTATATATCTATATTAAATTATATACGAGCACCCCACTACAAAATATTGATTTCTATTTCTCTCAACATACAAGAATACGAAGAAATCATCTTAGTGTTTCTGCTTCCAAATTTCACTTTATTATTTTTATTTTCAAATTTCACCAAAAGCCTATGATGCCCAGAACACTGAAAAGCCTATGATGAAGTAAAATTAGAGATTCCATACTGAGACTATTTGCAGCGGTTGACTCTAAACCCTCCTAAACCGGTACAATAGCGTTTCAAGCTCCAAATCCCCCCGCAGCTAGCGGCATCCTCTAAACGCTCCTGTACTGTGCAGGGCTGCCGCCCCCTCCCCAAATTTTGCGGAGGCCTCCCCTCCTCCAAATCTCGCACGCGTCTGCGCACCGTGCCTCCGCGACCGCCTGCTCGTGCTCGCCGCCGCGCAGAACGAGGTGTCCTCGCTGCCTCCCTCGTAACGCCTCGCCGGAGCCGGAGCCCGAGCTGGCCTTCCCGCGCTCGCTCTCGCCCTACGTGTCCCGCCGCAAGTCTGACGCCGCCTTGGGCGCACGGGGCCCGAGCCCCCGCCACCGTGAGCGAAGCAGCACCAGCGGCGACGGTGGCACTCGGCGAAGCGGCGGCCGAGCCAGCTCCCCCGCGGCTAGCGAAGCGGCGGAAGAGGAGGCGCCACAGGTTCAGGAAGCAGAGGCCCCGCTCCGGCGGATGGCGGCGGCAAGAGCCCGAGCCCGAGCCCGGCGCCGGCGTCGCCGTCGACGGTGAAGGAGTGGCAGATCCCTGTGGACCCCGCGTCGCTGCGGCGCCTGGCCATGGTGTCGGACGAGGGCTCGCCGCTGTCTGTGCCGTCCGCGCTCACGAAGGTGGTGGTACGGTCGTCCCCGCTCCTGCCGCCGCTCCGCCGGCCCACGTTCGTCGGCGCTAGCCTGCCCTGCTCCGCCGCCTCCTCCCCGGTGCATGGTGCCGGTGCCGCCCACGCCGTCGCGCGCCAAAGGCAGGACCATGGCCCCGCACGACGATGGCGAGGAGACCGACGAGCCGAGTAAGCTATCCAATGAAGCCTCCCTCTGACGGCACCCACCAGAGGAGGGGCCGGATCTGCGCGCCCTGCTGCGGCAACGTCTTCCACTACCGCCATCGCCACAACGAGTCCACGGTGCCATGCTCCCCTCTCCTCCGTCCCTATCGGCTGCATTCCATCAGGACTCAGGAGCAACGTCTGAGCCGCTGATGTCTCTTGCTCTGTTTTCTGTTCATCTTTTCTTTTCATGTGCTTCTTGTTCTCGTTCCGCGTCAGAAAGATGGGCATGAGATGGACAGGCATGCCGTCCAATCGGTGCACCTCGGCTCCTCCAAATCTCACCGGCGTCGGTGCCCAGGAGGAAGGGTCGCTGGCGGCGGAGGCCAGGGACGCGGCGGCGGTCCAGGGGAGGAGGAGGCGGGGTGCTGACAGTCTGAAGTCGCATTGCAATTACATAATTAATGAATGAATGCAAAATCTGTTAGAACATGGAAATCTTACCTTTAAAATTTCAGCTTCCAAGAAGGGATGGACTTTGTGGAAGGTTTGCCACGTTCGGGGGGATTTAATTGTCTGCTGGTGGTAGTGGACACCTTCTCTAAATATGCTCACTTCTTACCATTGCGTCATCCATTTACGGCAGCTTTGGTGGCTAAGGTGTTCCACAATCAGGTGTACAGGTTTCATGGGATGCCATCAGCAATTGTGAGTGATAGGGATACGAGTACATTGTGGAAAGAATTATTTCGACTAGCTGATGTACGGTTGAACATGAGTGCTTCTTATCATCCGCAGTCAGATGGGCAAACTAAGCGTGTTAATCAGTGTCTGGAGACATTTTTGCGCTGCTTTGTTCATGCATGCCCAGCTTCTTAGTGTCAATGGGTATCCTTAGCCGAATTCTAGTACAACACTAGTCCGCATTCAGCTACATGTAAATCGACATTCCTTGTAATGTATGGTCATGAACGGCGTCATTTTGGAATCTCTGCTCAAGATACAGTGGCAGCTCATGTCTGATTTGATCAGACAACATCTGCTTCGTGCCAAAGACAGGATGAAGAGGCAAGATGATAAATAGAGGTCTGAACACGTTTTTCAAATAGGGGATTGGGTGTTCTTGAAGGTGCAGCCTTATGTGCAATCTTCTTTAGCACCTCGCGCTAATCATAAACTAGCATTCAAATTTTTCAGATCTTATCAGATACTGTGGCCTACAAATTGCAGTTGCCCGAGCAAGCAGCAGTGCATCCAGTTTTTTCATTTTTTTTTGGAAAAGGGACGCTTTATTGATTTTTTTTAGTTACATACATCGAGGTGATACATGCACTTGAAAAAAAGTTTCCAGCCTCTGTCCAAACGACACATAGCCAAACAAAAGTTTATCAAGTAAACCTAGACCCTAATAGCTGCCAATCCTAAGACTAGACTGACGCCCATACGCCCGGGCAAAAATACCCTTGGCCACTTGGATCAAGCAAAGCGACGCCGCTACAAGAGTGTCCCGCGATGATGGCGGTTGTAGGATAGCCCACGTGCAGAGCCAGTGCGACGTTGTGAAGATGACCTGTAAAAAATTTGGAACCTTGTTATCAAAAACCGTTGCATTTCTGCATCGCCAGACTGCCCAACATAGAGCTGTCGCGCCTACAAACACCAGAGGTTTAAAATTTTGTGGAATTAAATTCAGCCAACCGTTAAACATATTAATCACACTAGATGGTTTAGGTAAGCCCCATGCCACATAAACTGAAGTTCATACCATACGTGTGAGTCTACAATCAAAAAAATATGTTGAATTGACTCATTTTCATGACATAAACTACACTGTTTGTGTCTCAGCCGAAGAAATGTGTGGGAAGCAAGGTAGAAGTGGCTCCAGCTTTGCCTGACAAGAGCTTTAGGTGGAGTGTTCCTGATAAGATTTTGCAACGGCATTCAGTTACGCATGGGGTTCAACACCTTGCTCAGGTACTTATCAAATGGTCTAATGTTCCTGTTGCTCTTTCTACTTGGGCTTATCAAATGGTCTAATGTTCCTGTTGCTCTTTCTACTTGGGAGGATTTGGAAGCTGTCAAGCAGCAATTCCCTAGAGCTTCTGTTTGGGGACAACCAGTATGTCAAGATCAAGAAGGGGTGTTAGCAGCAAGCAGCAAAGGGAGCAGGACGTGCAACAGGCACCTGCTAATGGGCCTCGCATGTCGGCTCGGCCCAAGAAGGCGAATGTCAGGGTATCCGGCCCAGAGTGGGAGTAGCTCGTGAGAGCTTGCACCGCCTGCGTAATATGTAATGCGAGAGAGAGCGAGAGAGGATGAGGAAGAATCTTGTAACAAACTTGTGAACTCGATCTGAGTAAACCTCCGTCGAACCTATCTCATTCTTGCTACTACCCCTAATTCCAGTGCTTCTCTCCTGTTCCCCACTACTTGCTGTTAACACATAGGCAGTCGAAGGTGGGGAATTGTTTTTTTTATCATGGACCCAGAGTTAAGACCCAACAACCCTGACCTCAATACACCATATCATGGACCCTACCGTTAAAGACATATGTGCCTCATATTGTAGGGGTGTGTTCCTCTTTCAGCTTGCAAGGCAGACCAAAGTTACTCACATCTTGGTGTTTTGCAAAAGTTGCCGTGTTGGGTGGGTTGGTAGGCTCATCACGTGCAGCCTATTCAACATGTTTTCACCTATCAATCAAAGTCTCTGAAGAAGTCAATACATCAGTCACAACTTTTTTAGACATTGCGCCCAAGTTTTTCTGTGAGAGAGATACCGGGTGTGTCTAGTTCCAAAAAGAGGTAGGGAAATTTTGGTGAAAATGTCACATCCGATACTGTAACGCACTGTAGCACTTTTCGTTTGTTTGTGGTAAACATTGTCCTACCATGACCTAACTAGGCTCAAAAGATTCATCTCGTCGTGTACATCAAAACCATGTAATTAGTTTTTTTATTTACCCACGTTTAGTGTTCCATGCACGAGGATAGAGATTTGATGTGATAGGTGAATAGTGAAGTTTGGAGAGAGAATTTTGGGAAGTTTGGTGATTTGATTGGGAACTAAACACAGCTTACAGATTCTATATTTTAATAAATTATGTTTGGATTTTTTTTCTGTCGCATGATTATATAATTCAACTTTATAGTTTTCTTTATATGTAACTCCTTCCCTGGACTTGGAAGTTCTCCAAAAAAGTATTAGTTCTGTGTCTAAAATAACGTTTGAATTATCTTATCACAGTCGGATGGGCGAATGATTCTCTTATGTTCTATCAGACATTATTACTCATATGCTATCAACAATACGATGACGCTATCATTTTTATGCAACATGACTTGGAAAATGGTCACAACATGAAGTTATTACTTTGTTCTTGGAGCAATTATTGGGTCTAAAATATTTTTTTATAAAAGTGAATTTTTTAGCTTTGAAGAGGCCAAGGATTATAAGACCAGTATACAGAATCATTCAGATGTAGCGGTTGATGTCCCGATTCATTTAAAAAAACTATCGAATACTGAATGGATAAAAGTAGAGAAACATTTTAAAAAGCGTCTCAATATATAGTCTAGATGTAGCGGTTGATGTAATTCAGTTTTTAGTTGTCTATGCATATGTATGATGTCCTTCTTCGAGATCCCAAAGAACACTCAAAAGAGTGGATTGTTTTAGGTCTCATTTTTGGAAATGTGATGAGTGTAAACGTAAATACCATTTAGCCAAATAGGACTTGATGTGTCCATCTAAATAATAATATGTACTAGGGATTCATAATCTAGAAGTAAAAAAAATACAAGATTACTTAGTAACGGTTGTACATTTACCGACGAACAGATGGCTTGTGGCAAGATATTTACACAATAAAAATCAAAACTCTAAACCACAAGTTGACATTTTGGAATAGTGGGGACTCTCATTTATGGGCTAGTCTTATGAGAGTTTAACAAAATTTCCTCCTGTTTTGGGCATTATTTGTCATTAAAGATGGATCACAAGTAAGGTCTTGGAAGGATAGGTGGTTAGGAAATATGATTTTGAATCATAAGTATCCCGACCCTTATAATATAGCCTGCCAAAAACAGGATATGGTGGCAGAGGCCGTGGGCACTTACCCACCAAACATCTCATGGTGCAGGGAACACTACAAGGAACTATTTAATCTGCGACGGAATCCTAGCGACAGTTTCAGAAAACGTCACTATTTTGCCTTGAGCCCAGATAAGCCCAAAGAAGCCCAGAAAATTATGACGTTTTTTCAATTCTGTCACGGTTCGACCCAAAACATTGTGACGTTTATACAAATCTGTCACGAACATAAATTAAAAAAAAATCATTTCCCATATATGACCTAAAAAATCTAAAAAAATAGAAAATTGGGTGAAGCATGGCTCAAACCCAAGACCTAAGTCTTCAATCAAGAGCACCTTACCACTAGACTACTTCACAACTATTGCTTTGTCTTGCATTTGGATCTGTTTTTTTATCTAAATCTAACCACAAGAGTACTGGGTCGCAAGCTGCTCCTGACCTGCCGCACGCTGGGCTCGCTAGCGCGACTGGGCTGCATGTGCTGGTTGCACTCGCTTACTGGGCCGCGCGCTGGGCTTGCTCGCTTACTGGGCCGCGCGCGCTGGTCGACAAAAATCCCAAAAAAAAAGCAGCGGCCGAAGGACTCGAAACCGCGACGCTGGGTTTGGAAAGAGGATGCTCTAACACTGAGATACAAGTCCGGGTGTGATTACAAGGCGGACACTGTCTTTTTATTATTATGCAAGCGGTCCACCAGATGGCAGCGCGAGATTGGCCCAGTTCTATTGGAATCATGGTTCGCATTTGTTCTTTTAATCTGCAATTAAATTTTGTATCTAGTCTTTCTTCATCATACGTAATCCAAATTTGATGATTTGTTTTTCTGATTTTTTCTAAAATCACCATCTTTTCATTAATGATATTTTTAAGATCTAGATTTAGGAGAAAAATTGAGTTTCCTTTAAACTTCTTTAAATGAATTTGAACTTAAATTTCAAATTGGAGTTGAACCAACTTTTTTGAAGTACAAATGGTAATGTAACTTCATATTTGCTAATATTGTACTAAATGTTTGGCTTTATCCAATTTGTAAGTGTATATGAGCAATATAAGACTTGAGTTGAATGGAATTTCAAAGTTCGAGTTGAGTTGTATGAAACAATGTGAGAGAACAATCTAGTTTGTGAACAATGTATACTCCAATTTGCATAAAATCTTATGAAACTTTTATGTCAAGCTTGTACATTCATAAAATGATTCTATTCCAATTTACATATTTTTTTGGAGAAGTTTTAGGTACATTCATAAAATGCTCTTTCTTTGTTCGCAGTTCGTCAGACAGAAGCAGCTCGTTTGATTTACAGTTATTGTGCCATTTCGTTAATTAGATTTATAGTTATTATGCCATTTAGTTAATTTGTTCCACTTTTTTTTACTGCAGACTGCATTGGTGATGGAAACTCCTTCTAGCAGTGCCCAACCTGAGCTCAGTGGCAGTAAGGTAAGGATCTGGATGCTGCCTGTTTGATTTTGCAACACACTTGATCTGTACGCATTACAAGCAGTGAGATCTCTCTCTCCTATTACCCTCTGTTGTTATGTTGTTATCTGACTACCGCATCTTCATTTGCAAATTGATCATGATGAGTCTCGAGCTATGAAACAAGGTGTATAGGTGATGCTAATTCTGCCAAAGAACAGTGTGTGTTTCAGATGTGCATACATGCCCTAGTGTTGAGTTCATACAGTATTAAGGATGTGAATATTGCTTATGTGCATGCAAGAGTTGCTGTGATTTTTCAATTGTTAGACTGATAAATATTTTCCAGTAATGATCTCAATTAGTCTGCTCTCATGTATACTCTGCTTGTGTTTATAGTCTGTTCCGATGTCAGTTTTGATAATAGTAGTTTCTGCATGTTTGTGTAGGCAGCGAACAAATTTGTGAAATCATTTCGATGCTATCTAGTCCAAACGTCGAGTCCCCAGCAAACATTGAAGCGGCTGTAAGTGTGCTCAACATTTTTCTATTTCTTTGTGTAGGAAAAGAATCTGCAAATGTGATTCCTTTGTGGTGCTTCCAGTGCAGTGTTAACTAATCTTTTAGATTCGTTCAACTGGTCATGTACTGTCGTGCTGTGGTCTGTACTTGTAGTTGGTCTGTACTTCCATCAACTCAATTAATCTACTTCTCTCTTTGTTTTCCTAGTCCGTAATGTAGTATGCTCTTCTCGTGGATTGCTTAAAGTATAACTTATATAGTGCTTTGCTGCTTGGCTCTGCTTGATGCTTCTGCTATGCTCTGCATGGTGATTATCGTTCATCTTCTGTGCTTAGTGCTTTGGCAATGCTGCTTGTGTGTTTTTGTTGCTGAAAAATTAAATAACGATTTGCTCATTAACTGCCAGTCCTGCTAGGTTAATCTTGTTTGCTTTGGAGAAGACAGGAGAGCGTTCATCTATACTGGTGTAACAAATTTTATGAAGGGGTCGAGTAATGGTTTGAAGCAATGCGGTGCCACAGATAATACAACATGTGCTTCTAGTTATGCCTGGGCTCGCGTTCTTCTCGACATTTTGGTGGTGCTGTTCTGGGCAGACATAATGTGATGATTCTGTTTGACGGCTTTGTGCAATTTATAGTGATGTACCTATGATGAGATGTTAATATGTGATCTAGGTTTAGAATTTTTTCATATGATGAGATGTTAATACGTTGTTGATGATGGGCTAGTTCATATATATTGTGTTTGGTTGAAATTGTAATACTGTTTATATGGGCTTTATGAATTGTTATTATAGCTGTAATGATAGATCTGTAAAATGGGCCGAATTGGCAGAATTCTGAGTTAATGGGCTGAAAAAATGTATTTGGTTTTGGGCCTATTTCGTAAATGGGCTGTGAGTGCCACGTCATTCGCCATGTGTCATCTGCCACGTCAGCCACCACGTGTCATGCTACATCAGCCTCCACGTAGGCGCCATGTCATCATCCACGCAGGCGACACATCATCATCCACCCAGGCGCCATGTCATTGTCCTTGTCAGCAGCAAACCATATCAGCAGCCACATCATCATCCACGTATGCGCCACATCATTATCCATGGCAGCAACAATCTGTGACGGTCATTTTCGTCACTAACATTGGGCTTTGGGCTGGGCTGAGTAGGCTTCGGGCTGGTTTGCGACGGTCAAAAAACGTCACAGATCGCGTCAATCCGTGACATTTTGTAAGATCCGTCGGCGGATTTAATCCACCACGCTCATTCAACCACGGAATCTGAAACCGTCGCGGACACTGAATTGCAACGGATTTTTAACGATCTGCGACATAATGATTGCGTCACAGATTAAATAGTTCCTTGTAGTGGAACTTATTGATAACAAGTTGGTGACGTGGAACAAAAGAGATACGTGGAACAGCCTTGGAACAACCTCTTTTTTACAGGGCTGTGTGTCACTAGGCATAGGTCGGGAGGATTTCAAAAATTTTTGTTCCATCTAGATGTAATTTTCTTGAAATTAATAAAAATTTCTCAGAAAAATGTTCTATCAGACAATGTAAACACATGAATTAGTTGGCAAGAAACTAGTAATACAACTTACATACACATACTTATTACTGATAGCATTGCCTTTCAAGTATTCACAAAAATATTGTCTTGTTCTTTTTGATTTAGAATTTCAGATATGGAGACATAACACCCTCGAATGAAGCAGTGTGTAATACAAAAAATGTTCACATGACCTGGAACAACAATGGAAAACTATCTACCTTCTACAACAGACAATGTGAGACCATTATCACTAGAAGTCACAACAACAGTTGATTCCTCTTCGTTTGCCACCCTCATGTTGAAAAATGCAGGGTGCTTAGGCTCAGGTAGGGTCATACTCTCACTACTTAGCATCGCAACGACCTCTGACATGGTGGGTCGGTCAACTGCATTCTCTTGGACACACAGCAAAGCTATGTTAATACATCTCATCATCTGTAGTGTATGAGACTCGGTGACTAATGATGTATCTACGAGTTGAAGCCATCTTTCATCCTTCCACAACTGCCATGCCTGCAAAGTGTTTGATCACGAAATATATGATTGGGATCTTCATCAGTTTAGTAGTGCTTGTATGATGCCCCAATGAAGTGAAATAAAAGTGAACATTAGAGCATGCTATTAATTCCATTTATACTAAAACAATGTAATATTGTTGTCAGTGAGTATCGGATGATATAAAACAATGTTATTAGTTCCATTCAGAATTTTGTGCTTTCCATTTATGTGATGGTTATTAGAAACTCAAGCCATTACATATTTCAATGATAAAAAGGCTTACATGTCCCAGAAGGTTAATAAAGTCACCATATCGATGAAAACTTGATGTTCTTTTCCCACTAACAATCTCAAGAGTGAGCACACCGAAGCTGAATACATCGGATTTGATTGAAAAAAGTCCCTCTGAAGCGTATTCAGGAGCCATGTAGCCACTGAAGGAATATATGTGGGAAGCATTGAAACAAAGTCAGTATTGATATGGTTGTGTGTACTGTGTAGCTAGCATGTACTGATTCACAAGAAAATCTTACTATGTCCCAACGATCCTTTTTGTATTTCCTTCATTATCATTTGTACTGAATATTTTTGCAAGCCCAAAATCTGAAATTTTAGGGTTCATTTGGCGGTCCAAAAGAATGTTGCCTGCTTTCAGATCTCTGTGGATGATACGCAACCGAGAGTGCTTATGTAAATACAGAAGTCCTTGCGCTATCCCATCTATTATAGATAGGCGTTTATTCCAATCTATTAAAGCTCTTCTTGTTTCATCTGGACATCAGTTCAAACATATATATTAAAGAAAAATACCTTTGGCAGTAACAGTCAGCTAACCAAGATTTTTTTTAGTACTAGATACAGCGAGAGTAATACCAAAGATGAAGAAATCCAAGCTTTTGTTTGGCAGATATTCATAGATCAGTATTTTCTCCTGTCCTTGATAGCAGCATCCATAGAGCCTAACCAGATTTGTGTGCTGGAGTTTAGCTATGAGTTGAATTTCATTTTTGAACTCTGTTAAGCCTTGCCCTGAGTGAGAAGCAAGTCTCTTAACCGCTATCTCTGAACCATCAGGAAACCGGCCCTAGAGACAAGTGCAAAAAGGTCAGTTAGTGTAACAATTTTGATGTTTCAATTGTCTTTTGACATTTGATTGGCATTCTGATGAAGACTAGGATGATATATAATCTGCTAAGAGTTAATTGCATAATATGTAAATTAATGAATACCAAAATTTTCAGCATATTATCTCATTTTCCTTTTCCTTTACCCTCTTACCTTGTATACAGGACCAAAGCCTCCTTGTCCAAGTTTGTTTTCTTCTGAGAAATTATCTGTAGCCTCTAATACTTGCGAAAAGTCATAAATTGTAAACTCTGAACTCCTTCCTTCAATTCCCCAAATTAGTGCTTCATCTTCAAGCGCATTCATCTTACCTAAAATAAGAGTGAGATATGTCGATCACTTTCAGTTAATTTTGCTTATACACTCACCCACATAACATTTCTATGTGCAATAGCGCGTACCTTTCATGTGCCTTCTCAACTTGAAGGACACGATGGCACAGATAAACAATGCAAGTAGTGGAACTACCAAGGCAATGAGCAAACCTTTGCTTATGGGCTCTATTGAGTACAAAATGGTTAGGTGGCTGCAAAGCTTGTTACTGTATTTGATAAATAATAAAAGTAATCTTCTCTTAGTATAAATGATGTGCAAAGAAATAGCATGTCTGCCTACTTTTGTGTTTTGGCCATAGTGGCAGTGGGGCGGGCAGTGGTGCAGGACTTGGTGCAGGATTTGGAGCAGCACTCGAAGACCCGGAGCTCCACGTCGGCTCACCGGCGTAGAACTTATTGGTATCATACCTCAAATTACACCTCAGGCCAAGAACCCGTCCTCCTCGCCGGCCGGCGAAGTTCGCCTTCGCCAAATCGCTGAAATTCTTGATGCAGTTGTAGCAGATATCTTCTACCAAGTCCGCGCACTGTGCCAAGCCATAGAACCTTAGAACCATGGCACCTCCATTATCAATGTCCATCCGGATCGCGGCGTAGTGCCTCTCATTGGAGAGGACTTGCCCCACCATCTGATCCAGCATCGCCGAGAAGAACCCGGTGATGTTCACCGCCTTCTTGTTGTTCTTCCTGGTGTCCCAGCCAGGTAACATGGTCTCCGAGCTTATGTTCATCAGGATGAGCACGCCGCCATTAACTGCCGCTGAAGTGCTGACACGGCTGCCGGAGTCCGTGTTGAGGATGTCCTTGTCGGAGAAGCGGACGATGCATTCGTCGTAGAAGACGGTTGCATCTTTGCTGAGCGGGCACAGCTGCCCAGCGCCCTTGAACGCGGCGTCGACGCAGCTGCTGCAGGTGGAAGCGTTCACATCGCCGCGGCAGAGCGCGACGGCGTAGGCGGTGTCCGGCGCGGCGCCGGTGGACAATTTGGCGAACAGGCCGCTGGAGTCGCCGCCTACTACGAGGAGTTCGGACATGAGCCTGTCGAGGTTGAATTGGTATGTGGTGTTGGCTGTGTACTTGCTGGTGCCGCAGATCTGCCATGGCTGGGCGGCGACCATAGGGGGCAAGAAGGTAAGGAGGAGCAGAACGATCGGAATCATGGCTGCTAGCTTAAGCGTAATAAGGCTTCAGAATTGAGGGGCAGTAGGGGCATCTTAAGCAGAAGCAGCGTGCCCCACCCATGCGGAGAAGTCACTTGCTCACTGCTATCAGCGTTTTCAGTGAAAGAATGATGCCAGTTAAATCCTAAAATAAATCTATAAAAATGCGATGATCCATCATAAGGAACCTTAGCAACTGGCCTACGATCAGTTCGTCATATCAAACATACTATTTTGCTATATTAAACATACTATTAATTTGATCACTTGATATAACAGTCTAAAGTTTGACACTAGCATAAAAGGGGCAGCACTGGTGGTTTATAACAGCATACTGCCGTTGCTTCACCTTTAATATGTGTTAAAAAGGGATGTGCTAAATCACACATGCCTGACTCAGTCCATGTGTAACCATTCATTTCAAATCCAGCATATATATGATTTGATCTTTCTTGAAACTCCACCCGATGAACTTCTTCATTCAGCTCTCTTCTCTACTCTTGTAGCGCCGACAATCTCTTGCTACCCTGGCCCTATTCCTCTCCTCTCTATACCGCTATCAGCGTGAATACCACCGGATCTGCTACCACAGCCCTCGGTCGCACTAACCGGTTAGCCTTTCGCCTCCCTTGTCGACACCGGCATATATACCTATGTACACCATCATGGCCAGTGGTGCCCTCACCGGCTCACCTATCTTGCTGGTCTCCCCCTGCTCCTGCCTCTGCGACCATATTAATTAGGATGGATTGCCTCCCAAGGAAGCATGAACATGCTTAACAAACGGTTTCCATCGTTGGATCTTTGGAATGACAACGGTAAAACATCTCTGGCGTCGAAACTACTTTTTTATGATGATAAATCAAGTAACTTTTATTAGAGCACAGGCCATATACTATACTTATCCATCTCCATCAGGCAAGATGTGCAAAGCACTAATGGCTTTATTGACTTCCAGTACCTGTGGCCAGTATGGAACATTATTGTGCAATTTGGAAGGGGTCCAACAACCAGCAAATGCCAGGTTCATCGATCCTCCACTGATCATCATCCCCCACACACTTGCTTTGCTGGGCCCCAAGTCCTTCTTATTACTCCCATCAACGTCACGGCCGGTGCACAGGACGACACAACTAGTCAACTAGCGAGTCAGGGACACTTGTCTCCTTGGACCAAGTCCTCCCCTAGGCCCTACTTATTTTTGTCTGGACGACCTCATCTCGATTGGTTCATAGAGACTAGCTAGAGCTGGCATGACTTTGATGAGGACAGTCGTTTCGATCAGGCTCAGCTCATTGTTAACCGCTTGCTGAAATAGCAGTACGTTGCCAAGCTCCAGGTTCAGTGTAGTAGTTTGATTGTCATTTCATAATATTAGATAATTCTTTGCCGTGTGTATTGTGGCATTTGCCGCGTGCCTGGTGCACACGGCAAATTACCAGATTCCGGTAGTGAACCTTAGATTTGAAATGGAGTATTCGCATGTTTGATGTGGAAACCGATTGACATGTTGTGTAGTGTTCACAGCTAACCACACATTTTCTATGTATAAAATACATATGACGTATCGCTAAACGGGAATTATCCGGGTAAAAAACAGGAACCGAAGAAACAGAAGGGGAAAGCTTGTAACCGTTTCCGTTCTGGTTCCCTTGACTTTCTCGCCGCTTCCAACTCGATTTCAGATTTTTGGATGGGATTTCCTCGTCCCATTTGCACTCCAAGTCCTAACTGTACGTGTTGGACTTAGGCCATGTTTGGCATGAAAGGCAGCTTCAGGTTCTTAGTAAGCTGTTGCGGAATTTTGCCAAATACATTTGGCAGAACATCATCATTTTTCTGTGGAGGAAGCTCTTTCCAAAACAAGCCTTAATGATTCTAGAGTATGATATCATCGTTTCCCGAATATGACTGCATTTCCTAGCGACTTGAATTTGTCCAACATCATGTTGAAGTATTGATTTACGCCTTTACGAAGATAAATGATCCCAGAAGTATATTAATTCAAGTCGCCTCAGGTCTGATATCCTGTAATACAAGTGAGCTCTTTTACTTTCTCAACTAATCAGAAGTTTATATACTACTCCTTTTTAACCAGTGGTATTGGGTACCGTAAAAAACCTCATACAAGCACTCAGCAGACATGAAAGACTGCTTACACATAAGTCACTAGCGAGGCTAATCGGCGTTCCTTTTAGATTGATCCTAGATATACATTGTGATGTTTTTCGGATGACGGTAAAAAGTTATTCCAACAGCTGTGTATCAACCAGGAATGCATATAGCCATATCTGTACATTGTGGTGTTGACACATGCTGCACCCAAATTGATCGATTTGGACCTCATGATAATTGATGTTTTTTTCTGGCCAATAACGTGAAAGTGTTGTTTGTTCGATTCAAGGCACGCAACCGTTTTCTACACTGAACCGGACTGCCTACCACTGGAAATCAATGTATGATCGTTGTGCTGCATGTTTCCTTGAGTGCTTTTTAGTCTAGACACACTGTAGCTGCAAACAGTATCAGAAATGCAGAAGTTTCAGTTGCAGGAGACGAAGCAACACTTTGTATATGGGTGCCCTAACATATAAAGTCCATTTGCCCTGATCTGGCGCGGCTCTGCCATCCGCCTTCATGCCAGAATGCAGGTAATTAAGGATAAATCCAAAGGCGATAGGATGAATCCAGTCATCCGAAGCTAGTCTCTGTGCTTACAACAAATATCTAGTGGAACACGAGCTTAATTTGGACGGCACGGTGATCTGGACTTCTCTAATTACTAGATCACAAGGTTTCTTATTATTTTCTATTGATAGAAGAGCACACAATCAGAGATGTGCGTGTAAAAATCTTTCAGCAAATTTTCCAAATAAGGGCAAATCGTTTCGATGTGCTAGGAGATGCTACCAATGGCGGTTATTAATCGTTTCGATGTGCTAGGAGATGCTAGGTCCATTTCAATGAAGTGATCAAATGACAGTATGGAACTACAGACATTCCACTGGTCTTATGCTCTGTGGTAATGAATGATCAAGTGCTTCTGACCTGGACGGTTTTGTTTCATATATTTCGCCTTTGAATCACTACTACAGAAAGCGACATCATAAACGGCCTCATCACAAAAAACCGTTTGTGATACCTGATGTTCGCTGATCCGATAATGACGTACTCATCGTCCACTGAAACAAAGAGAACATGACTAATTAGTATGACAGTAGTATTTGTGGCACTGTGTCTATGAACTTGCTATCATTCTCACTTTTTTTGCACACTAACTTTTATCACCTGCAGCACAACTTAGGTAACAAATTCATGGATTTATTGTAGCAAGTTCATAGACACAGTGCCACAAATACTACTGTCATACTAATTAGTCATGTTCTCTTTGTTTCAGTGGACGATGAGTACGTCATTATACCACTTCTGACATGGTGGGTCTATCGACCGCATTCTCTTGCACACATAACAATGCAATATTAATACATTTCATTATCTGTAGCGTATGGCACTCGGCACCTAATGAAGTGTCCACCAATTGAAGCCACAATTCATCTTTCCACAACTGCCATGCCTGCAGGAGAACGATTATGAAATACATAAGTTACATTTTTAGAGAAAGGAAGTAAAATCTTTGGCATCTACATCAACCAGGGATGCACACAACCAACAAGGCTAATTAACACATAAGAGAAAACAGTATTACTGAGCTTTTGTGCTCTAGTAAAACAAGGAAATAGTGCACAACGTGGAAGATTAAAATTGGCGTAGATGGTAGTTAAAAACCAATGATAGTTTCAACCTTTACATGTATTCAAATATTGAAAAAAAACTCACATGTCCAAGAAGGTTGATGAACTCCCCATATTGATGGAAACTTGAAGTTCTTTTTCCATTGATAATTTCAAGAGTCAATACACCAAAGCTAAATACATCGGATTTGATTGAGAAGAGACCCTCAGAAGCATACTCAGGAGCCATATAACCACTGAAACAAAGTATATTTAAAATCTCCGATGTCAAGCTTTTGTACATATTATAGGTTTTAAGACATAATGGATTGATTTGTAAGAAAACTTACTATGTTCCAACTATCCTTTTTGTGTTTCCTTCGGTATCATTCAAGCTAAATATTTTTGCGAGCCCGAAATCTGAAATTTTTGGATTCATTTCACCATCTAGGAGTATGTTGCTTGCTTTAAGATCTCTATGGATAACACGTAACCGAGAGTGCTTATGTAGGTACAGAATTCCTTGCGCTATCCCTTCTATTATGGTTAAGCGTTTATCCCAATCCAGTAAAACTTTTTGTACTTCATCTGCAAAATCAGTAAAGCATAGATATGTAAGATAAAAGCCTTTAGCTGTGAGCACTAAACAAAGCTTGTACTGTGGTATGTTTAAGAAATACTACCAAAAATATAGAAGTCCAAGCTCTTATTTGGCATATACTCATAGATTAGTAATCTCTCGTCTCCCTTTGAGCAACATCCCAAGAGCCTAACTAGATTTCTGTGCTGGAGCTTGGCTATGAGCTCAATTTCATTTTTGAACTCTCTGAACCCCTGCCCTGAATGTGAAGCTAGTCTCTTAACGGCTATGTCCAATCCGTCATGAAACCGGCCCTAGAGAGAAGTTTGAAAGAGTTTAGTCAATGACAAATCATCCTTGAGTTCAACAGTCTTTTGACAATTGATTAATCTGCTGATGAAGGCAGTGAGAAAAATGTACAGTTACTTGCATAACGTTTAAAGGCCTGTTTGTAATCAGAAATTTCGTAGGCAAATAAGAGCAAGTATCAGGGAAAACCTCCCTTTTATCCCAAACATAGCCTGAGTCTAGTCCTATACTTGGTTCGTTTTCTGTCTCTTTTTGTGTTCTCATGGATATACCTCCTCACCTTATATACTGGACCAAATCCTCCTTGTCCAAGTTTATTTTCTTCTGAGAAGTTATTTGTAGCCTCCAATACTTGCAAAAAGTCATAAACCGTAAATTCAGAACTCCTTTCTACCACCCAGAATAGTGCTTCATCTTCTTCCTTCATGTTATTCTTCTTACCCTTATCTCGTGAACCTTTACCTAGAATCAGTGTTCTGTGAGATCCTTTCAGTAAAATTGATGATGATATAGCATTGGAACAATACAGAAGCTTAATGTCTTGAGAGAGAAGTATTTTCATTACATTTTTAGTAGATTGTTGACCTTTTCTGTGCTTTTTGATGAATATGAAGGAAACAGTGCCGCAGATAAACAATGCAAGTATAGGAGCAGCCACGGCGATGGCCAGAACTATGCTCTTGCGTCGTCCTAGCATGATAATTAGTTAATTGATTAGACAATTCAACCATTTGGGCATGCTATTGTGTTAGACCAAAGTTTGTGTTTCAATTTAAAGGTAGGCCCAAGAAAACTAATGTAAGGGGGTGACATCACATGACAAGTTGGTGGATCTATCTTTGGACATTGGTGTCCAACTCTACACCTAATATTCTGTGCAAAATGATCATTGTTTAGTAGGCAAAAGTCATGAAGTTAACAAGTTTGTCCCAAAACCGTTGCATTGAACTATTGTATTTAGCTTTTGTTTTTGCTTGTATTGACATTGACTTCTGCTTTTATGAACTGACGGTCTATTCTTCAAATTTTGTTTCCACCAATGATAGAGCTTTGGATCTAACTGGTGTTTTTCCTAATAAAACTGAATCATGAAGTTGTAATGTGAACACCTAGCCTGATGTGTTAGGGGGGGGGGCTCCAAGACTTGAAAGTTCAAGTGTCCATTTCAAAAGTTTGGGAATTCAAATTCTGTAAACCACAGCTATAATTGGAAGTGTTTCTATTTAAATCCCAGCACTAACAACTAAAATGGCTTAGGATGTTCTGTCTAATTGTAGCAATTATTCTCAAAAGTTCTTTTTAAGTGTATACAAGGTCAGTTGCTCGCACCACGCTCACGCCCACACACGTCCACTTGTTCTTTGGAATTGTTGGTCGTAGATTATAATTTGTTGTAATATTATTTTCATCCTTGGGTAATATATAAATTAGACTATAAAATCCTTGGCTTGCCCAATTGAGGAAAAATATCAAGAAACACAATATCCCTAGGTAGTAGCTACCTATTAAAGAACACTTAAAAATATGAAATATCTTATAGTGGCCTTCTTAAGGACCGTAAAATGCCCAAAAGGAAAACATTTAGTGCTTCTGTCAAGAGCATAGGAGATTTAGTGTTTCTGTCAAGAGCAAAGGAGCGCACATGCCACTGCACATACCTTTATGTGAGGCCGGAGGAGCGAGATTGGAGTTGAAGGACCATTTCAGTATCTGATGTAGCTCTGTGGATTCACCGTATTTAAACCCCACTGCCAGTTGGGGCAGAAGCAACGACTTTAGATCTGGCAACACAGAACTGACCACAACGGGCTGCACAGAGGGATGGTCATGGAACCGAAGGGAGGCAACCAGCATCCCGGTGAAGTTGTCAAAAGTGATTGTCGCTGTCATGGTACCATTGAGGGTAAGGTTATCTGGCAAGTTTGTGGTGTTGAGCAAGGCCGCGGAGGAGACGGTTATGATGTCGATGTCTATCTTGCAAGTTTGTGAAGAAACGGTTTGGTTGTTTTTGAATGTGTCGAACTCGACACCGATAAACTGTCCACCTCCTGGATAGTTATTAAGTTTTATAGAGGCTGAGATTTTTAGGCGGCAATGGGTAACCGGAGAGGAAGAACTTCATGTGGTCCCCCGCCAACGTCTGGTCGCCAGTATCGTTGTTGGCCATGATCACGAAGGTGAAGCTGGTGCTGAAGCTCGCTAGGGTTGTGTTGTCGTAGAACGGCACCGGGTGGTTGTACGACATCCAGCCAGCACAACGGCTGTTGATGCTCTGGTGAACATCGCAACCGAGATCGACCTGATTGTCGCGCACCGTCACGTTGCCCTCGGTCCGTATGTCGCTTTCGTCATACCTAGATTTATTGGTGAAGTCGAAGCCGAAGGAGAATTGAGGCGAGTCTATTGCTAAAGAATTGTTAGTTTCCTGAGCATGTAGGGATAAGGGTAGGAGAAAGCAAGTGGAAATGAGGAGGACGAAGAGGTTGATGAGCCGCACGCTGCTGCTTGCAGCCGAGCCGAGGCCATGGCTCAACAACGGATGAGCTATAGCTACTTTGTTTGTTATTGCTCATTAGCTGGCTAGCTGCATGGTCCGCATATATACCTGAGGGCCTACAGCATCTATGTGGATTGCGGATTGAGACCGGTTCCCCTGCTATCTGATGGAGTCGGCACTCAGTAATTTACTAGGACGCCACTCCCATCGGTTACAACTCTCCACAAGCTTCTTATAGTCTTAAGTACTCTCTCTAGTCTCTATGTACCTCTACGTCATATACCTCACTAAGACAGTAAAACGTCTCACTTTATATCTTGATTATTCTTCCTGTTGGCACATGGTTAGTGAAACTTTGCAGATGGTATTAATTAGGCTAGAACAACCACACGTCTACCTTGGAGTTCTGTTGGCGATGAGAGTCGGAGTAGTCACGTACATGCTGCCGTCAGACGCTGGGTGTGTTTAGTTTCAAAAAAGCGGAGAGAGAATTTGATAAAAATGTCACATCAGACACTGTAGCACACTGTAGTACTTTTCGTTTGTTTGTGATAATCCTTGTCCTACCATGACCTAACTAGACTTAAAAGATTCGTCTCGTCGTGTACATCAAAACCATACAATTGTTTTTTTATTTACCCACGTTTAGCGCTCCATGCATGAGGAAAGATTTGATGTGATAGGTGAACAGTGAAGTTTAGAGAGAGAATTTTGGAAAATTTATGGAACTAAACACAGCCGCTAATACAAACGTTTCCACGCGTGCCCTGTTGGGTCAAGCAGTGTGCGCCGTGTTTGGTATCAGAAATACACCTGCGTGCGGCACTGCACGCTTGTTCTAGCCTAAATATAAAATTTGCAGTTTTTGTGTACTACTACTGTCCCAGTCCGTACACGTACAGGGTAGCAATCCTCAAAGAGATAGAGGTCTCGATCGCTGCATAACTTGGTCCTGGATTCACAAACAATTCACACTGCGTGCATACAGTTTCATCCTGAAAGCTACTACTCTATAAATAATCTACCTGCCACCGATCTGATATTGCTTGTTTACAGTGTTTACCTTGGAATTTCTACAGAATCTAGATGGGGGCAGGCGGACTGAGCCAGTCGAGCCTTGACTTCTCATAACGATCGAACATCTTGGTTTGGATCTTATTAGGCGTAGACTTACCAGGTCCAAGTCTTGGAGGGAAACAGAGATTCTTGAAGTTGAAATGGACATGAAATTGCTATGTGTGTTCTGAGGTATGTAACATCCTTGTCGTGAAGCACGCTGGATGAGATGGTGCAGTTGTGAAAAAAGAAAAATAGAGAAGAAGCTAAAGGTGAACGGTAAACAAACCAATATATATCAGCCAGTCAGGAGACCGAACAGCATTTCCTTACATTGATCCTAGTACATCAAGACCCGCAATCGACCCTTGATATTTATTAGTGTGGGGAGGCTATGCTCCGATTTGGAGATCAATTATAAATCGATCAAATCCTGCACGAATCTCTAAAATTCTACTTAGACTGCTCAGAAATGATCTGGCCGTTTTCTAAAACTGGTCTCACCTATTTTTCCCAGGTACCACCGATCTTTCTAAGGTCATGACTCCCTCATCCGACCTCCGAGTGGGCATCCTACATATGCATATGGATCATCATGATGAGAGCTATGCAATAGCTAAGTCTAATTTCATTTTTTGCCAATATAATTCAAACTGATCAGACCGGTTCACACAACCCGGTTAGGCCAGTTTATACAACCGTGCTAAGTTTGTTTATCAACACATGCCTCCTGTTTTTGGCAAAGTTTGCATGCCAAAAAAAAATCCTTTTGAACCAAAATTGTCTAGCGACGATGATGAACAATGCATCCGCCTAATATATTGTTTCTAAGGACGATAAAATCATATGACCATAAGTCTTCGTACTTTTAAGTTCAAACTGAAGGTGACTGTGTCGCCTGCCTACATTTCATTTTGCTTCTCGTTTCATCGTCCGGTGGTTACATGTGTTATTTGATCAGCATGCGCTAGTTGGGTGCGCATACTTTAATATTTGCACTTGTGCTGGAACAGATCAGTGTCATAGCTTAGCCTTATTTCCTTGACCTAAGCCTGAGGATATGTCTGCATGTTTTAAGCTTCATTTATATGCGTGACAAACCATTTGTCTGGCTGTCGTGTAAATCCATTTTTATTTAACGCATTGGACAATCTTACTATTACTAATTGGAGGCTCTTTTTGGAGGCTCCATGTTAATCCTCACGAGGCGCGCTACTAGCTATCATTCTCACTTTTTTTGCACACTAACTTTTATCACCTGCAGCACAACTTAGGTAACAAATTCATGGATTTATTGTAGCAAGTTCATAGACACAGTGCCACAAATACTACTGTCATACTAATTAGTCATGTTCTCTTTGTTTCAGTGGACGATGAGTACGTCATTATCGGATCAGCGAACATCAACTAGAGGTCCATGGAAGGAGGAAGGGACACAGAGATCGCCATGGGTGCATACCAGCCTTTTCACCTCAACACCAGTGGTCAGGCTGCCAGAGGGGAGGTCCATGGCTTCCGGATGTCGCTGTGGTACGAGCACCTTGCAGAGATCAAGGACGAGTTCCATGATCTGGGCAGCTTGAAGTTCATCCAGAAGGTGAACAAGATGGCTGACGAGTTCTGGCGGTGCTACGCCGGCGATGAAGTGTCTGACCTTCATGGGCACCTGCTCAGCTACCCTGTTCAGGTCACGAGTGATGGAGCGGTGACAAAACTCAAAGGGGTGGAGAATTTCCCTGACACAGACGCTCTGGTACTCAGCTCGGTACCTCTAAGGGTATCCTTTGGCGACAATTTACTCACAAATTTTATACTTACTACATAGAAGACAAAAACTATACTACATTTTGGAGGTGTTGACCTTCACTAAGTCAGTACTACCTTCTATGTGGGGGCTGTAGAACGAGTCTGTGGCTGTGTGGTCTTTCTAAGCTCGGTGCAAGTGTGCAACTATGTTTTTACAAACATTTGAATAATAAAGTTATTGTGTCTCTGAAATAAGATCTATTAATATTAATATATGTATTTGCTTGTTTCATTTTATATTCTGCCTCCATACACTAACTGAAATGTTTCACTCAGTACGTTCATATTTCTTTTCAACCTCTGGATGTATAACTAGTAAGTTGGCAAGCTGTACTCACTTTGTCCTATAAAACAACAAGTTTTGCATTTTTTCAGAATAGTGATTCAAATTATATGCATAGACTCGAGGCTGCGGAGACTCGAGGGCGGTGGGCGATATGACGCCCAGGGTCGCGGTGATACGGCACGCCGCACACGGGGAAACAGCGTTAGGGTGGGGTTAGGAGGGGTTTTTAGGTTAGGAAAGGTAATGGTGTGAGGGATTAAGTGTTAAAATTTCGTACCTCTCTATGTGGCCATCGGATGGGAATCTAACGGCTGTAGTGGAAGTTTGCATATTTTGCACATGAAGCGGGTTTGCATAGGATACGTTGCCTTGATTTTATTTTATGTGTCGGTGTTCCTGTTTTGTTTTTCCGTATCCCGATCGTTTTCGACACGTTCCGCTCGAATTAGTTCATGTTCGATATCCCGTGAGATCGTTTTCGTTTCCGACATGTTCGATTTTGTTTTCGAATTAAAATGTGAAAGTGAAAACGATAAGGGGCTCATCCCAACCGAGTTCGGCCGTTTTCAACCCTAAGCCCTCCATTGACGAGGGCGGGCCAAGGGTGCCATGGCACGACATCCATTGCCGGATCGAAGGTCCCGCGGCATGGGACGTGCTCCATAACTTCGAGCAGAGGTGGAGGAAGCAAGGCAGCAAGGATGACCTCGTACACAACTACCTATGGCCATTGAACGGGGGGGGGGGGGGGGTTGGCGCTCTTGAGCCCCCCTACTACTTGCAGATATGTAGAGCTCCCTCTTGCAACCTTTATTTTTCATGATGTATTTTATGATTTTCATCGTCCATCGTCCATCGATGGTTCAATATATATAACTATATAAGACTACTTTAAACTGTTATATTTGTCTATTTTGAGAGGTCATAGTGGTGTTATATCGATATAACCTTATAATTCAACCCCTCCTAAAAATTTTCCTGGCTCCATCCCTGAAGACGTTGGAGATGATGCACAATGACATTGCCACTGCGCTCAAGGCCAAGGGTGTCGTTGATAAAAACCCAAAAGATTACCTCTCGTTTTTCTGCCAGGGTAATAGGGAGGTGAAGCTGGCGAACCTTGGTGAATATGAACCGAAAGGAAATCCACCAGATGGTAATGTCTACGCTAGGGCACAGAAGGCACGTCGTTCCATGGTATATGTACACTCCAAGCTCATGATATATATATATATATATATATATATGTGTGTGTGTGTGTGTGTGTGTGTGTGTGTGTCACAAATTCATGGATTTATTGTAGAAAAGTTAGGGCGCACAACATATCAAAATTTATAGGCACACAATAATTCAAATATTTACTATCACTTACTATAGTCTTGTTCTCTTTGTTTCAGTGGATGATGAGTACATCATTATCGGATCAGCGAACATCAACCAGAGGTCAATGAAAGGAGGAAGGGACACAGAGATTGCCATGGGTGCATACCAGCCATTTCACCTCAACACCAGTGGTCAGGCTGCTAGATGTGAGGTCCATGGCTTCCGGGTATCGCTGTGGTACGAGCACCTTGCAGAGATCAAGGACGAGTTCCATGATCCGGGGAGCTTGAAGTGCATCCAGATGGTGAACAAGATGGCTGACGAGTTCTGGCGGCGCTACGCCGGAGATGAAGTGACTGACCTCCACGGGCACCTGCTCAGCTACCCTTTTTATGTCATGAGTGATGGAGCAGTGACAGAACTCAAAGAGGTGGGGAATTTCCCTGACAAAGACGCTCTAGTACTCGGCTCGGTGCCTCTAAGGGTATCCTTTGGCGGCAATTTACTCACAAATTTTACACTTACTACATAGAAGACAAAAACTATAGGGTTAATTGGATATATGCCATTGTAACTTTTCAACTTTGGAGAAACACCATTACGATTCGTCTACTCGGAAATATGCCATTACAATTCACGGTTAGCTTGAGATGTGCCATTTTGTACGTATTTAATGCTCTCGGACCCACATATAAGCTATAGTATATCCGTATAGACAACAAATGCCCCTGTTACATTCCCTGCTCCTTGAAGTGTTGGCCCACACGTCATCCCCTTCCTTGTTCTTTTCTTCCCGAATCCAACCCGGCCGCTGCATTCCGCCGCCCCTGCTGCCGCACTGCGCCGCCGCCACACACAGACGCCCCTGCTGCCGCGCCGCACTGCGCCTCCGCCGCACTCCACCACCCCTACCGCCGCACCGCCTCCGCGCCATCCCCGGCGCCCGCGTCCTCGCGGAGCTCGAGGCCGCCGGCGCGGTGACGCAGCTGCATGACGACGACGGGGCGCACGGTGAGGAGGAGGAATTGCAGCGGCAGCATCTGGACCCGCCACTCCCCCTGCAGGAATTCACTCACTGCTCAACCACTACACAATCGATTCGGCGAAGAAATTGACAGAGCTCTCGAGCGTGAGGGATTGGGATGTTACATCGCCGAGCCGCTCGCTCCTGCTCTCGTCGGGAAACATGGCGCGGAACACGCACGCGCGGTCCTGGAGGTACTCGTCGAAGGAGACCTGCACGCACGCGGCACCCACACGATTCAGAGTAGCTTCAATTCTCGCCCCCCAAATCCACATCCATGGCCGCGGGACGGCAAGTGGTAGGTAAGGTGGGTAGCTTAGCTTACCCCGGGGGATTCGTACGCCGGCCGACGCCGTCGCCGTGCCCCGCTCTCGCCGGCCTCGGCGTCGAGCCTCTGCCGGAACAACTGTGGATCGAGCCTCGCGCCGCCCCGACCTCGCCGCTCGTGGAAGCGGAGGTGGGCGCGGACCTCGGCGGCGACGGCCGCGAAGGCGAGCGCGCAGGTGTCGATGAGGAGGGCGCCGGTGGATGCGGAGGTCGTCGGAGAAGGCCATGAGCGCGCGGACGCCACCGAGGGCCTCGCCCACCTTGCGGAGCTGCTCCATGGGTCGGCTCCAAGCGAGTGCCAAGACGGAGGGCGGCGGCGTAGTAGTGGGTGCCAAGACGGAGGTCGGCGGCGCAGTCGCGGGTGCCAAGACGGAGGGCGACGGCGCACGCGTGGGCACCAGGACGGAGGACGACGGCGCCCGCGAGGAACGACACAAACGGCGACGGCGCACGCACGACAAGACGGAGCGCGGCGGCGCAAGCGGGCGACGACATGGAGCGTGGCGGCGCTCGTGGGGCGACGGCATGGAGCATGGCAGCGGCGGATGCATGAGGACGAGGGAGGGGTGATGGAAGGAGGAAGGAGACGGGGGTACTATGGTCAATACGTATATACGGATGTCTGCAGGTGGGCCTAAGGTCGCCACACGCGTAGAAAATGGCAAGACTCAGTGATTCAACGAATTGTAATGGCAAGTTTCCAAAATCACGAATTGTAATGGCATATCTCAGAAACAAGAAAATTATAATGGTATATCTCCGATTGACCCAAAACTATACTACATTTTGGAGGTGTTAGACCTTCACTAAGTCAGTACTACCTTCTATGTGGGGGCTGTAGAACGAGTCTGTGGCTGTGTGGTCTCTCTAATAAGCTCGGTGCAAGTGTGCAACTATGTTTTTACAAACATTTGAATAATAAAGTTATTGTGTCTTTGAAATAAGATCTATTAATATTAATATATGTATTTGCTTGTTTCATTTTATATTCTGCCTCCATACACTAACTGAAATGTTTCACTCGGTACGTTCATATTTCTTTTCAACCTCTGGATATATAACTAGTAAGTTGGCGAGCGGTACTCACTTTGGCCTATAAAACAAGTTTTGAATTTTTCAGAATAATGATTCAAATTATATGCATATTTGATACACAAAAGGAAACTGAAATACGCCGAGACCCCTCTCCACGTAACCACCCCCCACCCACCCAGAAACATTTATTCATATGGCCCCACCAACCTTATCTCTTCCTTCCATCCCCTCGCGCTCTCTCGAACACCAGCGCCCGCCGCCCCCACCCAACCTCCGCCCCGCCCAACCTTCACCTCACCGGCGTTGCCTCCGATGTGGACAAGGGTCGCCCTCCTCTATCCCTCCCCTCCTCCTCCCTCTTTCCCCTTCTTCCCGCGACTACAGAAGGCCACACGGCCTCACCCCGCCGCCGACCTCCACCACCGCCCGCGACCGACAGCGCCATCGCCGCTTGCCTCGCCACCCGCAACCACCGTCGAGCTTATCGGCACCGTTGGCCATCCCTTTATACCCGCCGGCCATGGAAATGCCCCACTCCATCCCACCCCCAAACCCAGAAACCCTAAATCCCTGACCTCGCCGCCGCCCTCGTCGTCTTCTTCATGTCCGGTGAGCTGCGACCCGACCCCCGTCGTCGTCTTCATCAAGCATCGGCTCCGAGCGCCCTCGGCCAGGTCTTCTTCTACAGGTGGCCCCGCCCCGCCAGCATGCTCCGTCTCCGACAGCTTCCGCCACCACCAACCACCGCCGTGGTAATCTTGTGAGTCGGAAAGTTACTTTTTCTGATGTTTTTGGTTTGTTGAAGATGTAATTAAGGGGTTCTTGATTTATGTCTAAATCCAGAGGGCTCTCCGTTTAGATTTTGGGTAAGATTTATTAAAAGGCTGGTGGTCTAGTTGGCCGGTAGGTTTGGCGCGGGGTCCAGAGCATCTAGAAAGGGAATGTGTGGAAAGATGAACTTTCTAAAAAGAGAAAGATAGGATTGGTCAGAAATCGGCCTCTAAAACTGTTACGTGCGGTCGCCCGCAAATTAGATGGCCTCTGGCTGATTAATTTTTGTGTGGGCAGTGGGGGCATGGTTCAATTAAACAACCTTTAACCACCATGCGGCAAAAGGAGATAAAGACACTGGCTAATACAACTCACTGTAATTAGTGCTAATTAGAAAAAAATTAAACACTAATACCAAAGTAAGGTAGCAAGCTCACGGGTCAAGCAAAAAGAGAATTAGCATGCAAAAATGATGGCACTACTGTAGCTCGAAAATGACACATAACAAAAGATCAAATCCACAGTGAAGTTATTCTATTTCCACTAAACCGAACTAGCAATGCACCGGCCAAGAATTTGATTAGCTACAAGGAAACAACATGCAATGCTTAAGTAAATAATTAAACACCAAGCAATGATTGTTCCCTATTGCTTGAAAGTGACACCACAAGCAATGCAAGCTATGGATGCTGTCGTATAAATCCAAAAGCCGATTGTGGCATAAACACTTAGGCCTTCTCCAATAACAAGAGTCAGCACCTAGCTCTAAGCACTTTAAGAGACAGCTCCTCCAATAGTCTAGCTCTTACCACATGGCTCATAATATGAATGACCCCACACGTCATCCTCACAAAATCTCGAAATACGTGTATAAGACTATCTTTTTAACAAGGGCTGGCTCTTCACTTTTCATACTGTTTACGAATTAAAAAAATCTATGAGCTACCATATAAGCTAGCTGTTGGAGATGGCCTTAGGGAGACAAGCACAAAAATAAGCTAACAGCCTCTTATGCAGTTTAGCCCACACGCAAATAAAAAAACACTGCTGGGTTGCACAGCGCACCTGGGCCACGTGCGCGTGCCGGTGCTCTACCTGGGCTGCCTTGCGCTGGTTAATGTCGCTTCAACCGCTGGTTGCCTGGGCTGCGCAGATTCGGCCCGCGTGCCTGCCAGCACACACACGGCCTGCTCTGAGCGAGCCTGCTGCGAATCTGCGATGGTCGCGCTGGCAGCTGGGCTGTAAGCCCACACGCTGCTGCACGTGTGGGCATTTGTTCCGGCCCAAAAAGAGTAGTGCACACATATAAAATGGGCATTAGGGTTTATTCTCCACGTCTTCGTCTTGTTGTTGTACGCCGCCACGGCTCCCCTTCCCTCCCGTCTCTTTTGCCCCTTGCTTCCTCTTCACTCTGGGCACCACACTCGCTCCTCTCCTCTGCCGCTCGCCTCCTTTCTCTTCAAAGCATCGTCACCTCTCTCCCTTCCCTCACGGAACATCCCTCTCTTCCGCATAGGGTCGGCATGACGGAGGTGGCGCATGGGCGAGGCTCAGATCTTGTTATGTGAAGCTTAGATTGGTGGTAGGAAACACAAATTTGATAGTGGGAAGCTCAGATCTGGCAGCAGGTTTCATGGAAAGGGAGATGGTGGCAGCGGAAGCGGAGGTGCTAGACTCCAAGGTCGCCTACCTCATTGCCGGCGTCGACTCGGCCACCAACAACAACTCTCTCCAACAAGCCTTCGATTCCTACATTGAGATGACTCCAAGGTCCATTTACCATGTGGCTTCCTCGTAAAGCCCAGACACGATCCCTAAATCAGAGATAAGTAAACATCAAACCCCTCTTCTTTAGAGCAATATAGTTGATTTTCAGTGTCTCTTGGAGATTGCATGATTTACTTAGTGATAGATGATCTATGGTGTGTGATTGTGTGGTTTGATAATCGGTTATGCAATTCTGCTATTGGTCTATTACAAATCCTAGCTATGATGAATAATTGAACTAATGTTGTTATAGGAAGTAAGGATTATTTGATACGTAGTTAGGTTGTTTTTTATCATCACAGTTGTTATTTCATTTCCATATGCCTTTTTTTGCTAATAATTAAATGGATGACTATCTATAGCATATGTTTATAGTGCTCATCAATTTACACATGTTCCAACCTGACCTACGGAAAATAAGTGTAAGTTCATATAGTTCAACATATGCTACTGATAGTAATTTATCAACTTATTATGGAATATTTAATTTTCATGCATCCTGTAGCGTTCATTTTGCTATAATTGGAAAGTTTAATGGCATTGCTATGAACTCTAGCAGTCTCCTTGCTTATGTAGTGACTATTATGGGAATGCTTAATGGTGTTTTGCATGCATTGCCATCACACACACTGTGACACACACACACATACACACACACAAATAGAGAGAGACTCCTCGAAAGGCTCAGTATAATACCCTACTCTTTGTAATTCTCTCTATCCCACATGACCTTCCCGTCCATCCGTTCCACTCCCTCGCGAACTCCATATCCAGTGGTCGACCACCACCTGGACTCCTCGTCTCCTCTGATCCTCCCTCCCCAGGTCGCCACCGCCACCTTTTCCAGCCATGCTGCCGCCCAAAGATCACATTCCAGCAATCTAATTTCATTCAGATAATTTCATGCTTTTATTTTTTTATTTATTTGATACTATATAGGCTTAATCTTTGATTATTGGCAGAGATGGCGTAAGTGAGGGGCAGTTTAAACAAGTGTTGCTTTATTAAATGGATGCTATTCGGAAGGTCTTTGTTTGGTGTCTATCCCACTTTTAGTGTTGCAACCGACGGCCGGGGCTCAGCGCGCGGTGGCCGGGCTTCGGCGCGCAACCGGTGGCCGGGGCTTGAGCGGTGGCAGTCAGGCTTTGGCGCACGGTTGCGGCGCGCAATCGGGGGCCGGGGCTCATTGTGCGGCGGCCGACTGCGCATGCGAGCGGCAGACGGGCTTCGGTGAGCGGCGATTGTACGTCGGTGACGGCCGGCGGAGTGCATGTCCTGTGAGTCGGCGTGGGTGACAGGATCGGAGCTGTTCTCGGATCTCTCACTAGCACGGATTCATCACCATTGTTGTCGTTCACCGATCCGGTATTTCTGGTGTAACTATTTCTCACGGTGATTTCTTCATGCATAGGCAGTTCCCTCTATAAAACCCAAATACCGGAGCCATCTTTGTTTCGATTCACGGTATCGCCTACTCTAACGTTGATCCTACAGACTCTGCGTGTGTGCTTTTTGCGCACTTCGTGTTAAAGTTATTGTGGGATAGTGAGAGTTTACGACTGCTCGAAGTCGACTAAGATCGGGGGTTATGGTTGGACTGCCCGGAAAGAAGGATAACACCGGAGGATCTTCGTTTTGGGTATCGTTTCCTTGACTCCGCGGAGAAATCCCTAGGCCTGATCTTAGCTGGTTGTGCCTGACATTGGCCTTGTTGAAGGCATTGTTTGGGGTCCGATTCTAGTTGGACTATGGCAACGATGGTGTGTGTTGCATACCATTTCCTTGTTGGGGGCGTTGCTTTTTTAGAGTCTTTTTGGAGTTCAGGTGTTGCTAGGGTACTGTTCAGATTTGAAGAATAAGCTGTGTGATATAGTTCGCCAATGACATGTCATATGTTATCATGTCTTTTTTTCCTTTTCCTTTTCTTTTTCTTCTATAGGTTGTGTGCATCTTAGCTATGTAGAGGCCGGGAATGATCTTGGTTCGATTGTATCATCTTGATGTAATTGTCTAAGATTAATAAAGTTTCTCTTTTTGAATTTTTTTGTGTGTGTTTCATGCCTTTGATATGCACGTGTTTATGACACACTTAGTGTTGAAAACATTCGGGATACATCCTGATCCATTTTCTACATTTTACCCACGTGTTTTCATATTTTTGAATAAAAGCGAAACACGGAATATAAGATACGAAATACAGGATGATAAATATAAAAGAGGTTTATGTATTGTCCCGCTCAATTTCGCATTTCCCGTATTGTGCGGGATATCCCATTTTTTCGGGCCAACTCAAACTAGCCCAATTGACTATCCAAACTTTGACGCCTCAAAAGGCCCAGTTTAATACCATACTCTATGTAATTCTCTCTATCTCACGTGACCTTCCCCTCCAACCATTCTAGTCCCTCACAAACTCCATATCCAGCCGTCGACCGTCGCCTCGACTACTTATCTCCTCTGATCCTCCCTCCCCAGGCAGCCACTGCTGCCTTCTCCAGCCATGCTACCGCCGGGAGAAGCGCATTCCAACCAGCTAATTTCATTAAGATAATTTCATCCTTTTTTTTTCATTTTATTTGATACTGATAGGCTTAATCTTCGATTATTGCAGAGATGGTGTTAGTGAGGGCCAATTTAAACAATTCTTGCTTTTATGAAATGATGCCATTGGGAAGGTCTTTGTTTGTGTTTGTCCCACTTTTAGATTCTACATTTTGTGTGTGTTTCCATTTTGTTACATACACTAGTAGAGAATAGACTTTTCATCCTTTAAATTTTTTCCGGGTAACTTTTGGTCCCAGACTAATAATCTACATGAGTCTTAAAGAGCTTTTAGTCCCGTTGGTAACACAAACCGGGACTAAAAGTCATGATACCGAGACTAAAGGTCCCGTGACCTTTAGTCCCGGTTTTAGTAAAGGGTCATGTTTAACCCCGGTTGGTGTTGCCAATCGGGACTAAAAGTCCTCTACGGGTTATTATAATAGGAAAGCATCTAGAACTAAGTTACAAGTGCTCTATAGGTGAGATGGTAGGAAGCTATGCGCGAGGCAAGAGGTCCCGGGGTTCGAGTTCCATGAATTGTGCGCGCGTATTTTCCTGTGAAAACTCGCTTGACTCGTGCGGGGAGCCTCCCTAGGTGCGACTATATATTTTTTTGAACTCAACCTTTAGTCCCTTAGTCCTGGTTCCTAGTCTTGGTTGGGAAATCACGACTAAGGGTCCCTTAGTCCTGGATTCCTTGTCTCCGTTGGGAACCTGGGACTAAAAACCCTTCCCAACTAGGAGTAATGGATAGTTTTCTACTGGTGATACTAGCTCCGATTCTGGGGCAAATTGCAGAGTAGCGATAGTGACTGTGACCTTATAATCGTGGCATGTCATGGCATCGAGATGGCGTATTTGCAGTTCATCCCTTCCAATGGATGGTCCTTTGATTTTTGGATTGGCTATTGACTACTTTAGCCCCCGTTTGAAAGTAGATACTGAGGGATAGGAATTGGTATTGGTATTGAGACCCCTCTAATTCAGCTGTTTAGACGGCTTTGGCATTACGTGAGCCTGCCCACGATACGGAGGCCTCCCACTCGGTATTGCTTGGAATTCTTCCCTTCCCTCGCGTTCCGCTTCGTCTCTTCCTCGTGAAAAAAAGAAAGTGCGACAGGAGAGGCCGCAGGCGGAAGTATCCGGCGAGCCTTGCCTCCCTCGACCAGTGAGCGCGCCGCCCCTCCCGGCCTCCCTTCCGCCGACGAGTGCGCCACCCCTTCTCTCCTCTCTCTCCTCCGTCTCACTCTCATCCCTCCCCTCGTCTCTTCCCAACCTCCGATGACGGGACACGCTCAGTGAGTCAAGGATGGCGCGCAGCTCGGCCACCTCCGACGAGTACCGGACACATCCCAACAGGAGCTCAACCTCTGGGCGGCGGCGCTTGATTCACTTGGCTACCTGAGCTTGGACTCGAGGCGGCGGCGCTCGATCTGCCCGAGTCCAACGCGGCGGCGCTCGATCTGCCCGAGCTTGGACTCGGGGCGGCGGCGCTCGATCTGCCCGAGTCCAACGCGGCGGCGCTCGATCTGCCCGAGCTTGGACTCGGGGCGGCGGCGCTCGATCGCCCGAGTCCAACGCGGCGGCGCTCGATCTGCCAGAGCTTGGACTCGGGGCGGTGGCGCTCGATCCGCCTGAGCTGGCTCTCCGCCGGCTAGCCGTGCAGCTTCTTCTCTTCCTCCCTCCGTGGGCGAGCCAATCCACCGGTGAGCCGTGCGGCGGCTGCTACCATGCCCCTCCGCGGCAAGCCCCACGCCCCTCTGCCGGCGAGGGGTTGCCGGAGCAGTGGTCGGCCAAGAGGAAGAAGCCGGTAAGAACCAATTCTACCCTTGTGTGCATCCAAACAGAAAATGGAATTGAGTTCTTTGCCATGATTCCAAACTCCAATACAATGGCATCCAAACAATAGAATTGAAATTACATCTCATTTCAATACCATGGTTGATTTGGTATTGAACCCAATTCAATTCCATGCCCTCCAATATCAACATCCAAACGAAACCTTAGTTTCTTCCAAAATATGCGTGTGTTCTTTTTTCCACTATCTAAGAAAATGACATCACTACCGTAATGAGGGGGTTTGCCGTGTGCCTAAGACACACGGCAATGCCTATAATGCACATGGCAAAGCCCTGACGGAGAAGAGGGCTTTACCGTGGGTCGTATGTCGGGCACAGTGCTTTTGTAGACACACGGCAAAAAAAGGGCCGTCGATCAGCTTCCGTTGATGGCGCATTTTTTTCTTCTTTTTTCTGCAACGCTTTACCGTGTGTCAAGGGGCCGTACACGGCAAAGTTTGAATCTTTGTCGTGTGCTAGACCATGGCACATGACAAAGTGGCCATGGTCATTGGACACGGTAAATTGACCAATAAATTTCTGTTTTATCTAGTTTTTCGCATATAAAAATCTCCACAAATCACACAAACATCACACGCATACATATATCATGACAAGCATCCAGGCATACATATATATCATATCAAGCATCACAAAAAATTCATATAGATAAATAATCCACAAGTGCCTGAATTCACAAATAGTTTTGTCGTGTGCCCACCAGCAAGCACACGGCAAAGCAATGTGTTTGTCGTGTGCTGGGCAGCGCTAGAAAAAAAGATAAATACTAGAAATTCTCGCAAAAATCAGAAACACATCTAGCCATCGATATGGTAAACTCTATCATCGTTAATAACAACAGCCATCGGATTGGGTCTATTCTGTTTTCTAAAAAATTATCCACCTTTACCATTATGAAGTGTCACGAAAAATAACCACTTAAATTTGAGTCTAAATTACCTATATTTGCCATTGTGAAAAGATTTAATAAATAATTTAGGTCCTATAATTTATGTCTATATCTTAGTATTAGTTCTCGGATCAATTAAAAAAAGTATTGATTCATGATGAGAAAAAAAGAATTTCCTAGAAAAACTCAAAATCCGTTGCCTCTACCAAACAAATCGACTGACCAATCCTTATGTAATCTTCCCCATCCGATCTAAAAAAAATCCGCTGCTTTTCTTCCTCTACATGCATCGTTCTCCCATCTAATGGAGCGACCAAATCCCCCTGCTTCCCAAGCGGTGGTCACTTGCCATTGGAGCATGAATGCACGGTGGTGAAGTTGCTTGGCAGCGCAGGATCATATTGTATCGGCACCAGACTATGGTTCACGTTGGCGGCTGCATCCATCTTGCTACTGTAACGCGTGCGTTCGGCGGAGGCCATGCACCGTGCATGTCCACCCGCAGGCGGCGGTGCCACCGTGCGTGCTGCCGGCTGACATTAGAGCGGTGGTCTTGCTTGGATGCATGCACATCAACTACGACATTGGAAGTTCTGGTGTTTGAGCTGCCTGTCCATTTAGATGTGAGTCGACATTTATTTTCTCATTATATATAATATGGATCAATTTTTTTTATACTTATAATATGGATCAATTATTCTACCTTGGCAAAACAACTTACAAGAAAGATAGACATTGGCACCGGTTGGAAAGCCCTTTTAGCACCGGGTTTCCCGGGTTTCCCAACCGGTGCTACTGTTCCGGTGCTAAAGGTGACCTCTAGGTGCTAAAGGTGACCTCTAGGTGCTAAAGGTGACCTCTAGCACCGGGTCAAATAACCGGTGCTAAAGGTGGGGCACTAGCTAAAAATATTTGCATATATGCGTGGTCCGGGATTCGAACTCGAGACCCCTTGTCTCGCGCGCAACTACCTAACCATCTCACCTACGCAGCGCACGTGATAGAATAGAAGATGCGCTTCTTTTAATGTAGCATGTGAGACCCCCATTAGCACCGGGTCGTATTTACGAACCGGTGCTAAAGCGCACGACCCGGTGCTAAAGGAGGGGGACCCTTTAGCCCCGGGTCGTAACACCAACCGGTGCTAAAGGGTCCCCGGGGGCACCCCAATTTTACGTCCGGTGCTAATGTTGCATTAGCACCGGTTCTTGAGTGCACCGAGGCATATAGAGGGGGCGGATGATGGATTTTCTAGTAGTGATTCTTGGTGGGGCAGAATATGGTTGAGTTGTTCTAATTATAAAAAAATAATTTTATCAATGTTGGTGTCTTCCTATGATCATTATCTTTTTCTCATATAAGAAAAATATACTGAATCTATTCATTCACACAAATTTACGAGCACTCTAACGCACATTACATGTGCACTTATCATTTACTATAGGGTGTATAAAGTGGTACTGATTGGAGGCTCTTTTGATTATGGATGATAGTATACATCGAGGAAAATATAAGTACAAACCAGCAGCCCGTGCTGGTGCACGAGTTGATGGACTAGTACGAAAAGTACATACGCCTTCACAAACTGATGAACCTTATGATCATGTTTGATGAAACCCATCAAACGTTGATCTTCAGATGCCCAATCCACCAGACCGGCACCACTTTATTGGCAAAACTTCAGTGAATTCGGCCACATGCCTCTGATTCTGAATCTGAAAATTATTTCTGCTGGGACAAAGGTAATACTTGAAGTTAGGAGGTACTCCGTTTACAAATGGACGAACCGGTATAGTAGCAGCCCAACGAAAGAGAGAAGAACAGGCCGCAGGCCCAATTAAATGTGACCTACCTCCTGAACTCCAACGAACATTTACCCCGCCTCCGGCCGCAATCGGCGGCGAGGCGACACCCTCTCCCCCTCTCGATGGCTGCTCCGCTCTACGGCGGGAGCACCCCTCCGCCGCCCTCGGCGACGGCGAGGCCCCCGTCCTCGTCGTCCGTGACGCCGCGAGCTGGCGCGCCTAGCCTCGTTGCCCAGTGCGAGGTAATCTCCCCCAATCCCCCTGCCCCTCTCGCACTTGCGTTGGCAAAACGATAAATTTATGATCTTTGCGAGTACAACTGGCGCGGCAACTGTCGGACCTTAGGACCGGCAATCCACCTGGGGGTACCCGAGTGGTTGATTTGTAGGCGAGGCGATTGATGAACTAGCGACTTGATGGGACACAGGAGGCACTGATTTAGATAGGTTCGGGCTACCCGGAGGTATAATACCCTACGTCCTGTGTCGGTGGCGTCGTTTGTATTGCTGGTACTCGACCGAGCTTCAGGAAGCTAGAACGAGCGTATGGTATACAGGATGTGTTAAGATCTCTCGATCTGATGCCCTCATGGGGGTGCCCTAGGCCGCCTTATATAGGGTAGCAGGCTATGGTTTACAAGTCGGTTTCCATCTAAACCTACTTGGTTCCGACCAGGACTCTAGTCCGAGTCGGTTGCAACCGAATATCCCTGGATATCCGGACGAGCCGCCCGCCGTAGTCTGGTCTGACAGTGGGCCTAGGGGTACCCATATCCCACAAATGAGAGTTAGTTCGTAGCCATCCAAGCATGAAAAGGTGAGTTCTCGAGTGGTTTAGGAACGCCGGACATTGATTCAGCGTGTATGTCGTACATTAATGCATCAAAGTCATGCCAGCTCCAGTCAAAAATCTATGAACCGAGATGAGGTAGCCACGACAAAAATAATAGCTAGGGGAGGACTTCATCTAAGGAGACGAGTGTCCTTGACTCGCTAGTGGACTAGTCGTGTCGTCGTATGCACCGGCCGTGACGTCGATGGGAGTAAGAAGGACTTGGGCCCAGCAAGCAAGTGTGTATGGGATGATGTTAGTTAACTAGTGCACCGAAGCCACATAGGAGCCTCCGGAGAACGGAACGCAAAAGAGAGCTTGTCACACAACAACGATGATGCTCCTAACTCTAAGTATACCTTTGTCCCAGCGGAAGGAGTTTTCAGATTCAGAATCAGAGACATGTGGCCGAATTCACTGAGGTTTTGCCAATAAAAGAGGTGCCGGTTAGCCATTAGCATAATCAGATACATAATCAACCGAAAAACATCAAATCATTCACTCAATCATTCATCACATATTAGACCAAAAAAACATCTCAGCTTGATCTCTTAATCGACAATAGTAGCCACCGTGATGATGCTATATACAAGAAAGATTGGGGCTTTTGGGGACAGGCTGTCCTATCGATCTCGGTGACCGCAGCGAGAGTAACTGATCCGATCCGATTTCCTGTTCCGGCCATGGATCTTCTTTTCGCTATGCATTGGACATTTGCGATCCATTTGGTGGTTATGTATTTTTTTACTAATTATTGATACCCTTGGTGACCGCAGAGAGTATGATATCATCGTTTCTCGAATACGACTGCATTTCCTAGAGAGATGAATTTATGCAACTTCATGTTGAAGTATTGCTTTACGAAGATGTGTCCTACACGTTGATAAATGATCCTAGAAGTATATTCAAGTCGCCTCAGATCTGATATACTAGTGCTGGACTGCTGGATGGTCCCGCTATGCGTTACAGGCATCGTCAACAGGGCAGTCAGGCACACGACAACGACACCACCATCTGGGCAATTGGCTTTTATAATAATAAATTACTACCTTTCAAATTATACTCTCTGTTTGTTTTATTCAAAAATTTATGTAAATATAGTCAAATTTAATGCATTTTTGAAGATTTTTTATTAATAAAGCAAGTCACTATAAAAATATGATAATTTGTACAAAATTTCGAATAAGACGAGTGGTCAAACTTAGAGTCAAAAAAGTCAAACGAACTATAATTTGAAACGGAAGGAGTATTATGCTAACATTTGTTCCAAGATATTTTCACGATTTATTTTTTCCATTCATTTGACTAAACTTCTTTTCTACAAATATTTGTACAAATAAATAAAACTACAAGAGACGTTTCAAATATTTTTGTGACAAATCTAATGGTACTCATTTCACTTACTTAACTAATTAGTTGAATATATACTATTGCTTAAAGTTTGAGCGAAAAGTCATATGTAAGAAAAAATTTGGAAACAGAGAGACTCTACTAGAAATAGCAAATCTGGTGGTTTCAGTCTGGCTAATTATAAGAATAGTAAAAACGGATATCCATTACAAATATAGGACCATGGTTATTAGATCCACATAAATATGCAATAAACACACAGATGCACTACCATAATAAGGGAGTTTAATAAGGACCACGACGCTGAATCTTGTCCGCGCCATTACGTTTTGCACACATTATACATACTGTTTGCATGACGAAGTAATCTCCCTCGACCAAAGATATAAAAGGTTCGTCATTCGTGCATGCTGCTCGTAGGAGGAGCTGCCAGCAGAACTAGGCGCTTGCGGGTCCATGTATGTTTCCTGTTGTGTAGAAACTGAAGTAGTGTCCAATGACATGAGGTCTGGCAGTGGCTTGCCGTGCTCCAGGACAGCCATTACTTGCTCCATGCTAGGTCGCTTCTTACTATCAGGATAAGAGCACCAGAGACCTAGGATGATCACACTCTCCATTTCACTCCTATTGAACTCACCCTTTAACTTGGCGTCAGCATCCTGCAGGAGAGATCTTTTTTTGTAGTGTTCCCAGACTCCATCCCTGAGCATACCAAGGCCGCAAGCAATCTCGAGCAGGACTATGCCAAAGCTGTAGACGTCAGAGCTACGGCTGAACTCAACCATCCCAACTGGCTTCTTGCATTCTGGATCCAGGTAACGCTCGGTTCCTACAGGGATAGTCAGGATCCTCGAACTGTCATAGTCAACAATCCTCGATAGACCGTGTTGACACTCAAATTGGGCCGAAGGCCAAACCGGTCTGACCGGTTTGGCAAACCGGTCAGACCGGTTTTATTCTGTAATTCGAGTAGGATTAGGATTCCGAGTTTAATCCCATATTGTAACCTATTCGAAAGGGGTAAGACTTCCCCGGCCTATAAATATAAAGGCTAGACGGCCGATTGAGGCATTCCCAATCGAATCAAATACTTTTATCTTTACTTTTGTGTATCTCTCAAACCCTAATCTTTTCCAACCCCCATATTCTGTTCTTTGCTCGTCTCTACGGCGTTCAAGGACGTTCTAGGTGGCCTGCCGACCCTAGAGCCTGTCTCTTATACACATCTAGATGTGTATAAGAGACAGGCCGGAGGAAGCAACGACCTTGGACGTCGCAACTCTTTCGTGACCACAAGGGGTTGCATAGAAGTATCGTCATGGAACTTAAGGGAGGCAACGAGCATGTGGGTCATGTTGTTGGGCCGAAGGCCAAACCGGTCTGACCGGTTTGGCAAACCGGTCAGCCCGGTTTTATTCTGTAATTCGAGTAGGATTAGGATTCCGAGTTTAATCCCATATTGTAACCTATTCGAAAGGGGTAAGACTTCCCCGGCCTATAAATATAAAGGCTAGACGGCCGATTGAGGCATTCCCAATCGAATCAAATACTTTTATCTTTACTTTTGTGTATCTCTCAAACCCTAATCTTTTCCAACCCCCATATTCTGTTCTTTGCTCGTCTCTACGGCGTTCAAGGACGTTCTAGGTGGCCTGCCGACCCTAGAGCCTGTCTCTTATACACATCTAGATGTGTATAAGAGACAGGCCGGAGGAAGCAACGACCTTGGACGTCGCAACTCTTTCGTGACCACAAGGGGTTGCATAGAAGTATCGTCATGGAACTTAAGGGAGGCAACGAGCATGTGGGTCATGTTGTTGGGCCGAAGGCCAAACCGGTCTGACCGGTTTGGCAAACCGGTCAGCCCGGTTTTATTCTGTAATTCGAGTAGGATTAGGATTCCGAGTTTAATCCCATATTGTAACCTATTCGAAAGGGGTAAGACTTCCCCGGCCTATAAATATAAAGGCTAGACGGCCGATTGAGGCATTCCCAATCGAATCAAATACTTTTATCTTTACTTTTGTGTATCTCTCAAACCCTAATCTTTTCCAACCCCCATATTCTGTTCTTTGCTCGTCTCTACGGCGTTCAAGGACGTTCTAGGTGGCCTGCCGACCCTAGAGCAACCCTAGATTAGCTCGAGCTCCGACGGGGTCCCTCCCGAGCTTGGGTTTCTAGGTCTTCACGGTCTCCCAACCAAAAGCGGTCAGACCGGTTCTTGTAACCGGTCAGACCGGTTTGCCCCGGGTGATCAGGAGTTGGCTGTTGTGACAGCCGTGCTGCGCGTTTGATCGATCTCAAGTGTGTTGGCGCGTTTTTGTGTCAACAGACCGAAGTCAGCAAGCTTGACTGTCATGGTCTGTTGCGGCTGCCAAATCATGATACTCGAACCTAGTAGATCCCTGCTTCCCCTGCTTCTCAAAATCACGGTGTCTGTTGGACCACTTCCAACAGGAGACGATAAACCATGGCACGAGCACTAATAGCACCAGAGCTACTAGTGCTCCTCCAATAATCATTGTTTCCGTGTGGTCCTGACCTGTCAACCGACATATATGCATTATATGTGGTACATGGATAAGGACGACAACAGAACAAACAGTACTCGAACATTATTGATATCAAGATTTGTCAAAAGTACTGGTCATCACTTGCTCCATATTGGTTATACAATTCAAATAAGCAGAATGTCGATTGGCACAGGTGGCTAAGGAGTTTTTTACCCGAGCACATGGGTGACCGTCTAATCTAAGGATTACGGGTCATTAGTGTTTTTTTTTGTCTTTTAAGGCTGTATGCATCTTAGCTATATGCAGAGGTCAGAAGGATCTCAAGGTTTTTGTAATCATCTCGATGTAACAATCTTGATTCCAATAAAACTTTCCTTATCAAAAAAAGTAAGCAGAATATCATTATTCCTCATTTGATGAAGGAACTATTACTTCCGATTTCATCAAACGGTTGTACTTTTTTCTTCCTCCTCTAGTCATCTTATTCCTCTAGCATTCTTCTTTTTCTGCCTTTATAATCACCATGGATGCCTAGGAAGAGGAAGACACCCAACCCAATAACGGGGCACACAACTAGGCTGGTTTTCCCTCTCGAAACCCCCAATTCCTAAGTGGAGATAGATCTCTCAGACATGGACATGGGGACCTTACTAGGCTATACTACCGGAGACTATGCCTATGTTATAGATAGTATATGTGAGTAGTATAGATAATATAAGGATATCGCGGATAAAAAACACAAGTGCCATTGCTACAATATATTTTTTTTGACACTAACTCAAAGTTATAACACTATTGATGCCGGAAAAGATCAAAATAATTACTAAATTAAATTATCCTTAAGATGGGCAGTTAGATCTTCTCTATACTAGTATACTAATAAGTAGTAGTATAGCATTTTGTTCAATAATTGTCCTCTCCCTCAAAAAGAAAAACAAATAGCCTTTTTTTTTATTAAGATGGACGATTAGGTCTTCTGTATACTAGTATACTACTAAGTAGTAGTATGGAGCAAAGTAAAAAGCTCCAAACAATAGGGCGTCGGCCGGGGAAGCAAGAGAATGCCCGGGCATCATATAGCATAATTTTGTCCAATAACTATCCAATGATTGTCCTCTCCCTCAAAAAGGAAAACAAACAGCCCTTTTTTTATTGTTTCCACCAATTATGACTCAGGTTGTATTATTTTCTGATTCATATGAACTATTATGAACTAAGATCCAGATGTAATAATATTAGTACCTCTTGGATTTTAGTGCTAATATTATTTACTTCTTGGTAAAAAGGCCCAGAAACAAAACCTGGTATTTAGTGCTTCTATCAATTAGAACAAGAAGTGCATGCAGCGTACTATATACCTTTGTGGGGCGTCGGAGCGGTCGGAGCAAGAGTGGAGTTGAAGGACCATGCCAGTATCTTGTGGAGCTCAACGGATACACCGGTGGCTGCTGAAAACCCCAATATCACTGCCGGAGGAAGCAACGACCTTGGACGTCGCAACTCTTTCGTGACCACAAGGGGTTGCATAGAAGTATCGTCATGGAACTTAAGGGAGGCAACGAGCATGTGGGTCATGTTGTCGAAAGTGATTGTCTCTGTCATGGTGCCGTTCAGGCTTCCCAAGCTTTCTGTGGTGGTGTTCACGGAATCGATCGAGTTGATGTCGATGCCTATGTGGTTTTCACGGGGGTCCCAGTCGTTGTGGAAGGTGTCGAACTCGACGGCGACGAACTGGTCTTTGTCGTCATAGGCTGCGGCGGTCTCGTTGAGGAGGCCGAGATTTCCCCCGCCTGAGTGGAGTGGCATGCTTGACGGGTAGCCGGAGAGGAAGAACGCCATGCCGTCCCCCGGCATCATGCTGTTGTCGTTGGTTTCTGCGTTGGACGTGATCACGAAGGTGAAGCTGGTGCTGAAGCTCGCCAGGGTTGTGTTGTCGTAGAACGGCACCGGGTGGTTGTACGACATCCGCCCCGTGCAACCGTTGATGCTCTGCCCATACGAGTTGCAGGTGAGGTCGATTACATCGCCGTGCACCGAAGCGTCGCCCTCGAACATCACTATGTAAGAAACCGTTATTGGCGACGCGTCCACATAGACATTGGAGACGCGTTTTTAACGCGTCACTAAAAAATGCGTCTCTAATGTAAAGTTATAGGTGACGCGGATTTTACGCGTCACTAATAACTGATATATTGGCGACGCGTGTCTAGCTACCCGCGTCACCTAAGATGGTCATTGGAGACACTGCCTTAAACGAAACGCGTCTCCTATAAGGTCATTGGTGACGCGGATTGGCAACCCGCGTCTCCTTTGAGAGGGTTATTGGTGACGCGGGTTGGCAACCCGCGTCTCCTTTGATGAATTAAAAAATAAAAAATAATAAAATTACAAAAATTACAAAAAGCTCCCTAATCATTGATTATCACATGTCTTTTTACAACTAACTC
>OAMR01000096.1:1160411-1189784 GCA_900205405.1 Echinochloa crus-galli | reverse complement strand
CAACGACGAGAATCCGATTCCCTGTACCCTCGAGATAGTCCCAGGAATAGCGGCTATCTCGTACAGAACTCATCTCAGTCGAATATCACATCCATACAACGATAAAAGATCCATTACATGACATATATAAAACATAGCGTCTGGTACAAGCCCTCTGGGCTAAATCGACAATAAGAAACAGCTACGCAGCGGTAGCTAGATCATCGGGGTCCACTCCACCACAGGCAACCTTGAGCGTAGCGCGCTCCCTTCAGTCGTACCAACCGTCCTGGTTGAACTCACGGTCGGAGTCTTCACCTGCGTACCCAAACTCTGTCCCCAAGGAATTGTGACAGGTCCACGTCACCAACCATATCTACAGCAAGCTTTAAAGTGGCCTAGCTAGTAATAAAAAAATATTCAAGGGAAATAAGCCGGGGCTTCCTATGCTGCTATGCGCAGCAGCAATAAACCCAAGTTCAACTCAGCACCAACTCCTTTCCTTACAAGAGAAAGCACACTTCCCAAAACCACCATCAGCCTCACAACCACATCGGGCTTGTCCTGTCTCAACAGGTTCCCGCAAATATCATCCACCAACGCCTTTCACTCGCTAGTCGACTCGGTGAGCTCCTTCCCCACCTTGTCTCATCAGCAACGCTGGACCAATCTCTCATATCCCAGGTCAAGGTAGAGGTAAGAAAGCAGATACCCGGGCTAATCTAGACGATATCAGAAGGGTCGTCCATAACCGTGGACACGGCTATATGTATAGTTTTCACTCTACAGAGGTTGCACTCCTAATCCATCCTGGCTGCAAGGCTAGTCCGCAACCAACCTGAGACACAGCCCACAGCAAAGACCCTAAACAGTAACGGCGCCAATCCTGTCTCCCTGGGCTCGGGAAACATCCGATCTAACATCTGCCCCAGGGTCGTGAAACCTTCTCACCGGGGCCAGTCGGGGGCAGTGGTAAATCAGGAAGAGTACGCCGCAACGAGTCCTCCTTACACATATCAAACTCGAATCTCCTACAGGTCTGGCACCGCACTAAGTAGGCTTGCTGGAACCCTCCCCATTCTGGGTAGACGGTGAGCACTATAAATCCCACTGAAAGTCGCCATCGACACGGTCCTTAATTGTCGGTAAAGCGAGTATCAGCATCACAAAGTGATCCGCCGTAACGGTCCGCAATCGGCACCCATTACAGGTATAGCCGCCCAACTCCTCAAAAGTAACCAAAGTAACCATGTACCCGCCCCCGGTCCTCCATAGGGACTGCCCGAGGGCAGTCCCCAAGCACCCCAATCAAACGATCGGGTTATTATCACTCGCTTACACCTCCTAGCTGCACTACACCTCCCATACCACCCACAACTCACGCCAAGAGGATCAAATCACAACCATCCCAACACATGCATAGCATAGCATATTCCATATAGTGAGTAGTATGTAGCAAGGTAACAGGACGATAACAAAGGCAGTGCAGGTTTATCATACGGGTAAAGTAAAGCGCTAGCATACTAGTTTCATGTCTAATAGGTATTTCAGAGAATGGTCGGGCGTGAACCTGGGCAAAAGTCTTCGTCCTCATCAAAGGAGTTGTCGTAGTGGTCCGGCTCCTCCTGGCTCTCTGGAGCTCCTTAGGTTGCGTAAAAATAAAATAAGTCCTCGTCAAAGCAGTTGTCGTAGTGGTCCGGCTCCTCCTGGCTCTCTGGAGCTCCTTGGGTTGCGGAAAATAAATAAGGCGCGGCTACTAGCAAAGAAACACCAAAACAACGAGGAAAGAAGACCCAAAGAACACCAACCTCTACACTAACGCGTAGGTCATGATTTTAGAAAAATACAGATACTGGTTTCATATTTTTCTGAGCTACGGTTGATTTATTATGAATTTTCCAAGTGTAAATCATTTTCTGAAAATATTAAATAATTTCCTGAAAAAGAAAAACAGACAAATAATCAGCCTGCTGACGTCAGCATGACGTCATGCTGGCGTCATCAGTGGGTCAGCCCTATGTTGACGTCATCAGTGGGTCAGGATGACGTCAGCGTTGACCGGTCAACGGTCAGCGGTCAATGGTCAACTGGTCAACCTGGTCAGTGGGCCCCAGCGGTCAGCGACTGGCAGTGGGTGACGTGTGGGCCTGTCTCTTATACACATCTAGATGTGTATAAGAGACAGGTCATAGGCGACGCGGTTCATGAAGAAGTGTCGCCTATTAAGATACATAGGAGACGCGTGTTGTCTCTACAGACTCAATGACGTCATGCTGGCGTCACAGTGGGGTCAGCCATATGCTGACGTCATCAGTGGGTCAGGATGACGTCAGCGTTGCCCGGTCAACGGTCAACGGTCAATGGTCAACTGGTCAACCTGGTCAGTGGGCCCCAGCGGTCAGCGACTGGCAGTGGGTGACGTGTGGGCCTGTCTCTTATACACATCTAGATGTGTATAAGAGACAGGTCATAGGCGACGCGGTTCATGAAGAAGTGTCGCCTATTAAGATACATAGGAGACGCGTGTTGTCTCTACAGACTCAATGACGTCATGCTGGCGTCACAGTGGGGTCAGCCATATGCTGACGTCATCAGTGGGTCAGGATGACGTCAGCGTTGCCCGGTCAACGGTCAACGGTCAATGGTCAACTGGTCAACCTGGTCAGTGGGCCCCAGCGGTCAGCGACTGGCAGTGGGTGACGTGTGGGCCTGTCTCTTATACACATCTAGATGTGTATAAGAGACAGGTCATAGGCGACGCGGTTCATGAAGAAGTGTCGCCTATTAAGATACATAGGAGACGCGTGTTGTCTCTACAGACTCAATGACGTCATGCTGGCGTCACAGTGGGGTCAGCCATATGCTGACGTCATCAGTGGGTCAGGATGACGTCAGCGTTGCCCGGTCAACGGTCAACGGTCAATGGTCAACTGGTCAACCTGGTCAGTGGGCCCCAGCGGTCAGCGACTGGCAGTGGGTGACGTGTGGGCCTGTCTCTTATACACATCTAGATGTGTATAAGAGACAGGTCATAGGCGACGCGGTTCATGAAGAAGTGTCGCCTATTAAGATACATAGGAGACGCGTGTTGTCTCTACAGACTCAATGACGTCATGCTGGCGTCACAGTGGGGTCAGCCATATGCTGACGTCATCAGTGGGTCAGGATGACGTCAGCGTTGCCCGGTCAACGGTCAACGGTCAATGGTCAACTGGTCAACCTGGTCAGTGGGCCCCAGCGGTCAGCGACTGGCAGTGGGTGACGTGTGGGCCTGTCTCTTATACACATCTAGATGTGTATAAGAGACAGCTCCCTCTCCTCTCCCGACTCATGGTCAGAAAACCCCAATGGGGGCAGCGGCGGCTCAAGGAGGGAAAGGCCTCCCGGCGGGGGATCTTATAGGGCTCGACGCTAGGGTTTGAATTGATTTTAAATTTAAAACTAAATTGCCTAGGAATAAAGGGAGCAATAGGATGACAATCTTATATGTTGGTTTGCATTCACAACATTTCACCCAAAATTTTTAAATTCCACTTTTTGCACTCAACAAATCATATAGAAATTTTTAGGGTTCTTACACTTGGGCTGGGGAAGGGGCGGTGGATCTGAGTAGCAGCAGCTTGAACGGGGACAAGGTGCTCGACGAGGAGGACCCGAAGGAAGTGGCGCTGGAGGATCTGGTCCCACCGCACGGCCGCCGCCGCCGCGGACGCGGGGGACGATGACGGTGCGGCAGGTCCCCGTTGTTCCCTCCTCCTCCACCACCACCAGCAGCGCAGCACCACCAGAGAGGGGAAGAGAGGAGTGGCGGCATCGCCTCCAGATCTGGACGAAGCGGGAGGTGGGGCGGGACGAGGCGGCGCCGGTGGGCGCGCCCGGCGACATCGACAGCAGCTGACGCCGACTGCGAGGGGAGAGGAGGGGGCGGCGGCGCACTGGCGGCTGCGAATGGAGGGGGGAGGAGCTGAGGGTGCGGTTGTGCTAGTAACCCTAGCGTCGCGGCGCGCTGCACTTCCTTCTTGGGCCGGCTCAAAGGCCACTGTGGCCCAGGCCCAGGTTGTTGCCTGTTGCCTTTCGATTTAAGACTCGGTCGACTCGGTTATAGGAGACTTGCTTATAGGAGACACGGTTTACCGAAACCGCGTCACCAATATACCGAGTTATAGGAGACGCGTATTCGTGGGACGCGTCTCCTATAACTGAGACAGTCATAGGCGACGCGGCTCATGAAGAAGTGTCGCCTATTAAGATACATAGGAGACGCGTGTTGTCTCTACAGACTCATTGGTGACGTGTCTAGTCAATCCGCGTCGCCAATGACTTATTGGTGACGCGTCTCAATTCCGCGTCGCCTATTAGTGTGTCTCCTTTGTCGAGTTTTGACATAGTGCAGGAAGTCGCCTGCGTTGTAGCTTGATTCATTGGAGAAGTCGAAGCTGAAGGAGAATTGCGGTGAGCCTAGTGCTACATAATTATTATGAGTTTCCTGAGCATCTAGGGATAAGGGTAGTATGAGAAAGCAAGTGAGGAGGAAGAAGAGGATAAGCTGCGTGCTGCTGCTTGCAGCCGAGGCCATGGCTGTGAGAAGAATGATAGGTAGCTAGTTGGCTATTGGCAGCTCCATATATAGCCAGTTGGTGAGTCTAAAAATATATCAGTCCCTATCACAAATGTATGAGTCACGTGCCATAACTAGATTGTGTATACGATATCAATTACAATATAGTCAATGTAGGCCAACAGTCCGCAAAGCGATCCTACGCAGACAAGTTTTTTTCTTGTCCCTTTAAACTTGGAATAAGGGCTGGAGGGTCCGCTGGAGTTGCTCTAATTGATTTAAAGAACAAAACAAGTAGGATCTGACATGAGTGGGATCATATAGTCTAATGGTAATAAAGCCTAAAGTCTGTCTCCCCAAGATCCTATATGTTCGAATATCATGAAATTTTGACCGTGACTTTACTGAATATATATTTACTTACATTGACAATTGGCCATAGGAGACAAATATTATGTTCGCTTTCAGAGTTTGCTTAAAATTAGCATCCACGTCCAATTTACATGTGACACAAATTTGACAGTGATAAGATCAATCATGGCTTAGATTGATGGAGAATTCGGTCCAATGTCAATGTCACTCGGCGAAAATTGGAACTATTTCACTTAATTTCATCATACACTTGAACCTTGTCAACTATTAAGCAAATAGATGGAGTTCAGCAAGATTTCACTGAAACGAATGAGTTGACTTGATTGACCACATTAAGATCAAATAATTGGTTAATTTAATGGATCATTACCTAAGATGTCCATACTAATTCCTCCGTCCTAAAATAAGCGTCTATTTAAAAAATTTAAGATAAATTATTAGTCATTGCAAATTACCATGTTATTCATCATTGGAATTACAAAAGTAGTATTAACTAATTATTTAATTGGCTCTATGCACTTTTATATTAATGTGTGCATCTCTAAAAGATAAATGAACTTTTTTTGTGGGACAAAATTTAAATGTTATATAGACACTTATTTTGGAACGTAGGGAGCACATGTTAACCTAAGTCTGATCCAATGGAACGTGCTCAATGACAAAGTTGGACCAAAATACACTAAAATTCCATGTTCCAAGGACTTAGCACGGAATAACAAATAATCAGTCAAATCTAGTAATACTTGATAAACTCGAATGGGTTCTTCACTAAATTCGTCAAAATTATAGACACTCAGACAAATACTCATGAGGATTCATGAGGATAGGGTAGAGAGAGTTTCATAGGATGAGAGAGTAGTTTTATCCTCGTAAAACTCATCTGGTTTGGTTACCTATTTTTCAGTCTTTATTACTGTGTAATGAACTGTGCACCGAGACCGACCTTATATATGAAAATCTACTAATATACATGCATGATTATCATCCAGTGATCCCGGTAGGGCATTAAAAGTGAGAAAGGATATAGTTAGTGGACCATACTCTTTTGTATCTGTCCTTCCTGTGTTTTCTGCAGTAGCCTCTATCATTTCCTTGTTTAGCTTCCTGTGCACAAACAGTTTAGCAATTAATTTGCTTATGTGTGCGCTTGCGAGCGAGTGGTTGGCAATGCCTGACCAAGATTAAAAAAAAGGTCAGACGTACGTTTTGTAAGTTCAATTTAGTAAAATAGTCTGTACAAATTTTAAAAATACACTGAATTCAGTATCAATTTTACTTTTTATAATACCAGACCACTCTTTTGGGTACGGTCCCTATCTTTGGCCCTGTTTAGTTCCAAAAAGCAACTCCCAAATACACTATGCAAAAAGAAGATTCTCCATCACATCAAAATTTCATAACATGTATGAAGTACTAAATGTAGATGAAATCAAAAACTAATTGCACAGTTTTGTTGTACTCCGCGAGACGAACATTTTGAGCCTAATTCATCAATTTTTGGATAATTTTTCATAAACTTTTACAAATACAAACGAAATGCTACAGTAGCGCAATGATTACGAAGTGACATCTTACTCCCAAATTCAACCTCCCAATTCTAACATCTAAACACCACCAACCACCCTTGACTTGATTTGTGTTGCCACAGCAGGTCAGCAGTACATAAATGAACTTGCGCCTTGCTACCTGACGGTATTTATAAATACTTGGATGTGTGCTAGTCTAGATTTTAAAGCAACTATTACTAGAACACCCAACCGACTGGACGTGATCTTATTTCTGCTCCTCGTATAATCAGAATTTAGGCACTTTTATTCAAAACTGATATCAATGTTGTGTTATTAGTGTATTTCTTTTTTTAGGCAATTATCAGTGTATTTCTTGTGAGGGTGTGAACAACGTACTATAGAAGTGAATCACTCTTACTGATAAAATAATTCCTAGTGACTAATCGAGCAGTTTAAGATTCAGTTTTATAGTGAGCAGTTGCTTTGTTATCTCTGATAATGTGCATTGCGAGTTATACAGCTCTTTATTGGCTGCTGTCTAGTATATTTCTTCATTTAATGAATTTCCATTTTGAGTTCAGTTTCACATCTTTCATGATAATCTGAGGTGCAAGTGATGGATCATGCTACATGTATGTGTATTTGCTGTAAAGCAAGTGGAATTCAATAAGCTGAAATGTGTTTCGGCAAGGAATAATCTTACTTGGTTTTTAGTTTCTTTCGGGCTGGGGACTCTATACCCGTGTAAAAGCATCTCCAAGAAATTTTTTATATCTTTTCTAACTTATAGAAATAGAGATTTTGGTAAAAAAAACCCTCCAACAGTCTCTTCAATGGGATATCCAAATATAGATATCTTGTGCGTATTCCGGATTTCTCGCTCCGCTAGCCAAAGATGAAGAGCGAGATGACTCTCTAGACTGCGCACGAGATATAGAAAATTTTTTGGAAACTATAGAGATATAGAAAAAAATTACTCAAATGACTCTCCAAATGATGATTTAGAGAGTATGTTTTAGATAGGCTCTTGGAGTTGGAGATGTTCTAAGGTCGATGATGGATACATGGCTTGATTGCCGTATTGTTTTGGGTACCCCCTCGAGTGGGTATGAGGTTTTACTAATATTGTAATCAAGTAGGAAGTTAGGAACAATATCAATTGGAAACAACAACAAAACAAAATCATTTGATTAGGGAATTTCTGTATTCATCCATTCCACAATTATGTAAGATTACAATTTAGAGATGAAAAAGAATTAGAAACAACAAGTTTTATGTTTAATAGAATCAGAGACAACATGGTTTTTTTCTAAAAACGATACTCGATCTGTTGGATATTTCTATCACCATTTTCACCCCTGATTGTAGGCATGCAGTGCGTCCCCCAGGTGGATGGCTTTGCAATATTTGCCGGGCCTTTGGTCTACAATAATTGCAGTGTGTTTCTCACAACTTCAGGGGTCTCTTTATACCCGGAATGCCGAAAGAGAACGAGCCGGTGTATTATGCGCAAAGCAGGGGTTTCTTGTGCGAAAACAAGACGACCTGAAACAGTGCGGTCGTGCAGCCAGATCCAGACCTTGGCCGGAGGCCGGAGCTGCTGGGCGTCATCTCATCATTGATGTCTCCTGTACACATCATATCACGATGACCCAACCGGGCACTGGGCACGTACATACAGTTCAATTATTGGTGCATCTATTAGTCTATGGCGCTTCTGCTCCGACAACGCACGTTGCCTCGTCGGCCATCGTTTGGGCTGGATTACGATGAGGACGAGCGAAAGGATCCCATTGACGTGAAGTGTATCAATTAGAAAAAATTCAAATATTTTTGTTATTATTTTTTTAGAATTTATAATTTCTGCTTACGTTTTGGGATCTGTTGTCACGTGGCTTGTAGGTATTTAATATTTTTCTCTTTGTTTTTCCAAATGTTTTTGTTGCAGGGAGAAACGTGGATGGAGGCCCCAGTACTCGCGTCTTCGGCCCGGATTGATTGTGTCCAGTTTCAGGCCCCTCAAACTTTTTGATTCCAATCAGGTGACACTGGCTGTTGACGCTTTTTCTGGCCAACACACACGAATGCGCTAGACGCGCGGGTCGCGAACAAATCAAACGGCAGGATGTGCTGAAACCGGTTAGACCGGTCTAGCAATCCGGTCAGACCGGTTTCCTAGGGTTTTGCCGGATCGATCGTTCATAAGGGTAACTACCAAGCTTACATGCTGGAGGATGACTAGGTTTACGAGCAAACCAGTAAAGAGATAACCAACGCACTTACGTGGCGAAGAACGACTAGTTTACGAGCAAACTAGCAAAGGCCGTCGAAGCTCTCGCCCGGGAGGGACCCCGTCAGGGCGTGAACGTCGCCGGCGTGTCCTAGGTCGACCAGCAAGCCTTACGACGTCATCTATGACCGTGGAGATCAGAGGATGAACAGCATGGAGGTTGGAAGAGATTAGGGTTTGAAGGAAAAAGTAAAGGTAATGTTTGATTCGATTGTGGATATCCCCTCAATCAGCCACGAGCCTTTATATTTATAGGCCAGGGAGGTCTTACCCCTTTAGGAGTCGAAACCCTAATAAAACTCGTGCTAAAATACAATTCCAACTCGGATTACACGGGCCCAAACCGGTCTGACCGGATTGGGAAACCGGTCTGACCGGTTTTCCCAGATAACTCCCTCATCCGGAATCCAAATCAGGCGTTCCACATATGAATCTTGATCGTCTCGACGAGAGCTACGCAATTGTGAAGTCCAAATCACATTTTTACAATGTTACCCAAACCGGTCTGATCGGTTTGTGCACACCGGTCAGACCGGTTTGCACAACCATGCCACTTTTGGGTGTCAACACTGGCCCAATTCACAAAATGAAATGAAGCGGCCAAGGTTTCAATCAACTCGTCCTAAATCTTACCCTCAAAAAAACTCTTCCTAAATCTCCCCACCCGCCGCCGGCAGCCGCTCATTATTCCGCCCAGCAAGTTTCGACGCGGATGAGATGCAGAGCATTTCACGATGGGCTCTTCGATTCCGCGCACATCCCCGCATCGCTGATGAACTACTGACTCGAATTCCCCGGTGTGCTCTAATAATTCTCCTTCGTCTTTTATGTTCCTTGATGAACTTTTAGATTGATTCCATTTTTGTTGAGTCTACCCTTCAGTCCCGTATTTGGTTTCAACCTGACAGGTGCTAAGGTTTCATTATTCCTTTTGTTCTTTGTGATGATGGACAGATTTGCTAATCTTGGCATAGTATGCAAGAGGAACCAGGTTAAGCTGGACCAGAAAGCTGAAGGAATAGTAAGGGACAAATCAGAGACGAGGGAGGAGATTAATGATATTGCCGGTGACAAAATATGGCATGCGGATATCATTGACAAGAGTAGCCACCGTGATGGTGCCACTACCAGAATGCTTCACATCCACCCGCCTCCTCCGCCTCGTCCATTTTTGGACCCGGTGCTGATAGGGCTTCAACACCGGGTCCAACGGCTAGGAGCGGGGGCGGCGCTGCGGGGTGTCAGGGCGAAGACATTAGCACCGGGTCGTGGCAAGACCCGGTGCTAATGCGCCCCCTTTAGCACCGGGTGCAGCCAGCAACCGGTGCGAAATGGCCTCGGTGGGCGCGAGGACCACGGGCGGCGGCGGCGTGGGCGCGAGGACCACGGGCGGCGGCGGCGTGGGCGCGAGGACCACGGGCGGCGGCGGCGTGGGCGCGAGGACCACGGGCGGCGGCGGCGTGGGCGCGAGGACCACGGGCGGCGGCGGCGTGGGCGCGAGGACCACGGGCGGCGGCGGCGTGGGCGCGAGGACCACGGGCGGCGGCGGCGTGGGCGCGAGGACCACGGGCGGCGGCGGCGTGGGCGCGAGGACGACGACGGCGGCGGGGACGACGACGGCGGCGGGGACGACGGGCGGCGGCGGCGTGGGCGCGAGGACCACGGGCGGCGGCGGCGTGGGCGCGAGGACCACGGGCGGCGGCGGCGTGGGCGCGAGGACCACGGGCGGCGGCGGCGTGGGCGCGAGGACCACGGGCGGCGGCGGCGTGGGCGCGAGGACCACGGGCGGCGGCGGCGTGGGCGCGAGGACCACGGGCGGCGGCGGCGTGGGCGCGAGGACCACGGGCGGCGGCGGCGTGGGCGCGAGGACCACGGGCGGCGGCGGCGTGGGCGCGAGGACCACGGGCGGCGGCGGCGTGGGCGCGAGGACCACGGGCGGCGGCGGCGTGGGCGCGAGGACGACGACGGCGGCGGGGACGACGACGGCGGCGGGGACGACGACGGCGGCGGGGACGACGACGGCGGCGGGGACGACGACGGCGGCGGGGACGACGACGGCGGCGGGGACGACGACGGCGGCGGGGACGACGACGGCGGCGGGGACGACGACGGCGGCGGGGACGACGACGGCGGCGGGGACGACGACGGCGGCGGGGACGACGACGGCGGCGGGGACGACGACGGCGGCGGGGACGACGACGGCGGCGGGGACGACGACGGCGGCGGGGACGACGACGGCGGCGGGGACGACGACGGCGGCGGGGACGACGGGCGGCAGCGGCTGAGGAGACGAGGCGGCGGTTTCTGTGAGGATTGAGGGCGAAGTGAGGGAGGGGAGAGAAGTCCCCGGCCTATATAGGTCCGGGGCATTTAGCACCGGGTGCAGCCACGACCCGGTGCTAAAGGGCCTTTAGCACCGGGTCGTGGCTGCACCCGGTGCTAAATGCCCCGGACCTATATAGGCCGGGGACTTCTCTCCCCTCCCTCACTTCGCCCTCATCTCACGGATCGACGCCACAGAAACCACCGCTCGTCTCCTCAGCCGCCTCCGCCGTCGTCCCCCGGTCGTCGCGCCGTCGCCCCGCCGCCCGGCCGGTGGTCACCCGTGGTCCCCGCGCGTCGTCGTCCCGCGCCCGTCGTCCCCGCGCCCACGCCGCCGCCACCCGTGGTCCCCGTGCCCACGCCGCCGCCGCCCGTCGTCCCCGCTGCCGCCGTCGTCCCCGCGCCCGTCGTCCCCGCGCTGATCACTCCACTAAGGTATGGTAGTGTTGAAATCTTTCAAAATGCAATTGGTACATTCGATAAATCATGTGGTGTGACCAATAAAGCAATTGCAATTGCAATGGGCAAGTTCATTTATCCACTGATGGACATGGGTGTAAAGGGTTCACATATATACCAGCAAATCACTCATGGGGTACTCCCTGCAAAATTGGAAAATGCTTATGGACACTATGGATTCCATATGTAACACTACTGTTTGATATGGTGACTCCATCTGTAACAAAATAGAGGACGTTGTTGCTGTGGAAGTACAGAACTTATGGACACTACTGTTTGATATGTTGGAAATGTATATTGGAAATGTTATATGTTTGAAATGTATATTGGAAAATGCTTCATTTAAATGTATTGGAGATATTTACATTGAAATGTATATTGGAAATGTTATATGTTTGAAATGTATATTGGAAAATGCTTCATTTAAATGTATTGGAGATATTTACATTGAAATGTATATTGGAAATGTTATATGTTTGAAATGTATATTGGAAAATGCTTCATTTAAATGTATTGGAGATATTTACATTGAAATGTATATTGGAAATGTTATATGTTTGAAATGTATATTGGAAAATGCTTCATTTAAATGTATTGGAGATATTTACATTGAAATGTATATTGGAAATGTTATATGTTTGTATAATGTATACTATCGAAAATGTTTATTATCGGAAATTCTATCGCGTACCCGAACCCACCCCGAACCCGAACCCCTTAGCGAATCCGTTTTTCGCGCACCGACCTCCTTAGCGAACCTGTTCGCGTCACGTACCCGAACCCCTTGACGAATCCGTTTTTCACGCACCGACCGTGCCCGTTGAGGGTGGCACTCATGCTATGGGAAAATTTGATCAACATTGGAGCATACAAATTATTTTTATTGCTTATATATTGGAAGAGTATATTAAATAGATAGGAAAATCAAATAGCCCCAGACCCATGCCCGAAATGGTTTTGAAATTTTACTGCCAAGGAAATAAATATAACTCTTGATGGTTTTATTTTAGCTCCCAAGGAGATGATTGGCAACCAAGATGTAGTGGTTCAAGAAAAGCTATAGATTGACATAATTTAAGTTAATGCATGTTTATCCTAGATGAAAATTGAATTTACTAAAGTTTCATATTTTTGTCCATGCTTAAATCTTCTCAATTAACTAGCATAAGTACAACTTCATTAATGATGGATTAATAACTATAAAATATATCCTAAAGTCTTCCACCCTAGCAACGCACGGATCTACGTTGAATCTTGAATGTTGTAATTGTTGGATCTTAAATGTTGTGATGTAAATTAAGATATTTCTACTCTTAATTTCTTTCTTTCTCCTCTTATTTATCTACTCTCACCTTCTTCTTTTTTCTGTTCTTGAAGAATAAGAACAAAAATTTTGTTCTTGTTCTTGAAGGACGGAGAGAAGACGACGGTGAGCTAGAAAAGAGAGGGGAGGGAAAGAGACGAGAGTAGAAAAAATATTTATTTTTTTGCGCGTAAAAATTTTTAGCACCGGGTGCAGCCACGACCCGGTGCTAAAGGCCCTGCTAAAGGCGCTGCGGGGCAGGCCCTTTAGCACCGGGTCGTGGCTGTACCCGGTGCTAAAGGGACCCTTTAGCACCAGTTATTCAACCCGGTGCTAAAGGGCTTTCCCACCCGGTGCAGATGTTGATCATTCTGGTAGTGTGCTATATACAAGAAAAATGGGGGCTTCTGGGGGTGTCCTATCGATCATTCTGACTGTTCCGAGAGTACGTCATCCGATTTCCTTTCTCTGATCCCGATTGTTTCCTGTTCATAGGGCGCGTTTGCAATCCATTTGGTTGGTATGTGTTTTTACTTAAAGAAAAATCTTTGGTGAAGCTGTGTGGGAGCTAGACAAGGATGATACAATGGAGCCTTGCTATCCTGACGAGGAAAATTACCGGATCCATTTTTCAGGACAATTGATGCAGATTTTCTCATTGAAGTTGGCTAAAACTGCTACAAACGGTGGCACCATACAGTTGTATGGATATATGGCGGGGTGGGATGATATGGATGGACGGGTTAATTATGTTTTCAAACATAGCAGGGATAATCCTGTCATCTTACTTACAGCAGGTACGTGCGCATCTGTTGTTACTTATCTGCAACCGTTGTGGATTATGCTCACAATGATATGGATGGAGCGTATACTTCTCGTGGCTACAGCTACTTAATCTCCTTTAAATCATAAAATCTGGGATAGCATATGGGATAGAGGATGGATATGTTGTAATAAATATGCCCATGGTTTTATATTTTTTAGTATTTGTAGTGGTACAAAAAAAAGATACCGATAAATCATCACAGCACAGTTTAAAATCCGTTATTTTCCTTCAAAAAATAACCAAGCACTATGGAATCAACATGTCTCATACATCAGTCCTTAAAATTCAAGTGATGATCAGTTTAAAATCCGTTCTTTTCTTTTAAAAAATAACCAAGCACAATGGAACCAACATGTCTCATACATCAGTCCTTAAAATTCAATTGGTGATCAATATTGCAAAGCTGGGTCTTCTTGGCAGTGAAGGGATCCATTAGAAAAATTCAAATATTTTTGTTATTGTTTTATTTAGAATTTAGAATTTCTGCTAACGTTTTGGGATCTGTTGTCACATGGCTTGTAACAATAGTATTTTGATATTTAATATTTTTCTCATCCGAGTTACTGAACAATTTATAATTTCACAGGGTTCTTTGATTGAGATGACTGGTCCCAGGAGGGCCATTGTTCCGGAAGTTCTAATGGAGTTTGACATGAGGATCAAGACCGGAGAGAAAGAGGAAGATGACCTCCAACTGATTGATGGACTAACAGTCTTAGATGAATGGATGTCGAGCAGACCATTCACACTCCGCTTCGATGGCAGTTGTGGCGGTGCAGTTGACATGTGTTTAGCACTTGTATATGGAATGGAGGCCGTGACAGAAGTGGCCATATCAGAAGTCCAAAGAGCTTTCGATCTCTCTCTCAGTTCCTTTGTTTACATTGTAGAGGAAGAGGGGCATAAAGAAATTCAACTTTTTCATGGCTCGATCAGTGAGCTAAGCACAAAAAGATTTGTGGTTGCCGTTCCAGACAATACTGTTATGCATTTGAGGTTTAAGGTTGGCAAAAAGGGCTCTGAAGGTGATAGTGCCTACTTTTGCTCCTTCGATGTTAATAAGCATGGATGTGTCAGTCGGCAGATTAAGATTGAGGCGGCTTGCGTATTGGTGAAGGTCACCGTATCGGATCCCATGTGATTTGATCGAATTTGCTGACCATTTCATCGTCCGGTGGTTAGGTGTGTTGTTTGATCATGAAGTAGGTGGGTGTGTACACTACTGCAAAAATGATTTGCAGGGGCTACTTGAATTTTTTTTTGGATGGACTAAAATGTCACCGGTTCCGACAAAAGAAACATGTTTGTTAATGTAGATTGTGGTCCGCCCTTGGAAAAGCATTTGAAGGGTCGGACCACGGCGTCATATGTCTTGGTAATAGTTCATTTCCAGGGGCGCCCCCTAGAAATGGATTTCTAGGGGAGGGTGATGGGGTGACCCGCTTCTAAAAATCTTTTCGAATTTAATACAAAAGAAAATTATATTGCTTTGAGTCACAAGTGATTGTGCAGTGCAGCGGAGACGAAGCTACGTGCGAGGTTGGAGGTAAGCGGTTTGAACCCAACGAACACATATGAGTACATATTTCGTCCAAAATTAATACGACCCTAGGAGTAGACCGGGGCTGCTCGTGGTGGCTCATTAGATGGTAGTTTTTTTTTCCACAACGGGATGAACCCGAGTTTCATTTCGCGATGCTAAATCTACCCTCGGCCGCTGGTTCCAGACCTTACACTCGATCCGACCGTGTTTCCAGTCCCACGCATCATCAAGGCACCTACTCCGCGTCCACCACGGGCCATTCTGTTTCTCTCTCTTTTCCATCTGTACTATCTCACACGCGCATCTGGGTGTCCCGAGCCCAGTGTGACCGGTAAGCGGCGGGGAGGCAGCGGCTCTAAATTTTACACAAGTTCTAATTCAAAAGATTATCTATGTAAGTTATTTGCACAAGTTATTTTCATAAGTTATATATAATAATTTTATATAAGTTATATTCTGAATTGGTTTCATATGTATAAGTTATTTGCATAAATTTTCTTATTTGATTTTCATAAATCATAAGTTATATTCATAAGTTTTTTGCGTAAGTTTTCACAAATCATAAGTTTTTTTCATAAGTTTTCACAAATTATAAGTTATATTGAGAAGTTTTCTACATAAATTTTCATAAATCATAGATTATGTTCATAAGTTAATATCATAAACTCTCATCAAAACTTATATTCATAGATTTATGTTCAAAAAAATTATATCGACAAGTTATTTAGATAAGTTATATTCGAAAATTACTTTCAAACTTATTTTTATAATTTTATGAAGTTAAGTTATTATCATAAGAAACCGCGCCAAAAGAAAAGGTTACGGGGTAGGAAACGGGCTATGCGCGGAAAGGAAAAAAAACTCGTCGTGCGGCGCATGGAAAGAGACCCAAATAGGAAACAGTAAAATGACAGCACACAGCCCAAAATGGTGTTGGAAACAGCAAACGGACAGCAAACAGGCGGCCAGCGGGGGGCTGTCTGATCGACCGTGAGTACCCCAACAAGCACGCGCGTAAATTAGCCACGCCCGTTTCATTTCGGGCAACACAATTACCAGTTCAGAATTGTTGCAACGGCCAACGACCTAGTTGGAAGCACCTACGGCGGGCCGCCAAAGCCACACAGAAGCCAGTGCCGAGACTGCCGGCGAAGCCGTCGCCCCGTGCTAGCGATCCATGCCAGCCGGGAAGTCGTCAGCGTACATCGACCAACAGCGCAGATCGAACCTCCAGCCCTGCCGCCGTCCCGCCGGCGACCTCCAGCGCAACGCCGTCGCCATGCCCGCTCCGTCACTGAAAAAATTACCAAACGCACAGGCCTCGTTGGGGTCTCGTTCTATTTATAGACAAGAATGATTACACGTTACATTCCTGGATCCATGATCCGGTTAAGTAGGACATGCCCTGCATGAGTGGCGCCTAACTGCACGGGCCACTAACTAACATGGTGGTCACCATGCCTATACACACGGGCCACTACTAACTGATCTTATCTGATCTTATCTCAAATTCTATCGGTCCCCCTCAATCACAACGAGATCTTTGGATGTTGAGATTGCGACTATTAACTGCAAATGGAGCTCTTGACAGCGGCTTCGTCAGAATGTCTGCAACCTGGTCCTTTGATGAAATGAACCGAACCTCCATTGCTTTTCACGTGACTTGCTCTCTGACAAAATGGAAGTCGACCTCGATGTGTTTTGTTCTTGCATGGAACATTGGATTCGTCGTCAGATATGTTGCTCCGAGATTGTCACACCAGAGGCGAGGCCGATCACGTAAGAATATACCAAGTTCTCTTAATAACGACTGAATCCAGATGACTTCAGCTGTCACATTTGCGATTGCTTTGTACTCAGCCTCAGTGCTTGATCTTGAAACGGTGGCTTGCTTTCGAGAGCTCCAGGACACTAAGTTTGTCCCTAGAAATACTGCAAAGCCACTTGTGGATCTTCGATTGTCTGGGCATCCTGCCCAATCGGCATAGAGAACCCTGACAGTAAGACATTTCTTGATCTCTGAATCTTGAGACCTTCATCGACAGTTCCTTTGACAAACCTGAGTATTCTTTTAACTGCAACCCAGTGCACAGTAGTTGGAGATTGAATGAACTGGCACACTTTATTAACTGCAAATGACAGATCAGGCCTGGTGAGAGTCAGGTATTGTAGGCCCCCAACAATGCTCCTATATCTGAATTGTTCTTCTCGAGACATCAAGGTGCCATGATCCCTTGACAGCCTTTCAGAAGAGGACATTGGAGTGGATATGGGTTTGCATTTTTCCATATTTGCTTTCTTCAGAAGATCCGGTGCATACCTTTTCTGTGAGAGTAGAATACCATCTCTGTGTGGTTTTACTTCAACTCCCAGAAAATATTCCAGTGACCCCAAATCCTTGACTGCAAAGTCTTTGTTCAGGTTCTGAATCAATTTGTCAGTGGCCTTATCAGAGGAGCTCACTATTATGATGTCATCCACATAGATCAACATGTAGATTGTTATGTCCCCCTCTTTGAACACAAATAAAGAAGCATCTGCTACTGATCCTCTGAATCCCGGATTCTGCAACTTACTTGTCAATCTAGAATGCCAAGCCTTGGGAGCCTGTTTCAGTCCATACAAGGCTTTCTTAAGACGACAAATGTAATGTAAAGGCTTGCTTGTATCTTCATAACCTGGGGGCTGTTTCATATACACCTCCTCTTCTAAGATTCCATGCAAGAAAGCATTTTGAATGGCAATCTATCTCATGCTCCACCCTTGACTGACAGCTAGTGACAGTATAACTCTGATAGTTGATGGCTTGACTACAGGACTATAAGTTTCAAAATAATCTATGCCATGTCTTTGCTTGAATCCCTTTGCTACTAATCTGGCTTTAAATCTCTCCACACTGCCATCTGCTTTTCTCTTCACTTTATACACCCATATGCTATCTATGAGGTTTATTCCCTTCTGAGGAGGTACTAAATCCCAGGTTTCATTCTTCAGTAGTGCTGAGTATTCAACATCCATTGCTTTCTTCCAATCAGGGCTGTTCAATGCTTCTTCAAGGCTCACTGGTTCAGAAACTGCAGGGGGTCTGTTGGCAGACAGAGCTGTTGTCGGATTTTCTTCAGCTGCAAAACTACGAGCATGTACTGAATATTTGACTGTTCCATCAGTAAACGCTTTGGGCTGCACAATATTGTTGCGAAGTCTTGTTTGCATCTTGTGCTGTCTCACTGCTGGTTCTGGTTCTGGTTCTGGAGCACTTTCACTTTCCCCCTCTGAAACTGAACCACCAGTAGCTGAAGATGATGGTTGTGTAGCAACAGGAAACCCTGCAGCAATTTCACTAGATTCTGCATCCACAACAAGATTAGTCTGTTCATTACTCATGTGAACATCATCAATAACTGGTTCAGTTGGGTGTGGTGTGGTGTTGGTTGTTGCTGGGTTCTGAGACAAGAGAAGTTCATCTTCAGTGTAGTGAGTGGCTTTGGCTAAAGTGGGTAAAATAGTGGGGTGATTTGAGTGTTGGAGAGCTGAATCAGTTGAGAGGGGAGTGGAGAAGGGAAACACAGACTCATCAAATACTACATCCCGAGAGAGATAGATCCTGCCTGTACTCCTGTCAAGACATTTGTAGCCCTTGTGAGAGGAGCTATATCCTAGGAAAACACACTGTTTAGTTCTGAAATTCAGCTTCCTATCATTATAAGCACGCAGGTTGGGCCAGCAAGCACACCCAAACACCTTTAGCATTGAGTAATTTGGCTGTGTTTTGAGGAGCTTGTGAATAGGTGTGTCATTTTGGATGGTTTGGCTAGGCATGCGGTTGATCAGATAGCAGGCTGTGTTAAAGGCTTCATCCCAAAAACGAAGGGGCATGTTTGCTTGAGCTAGGAGAGTTAAGCTAGTTTCAACAATGTGTTTGTGCTTCCTCTCTGCTAAACCATTTTGTTGGTGTGTGTGTGGGCAGGAAATATGGTGCTGAATGCCAGTGTTTTGGAAATATCTATGCAAACAATGGTACTCACCCCCCCAATCAGACTGAACTGAGCGAATTTTGGCATCTAGCATGTGTTCTACATGTTTCTGAAACTGTAAGAAAACAGCCTCCACTTCAGATTTGCATTTCAGAAAATAAACCCATACATATCTACTGAAGTCATCAATGAAGGAAACATAATACTTTGAATTACTTGCTGATGGGCGAGCTGGTCCCCAAACATCAGTGTGAATCAATTGTAAAGGAGCAGTAGATACATGTGTGGAAGGATAAAAGGGAAGCTGATGTGCTTTTCCTAACTGACAGGCATTACACACTGAAGATGGAAGAACACTTTTGTCTACAGCTACATTATTTTTCTGAAGAATACGAAGAACAACTGGAGTGGCTGGATGTCCAAGTCTTTGATGCCAAAGGTCTTGGGCGACATTGGGAGAGCTTGACGATTATTGGCCGGGAGAATGTAGAGTCCATTTCTACACTTGCCTGTGAGGAGGATATTCTTCGTTGCTCGGTCCTTTACACAAAAATATTTGGGGTGAAATTCAACAAATGCATCATTATCAGTGGCTAGTTTCTTAACAGAGATGAGGTGCTTATTGATCTTAGGTGCAAAAAGTATGCTATTCAGATATAAAGGTCTATTTGAACCAGTAATTGAAGAATGTCCAACATGAGTAATAGACAAACCTGCTCCGTTGGCGACGTGGATCTGATCACCTCCATTGTAGCGCTCCTTCACCTTGAGACGTTCCATGACATTGGTGACATGGTCAGTGGCCCCGGTGTCCACATACCAATTGGCGTCGTTGGAGGTGGCCATCGCGGCGAACTTGGTGGTGTCTTCTGCCTGGTATGCCTGATCAAACCGATGCCAGCACTGGAGTGCATCATGGTTCGGCTTCCTGCAGATCTGGCACAGTGGCCCGTTGGTGTTGTTGGCGCTGTGGTTGTTCGATGCTCGCTGAGGTGGACGAGCCGTGCGTCCTCCTTGATTGCGGCCACCGCCGCCATTGCGGCCGCCGCGCCCGCGGCCGTTCCGGCCGCCATTGCCTCCCCCGCGCCCAACATTCCTATTAACAGCATTAGTAGATACCTGTATAGTAGAGCTGTAGAGGTCCTGCCTGTTCTCGAAGTCAAGCATGTGGGCATACACATCACTGATCGTGTAACGATCACTGCGTGTTGTGATGCTTGTGATGAGGGAGTTGTAGTCGGGGCCGAGACCTTGCAGCATGTAGGTGATCAGCTCTTCCTCTTCAACGCGCTTGCCGACGGTGGCGAGCGTATCACTCAGACGCTTTACCTTGCGGTAGTAGTCTGGGATGCTGAGATCATTCTTTTGGATTGTAGCCAACTGCATGCGGATCTGCATGACCCGTGCGCGTGAGCTTGACGCGAACATCTTCTCCAGCGTGCTCCAGGCGCCGCGAGCGGTGGTGATTCCCACCATTGAGGAGAGAATTTCCTCGCTGAGGGAGGAGATCAGTATGCTGAGGACGAGCTGATCATGTTGGTACCAGCTGGTGTACTCCGGGTTGACGGCGATTCTTCTGCCGCCATTCTCCTTGCTTGGCTCGACTGTGACGGTCTACGGCGGAGCGTGCAACGAGCCGTCGACGAAGCCGACGATGCCTTGGCTCCTGATGTACGGCAAGATCTGGGTTGACCAGAGCAGGTAATTGTCCTGCTTGAGCTTGATGTTGATCACATGATTGATCGAGGGCGTAGGCATGGGGCTGAGTTGAATGGATGCGGAAGCGTTGGAGCTTGCGGAGTAGGGGGTGTTGAACATGGCTGAAGCGCTGATTGTGGATCAGTTGGCTCTGATACCATGAAAAAATTACCAAATGCACAGACCTCATTGGGGTCTCGTTCTATTTATAGACAAGAATGATTACACGTTACATTCCTGGATCCATGATCCGGTTAAGCAGGACATGCCCTGCATGAGTGGCGCCTAACTGCACGGGCCACTAACTAACATCGTGGTCACCATGCCTATACACATGGGCCACTACTAACTGATCTTATCTGATCTTATCTCAAATTCTATCAGTCACACGCGACGCGACCCGACCCGTCGAGGCAGCAAAACGACCAAGTAAAAGTGGTGTGCATGGATATCTGGGCCGCACAAGCCCGATCTGACGGCTGCGAGAGGGCACAAGGGGTGGTCGGTAAATGAGATACCGTCCACGCCCTGACTCCCTCTGCTCCGCCCGTCGCGTCGCCAGAGCGCCACCACGCCCCGCCGCTGCTGCTCGGCCCGTTCATGGCTTCGTGTTGTTCGTGCACCGGGCGACGTACGACCTTATTAATTAGCTGCCTCGATCGCCGGCGGCGGGTGGGGCTCATCGACCATGCGCCGTCCCTGCCGCTAGCCCGGCCGGCGAGTCGGCGCGCTCGCTCTCCTGCAGCCGCTGCGCCAACGCCGGCTGGCAGCAGGGACGACGATCCGAGACGATGGGCGCGGTTATTGTTCGAGGCGTACGTACGCGCCGGGGAGAGCAAAAGCAATCATCGGGATGACCCGTCCTGCCAGTTCCAGCCCTCGTGTACTTACTGTGTGTTCGTGTTCCCCATCATGTCGCTACTAATCTGACTCAACTCTAATGAAAATGCCAGTTTTACCAATATACTAGTCTGCAGCCCATATATGCTTCCTGCACCGCAATTACCATAGAAGCAAGCTGCTGCTTGCAGGTAGAGGTGGACATAACATCAGTGAACAAAAACTCTGAAGAATGCACGTCTGCAGCAAGGTACTGATGATCAGCAGGCCAGCAGTAGTACAGTGCACTGCAGAGTTGTTCCAGACGAAGAACCAACTCATCGGGGTGCTTCGTCTTCATATGCTCGTTACGCTGATGCACTTACCCTCTACAAATGACACTCGATTCAGTCTTGGGGACGTTCCTGCTGCGGTTGGAGCAGGGACATGACCTTGCTCGCTGCGGCATGGCGAATGGCCGGCAACAACCATCCTGTTCGGCAGAAAGAATGTAGTGTAGCGTAAACAGACCATGATCGGACGCCCGCAGTCTTATTGTTATCCACGAGATGGAGCCCCGGCCGAGAGCACGCAGCCAGCGCTGCTCGGGTTCCTCCCTTGGCGACATGAACGGGGCAACGACGACGACCTAATTGGAAGCTCCTGCAGCCCGGTTTGAAACATTTGGTAGGCAACATCAGTGATATATGGCGATTCAATTCCCTGACCAAAAACACTGAAGATCGAGTGAACACATTTGCATCAGCTGAACAAGCATGTATGATGCACAACGCCGGCCATCGCGTTCGGCGGTAAGAGAGCACCCGGCGCTGCTCAACTTTGCTGCAACTGACGGCCCAGAAGTCGTCGGCGTAGATCGAGGAACGGCACAGATTGAACCGCCCAGCCCTGCCGCCGGCCGGCCGGCGACCTCCAGCAACGCCGTCACCGCCATGGTCGCTCCGTCCGTGCCGCCGAGGCATGCAGCAAAATGAAAACGACCAAGTCAAAGTGGTGTGCATGAATATCTGAGCCGCACAAGCCCAACCGAGGGGGTGGTCGGTAAATGAAATACCGTCCACCCCCGACTCTGGGAAAAGGGGCTCGCCACAGCGAGCGCGCGTCCCCGCCGCAACTCGATATCGGCAGAGCTCCGCCGTCAGCTCGCGGCGAATCCTGATTCCCCGACACGAATTGAACGTCAACAGAGCGCCCCATGCGCGTGTTGCCGGTCGTGGTCCATGGTGGAGGTTGGGTGTTGGAGCAGCAAGCAAGCCAGAGCTGTGCTCCTGCCAGGCCGCCCGCACCGACTTCGTTGTCGAGGTCATGCGTTACAGCACTGGCCAGTGACTGAGTAAGGAGCGATCCCTGATGAATAAATATATGTTGGGTCTTTAACTCAAATTGTTTATGATTGCCTCTTGCAGGCACATCACCAACATGTGCCTGGGTTGTCGTCATCTGCACGGCAGCAACCATCAGTGCTTGTTGGCCCATGGAGATTAGACATCTCAAAAGGAAACATGGCTTTGGCAGATCATTACGGTCAAAACAAGATAAGAGTTCTATGAGTATTTGGGCATGGATTGGGCAGTTGATGGTGATTGAGTGTCCAGGTGCTTATACGCGTGGGCAATGTCTAAGTCATCCAAGAAGTAGCTTATATAGTACCATTTTAGACTAGAACTTAGAAATGGCAAATCCAATGGTTTTAGTCGTCTATGAATAGCAAAACAGATATTCCTTACAAATAAACATAGGACAATTGTTACTATTAGATCCACACAAAAATACAAAGCCAATCCAACACATATGCATGCAAACATGGCCTGCTATATGATGTATGCAGTGCAGCATGCTTGATTGATGTTTTCAGTGGTAAATGCAATATACATACACAAATACACTACCTGTAGAGAAGCATAAGGACCATGGACGCTGACGAGGTAATCTCCTTCTACCAAAGATATAAAGGTTCATCATTCATGCATGTTACTCATACGAGGAGCTGACAGCAGAACTAGGTGCCTGTGGGTCGATGTATATTTCCTGTAGTGGAGAACCTGAAGTAGAGTCCAATGAGTTCAGGTCTGGGAGTGGCCTGCCATGTTCCAGGACAGCCGTTACTTGCTCCATGTTAGGCCGCTTCTTACTATCAGGATAAGAGCACCAGAGACCTAGGATGATCACACTCTCCATTTCACTCCTATTGAACTCACCCTTTAACTTGGCGTCAGCATCCTGCAGGAGGGATCTTTTGATGTAGTGTTCCCAGACTCGTTCCTTGACCATACCTTGGCCGCAAGCAATCTCGAGCAGGACCATGCCAAAGCTGTAAACGTCAGAGCTACGGCTGAACTCAACCATCCCAACCGGCTTCTTGCATTCTGGATCCAGGTAACCCTGGGTTCCTACAGGGATAGTCAGGATCCTCGAACTGTCAGGTTCAACGACCCTCGACAGCCCAAAGTCAGCAAGCTTGGCATTGAAGTTGTCATCCAGAAGGATGTTGCTCGGCTTGATATCTCTATGCAAGATGACAGGGTCGCACTCATGGTGGAGGTAAAGAAGAGCAGATGCGATGTCCTTCACTATCTTATACCTAATTATATAGATATAAGGAATTACAGATATGAACCTCAAATAGAAAGAACAACTGAGTTGGTATTTGCGAAGGGATCTAAATTACCTTATTACCCATGGTAGTGTTTCTTCCTTGTGTAGGTGGTCGTGCAGGCTTCCCTTGGGCACCAACTCATAAACTAGGAAGAGCTCATTGTTTTCGTTCTTCCGACACCAACACATGAAATCAACAAAGTTCCAGCTGTTTCCCCTATACCAACCTATGAGTTTGACGAGATTCTTGTGCTTTACTGAGGTGATGGCATTGAGTTCGGAATAAAAATCCATGTTGTTTGGTCCCAGAACAACATTGGACTTATTCTGGATCTTCTTTACCGCTACCTCAAATCTCATCTTCTTCAAATACCCTCTATAAACAACTCCAAAGAAACCTTCTCCATGTTTCCTATCTTCGGAAAAGTGGTCTGTTGCGGCTTCCAAATCACGATACTCGAACCGAGTAGGCCCCTGCTTCCCCTGCCTTTGAAAGCCACGGTGTCTGCTCGTCCACTTACAACAGGAGAGGATAAACCACGCCACGAGCACCAATAGCACCAGAGCTAGAGCTATTCCAACAATAATCACAACTTTCCGGATGACATTATCATCACCTGTGTGATCAGGCATATATTGCATTATATTTACATGCCAAGAGGCATAATAAGTATTATAAAAGATATAGTTCTTACAAGTTCATGGATGACTTTAGGGGTACAAAAAGTTAATAAAATTTCATACATTTGCTTTCTCTCTTATCTGTTTACTTTCTAACACAGTACATATATAGGTATTATGTAATCTTCATACAGTTGTAATATATTTCGTACTATTATCAATTATTACATATATGCATTTTAATCCACATTAAAAATTCTCATGTGTTTGCGTTCGACATATGTCTAGTTGAAGCCTTTGCTTATGTTATATTATAGCTCTTGTGTAGTCGATCCACTCATTATTTTTTGCTTCCCAATTTCAAACCTGGTGCAATTTGCAAGAGTGCATGTTAAGTTAAAACCCTAATGTGTGTTTCTTTATGGATTATATTAAGGACTCGGGTTCTAGTTCCTAACTTGCACTCTTAGTCGCTAAATAGCATCAATAGGCATTTTGGCCTAAGATTCAATGGTAAAACTTTTCATGTGCTTACTAGTAAACTATCAATATAAAATATGATATAATATTTGTTTTAAAAATAACATAATATAATACTTTTCATATAAAGCTTTTCTAAGATAACATAATATAAGCTTTGATAAGATTTAAAATTAAGGTGTTTACTTATATGTTACTTTCATAATATGTAGATGCAGTAATTTCTATGCATTTAGGGTTAGTTTGGCCTAACTGTTTATAACGGCAAATGTGAATATAATTTTTAAGGAAGGAAGATCCAAAGGCTATTATCAGTTGGATGTTTTTTGTGTGTTAGAATTCTAGGATTTATTGTTTTCCTAGCACGCCATGTGATGATTAAGATTTCACACCCTCGATAAATACACACACACAAACCCTACCTCTATGCTCGCTGTCTATGGGCACGTCGCCTATCACTGAAGCAATTGCGTCGGTTAAAACATAGAATAAATACAATAAAATGCGACACCGATTCTGAGTCGAGGATTTGAACTTGGGTGGATAGGTTCCACCATAGGGAACCTTACCAACCAAACAACAATCAGTTCTCGGTGGTGATGATTAATATAGTGAGCTCCAATTAGTAATAGTAAGATACTAGTACTAGTGTATGGTTACATGGAGATCTTGTTGTAGAGGCTGTCATAAATTCTTTTTTGACTTTTCTAGTGGGGTCATCTGAATAATATAATTGGAATTAATGTGTTGCTATAGTGGTGGACGGGACACTTATCCAGCTTTGTTTTTCACCGGTTCCTTTAGCCAGTGGAGCTGGAGGTTTATACATTCACGTGAGCACTGTTTCATGCCTCATGGTATGATTGACTATGAAAGACTTTAGTCATAAGATTTTCATATAGGTAGTCATGGTCTCTGTTGGTCCATTTGGAGGCATGGCCGCATGGGAATGGCATCATCACTGATGGTTGTGTTCTCTCGCCTATGATCGAATTGGAATGAAATCATTTTTGATATTTTCCTTTAATCTTTTACAGGGCAAAGCCCTCTTTCAAGGCGAATTTAATTAGAATCTTGGTTTCGTAATTTCCATTAATATACTCTTAATCGAGTATTGGCCTCCCTTATTATTTTCTTCAAAAAAAACAGATTCTAGTCTATCAACTAGTTCTAGTACACGAGCTAACTTTCAAGACAGCCTATTGAGACAAAACACTAGTGACACCCGGTCCAGTTTGCATGCATGCCTCTTAATGAAAAAGGTGCTAAGGCACGGTCGCGAAATTTTTTTTGCACGTAGTGGCGGACAGAAGCATAGGGCCACCTGGGACATGGTCCTAGGCGTGGGTCGGAATTCTCCACCGGTAGATTAGTGTAGCAGTATACTGTAGTAAAGAGGCACAACATTTATTTGTTAATTAGCCCGTAGACTAGCCCTAGGCCTCGGGCCAAAACCTGTCCGCCCATGTTTGCATGCATGGCCTAGTAGTGACCCATTCGTGCGGGATGTACATAATTAGTACCACCTTGCTAGTTTAGTAACATGGAGCCAACGTATAATCCCATGTCTTTCAGCTATAACACTTTCGGGTTAACCCTTTTACACAAAGCAAGGATAAAAGTGTAAGTAGGGTGATATGTGTACGCGTGCACGCCCCTTGTGCGGTGCGACTTTAGAGGGTGGGGTATTACAATTTGTATTAGAGCCGATCCTTGTAGTTGCACATATGGATTCTTGTACGCCATATGGCACATACGATCGTTCCCCTAAGAGGGAATGTTACTGGACATATTCTCGTGTAGTCGTGTGGGTGAGTTGGGACGACGAGGACGTCGGGTTCTTTGAGGGGGTGTATGCAGTGGCGAGAACAAAAGTGTAAGCCGAGTGCTATGTTACAACACTCACATGGGAGTGTCTTAACATGTAAACAACATTGGAGTGACTTACATTTTTTTAGGAAATATTGGTTGGGATTATTTGTTGATATTATTTTTGTCCATGGGAAATATCAAAATGGGATTGTAAAATGCTTGGCCACTTCAGAAAAAATTGTGAAAAAAAAACTTCAGTTGACCAAGCTATTTGAAAAACACTAAAAAAATCTTAACTATCATGCAGTGACCTTCTCGCGAAAGGGTATAGTAAAATAAAGGCCCAAAACGAAAACATGCGGCATTATATTTAGTGGTTCTATCAAGAACAAAGAGTGCATGGAGTGTATAAAAAGTAGCATACATACCTTTATGTGGGGTCGAAGTAGCAAGAGTGTAATTGAAGGACCATGCGAGTATCTGATGCTGAGTGGATACACTGGAGGCCGCTGAAAACCCCACTGCCACTTCCCGCAGAAGCAACGATTTTGGATCTAGTAACATTTGACTAAGTTCGGGATGAATATCGGGATAGTCATGAAACCGAAGGGAGGCAGCCAGCACGCCGGTGATGTTGTTAAATTGGATTATCGCTGTCATGGTTCCAGTACTCCGCTTTGGCAATACAAACCTTTGGACTTTCGACTGCGACTGGAGAGCGTTGATGTCGATACGTAACTGGTTGCCGCTGGGGTCATCTAGAATGTTGTCTTGGAACAGGTCGAACTCGACGGCGACGAACTGGCCTGCACCGGAGGCTGCGTCCACGTTGTTGCTAAGGAGGCCGAGATGGTCCCCGCCAGAGTTGGGCGGCATGGTTGATGGGTAACCGGAGAGGAAGAACGCTATGCCGCCTGTCTGCATGGGCTCAGTTGCTCATGAAGGTAAAGCTCGTGTTGAAGCTCGCCAGGGTTGTGTCGTCGTAGAACACGGCACCGGATGGTTGTACGACATCCGCCCCAAGCAACCAGTCACCTGCCCCTGCTCGAACGAGTTGCAGGTGAGATCGGTGTGGTTGCTGCTCACCGACGCATCACCCTCGAACTTTAAGTCAATTGTAGGATCGTAGCTGGATGGATCAGAGAAATCGAAGCTGAAGGAGAAGGGCGGAAGTGGCGAGCCTACTGGTACAGAAGTTCTAGTTTCCTGAGCATCTAGGGATGAAGGTAGAAGAAAGCAAGTGGAAATGAAGAGGAAGAGCAGGAGGAGCTGCATGCCGCCGCTGCTGCTTACAGACGAGGCCATGGCAGTGGGAATGAATGTCTCACCTGACGAGCTAGTTACATATATAGACCTGAGCAATAGTACGTGTTCGTCCCTTGACTCGTTAAACAGTACTGTATCTCAGTAACGACACCGCACGTAGGCGACGTGCCAGTGGGTGTCTTAACTCTTACTTGACCACCCAAGTCGCGTCTCCAATCAAGTCATTACTATGAAAAAGATTTGTAGGGGCTCCAGATTTGTTTTCTAGAACAGCACAAAAGGTCACCCGTTCCTATGAAAAAGGAACAGGTTAATGTAGCTTTGTGGCCCGTTTTTTGGAGAAGTATTTGAGGGCCATGGGATGACCCGCCCGGAAACTTTTTGGGGTTAGTGGCTTCCAATGTTTGAGATTCGTGTAGGTAATTAATATCAGGATCCTCTTCTTCTTCCACATCCACCTCCATTCATGAGAGAGAGGCGGCGGCGCCGCCGCGGGCCGGCCAGCAGAGGGTCAGGAGGCGGGCGGGGGCGGATGGCGGCGAGGGCGCCGCCGGCGGCGGCGGTTAGGGTTCGAGGTTGCCGGCGGCGTTGGAGCTCGGGAGGTGCTCCAATGGCCTCCGGCCATAGAAAAGAAGAAGGTGGGGGCGGAGGGAAGGTCCGGCGGTGGCGGCGGCTCGGCCGGCGGTGGAGGCGAAGCGGGGCAGGGCAGGACAAGCGGTGGGCGGGGACCGGCGGCGCGGGGGCGGCGAGCCCACCGGGTTAGGAAGGGCGGGGGCGTGCGGCGGGGGTGGCGGTCGTGCGGCGCGTGAGGAAGAAGACGGCGTCGGCGCAGCTTAGGCAGCTTGGACGGACGGTGGGCGGGAGGTGCGGCGGCGGGAGGCGCCGGCCTGGGCCTGTCTCTTATACACATCTAGATGTGTATAAGAG
>OAMR01000096.1:1127527-1160127 GCA_900205405.1 Echinochloa crus-galli | reverse complement strand
ACAGATGCGCGGCGGCGGTGGACGGTGGGCGGATGGCGCGGCGGCGGAAGTGGCGGGGGAGGCGCCAGCGCGAGGAAGAAGAAGCGGCGCGAGGAGGAAGAAGCTGTTGATGGGCCGTCATGGGCTCTAAGCCACGACGCCTATCTGGCTTCCGCAAGCCAGATAGGAGGGCCTGGGGGGTGGCGGGGTGGGCACCCAGGCCTAGAAATGATCCGTAATGGCGCCATGATGGCATGATCCGCCCCTGAGAATAGCCTCCTATGAATAAATTTATGACTTTTTCATATGATTTTGGAGGAATACAAAATTTATATCAAAATTGTAGAGCTCGACGAGATCTAAAACTTTGTAGTTGACAACTTTTTTACTTAAAAATATTTAATAGTCCAAAAATTAATATAATGTATCTAGTTTTGAAATCTAGAATTTTTGAGTTTTTCAAACAACTTCGGATGTAGAGCAGCTCTATATCAAAATTGTAGTGGTCAACGAGATCTAAAATTTTATAATTTATATATTTTTCATTTAAGAATGTTTAGAATCATAAGATTATTTAGATATCGGTTAATCTAGCACCCGAACGTCCGATAGAAGTAAAACATCGGACGGTACTGTAGCACAGGAGAATTCCCGACGCAACATCGGTATGATATTGCATGCAACATGAATTGTTTTTGCAACATCCAAAGATAGCATATGCAACATCAAACAATAGTATCCGCAACATGAATATTCATTGTTTGCAACACTAAAAACGGCGCACCCCCAACTCTCAGCCACGCACGCCGGCAGTCAAAACCTCTCAATAAAATTGTAACATCTGGACAAAACACTTGCAACATGCGTGTGAAATATATACAACATCACAACATCCATATCTATTTTTTGCAGCATTCACATAAAACGATTGCAACATTTTTTTCTAAAACATACACGTGAAACATGCGCTTGCAACATACAAACATACAGCAAACCCTAGAACTATATAGTTGGACGGGGGAGGAGGAGGAGGATGGCGAGCCGGAAGCGCCGGCACGGAGTAGATGGCGGCGGCGGTGGCGGTGGCCTCGCCGCCGCGGAGGAGCAGCGCGGCGGCGGTTCCCGCGGAGGAGCAGGACGTCGATGGCGTCGGCGTCGCGTGGAGGAGCGCGGAGGCGGCAGCGCGCGGAGGAGCGGGGCGGCGCCAGGCGCGGAGGAGAGGCCAGGGGGATGGCGTCGGCGGCGAGCGCGGAGGGCCGGGGTGACGGCGGCAGCGCGTACGAAGCAGCGGAGCTGCTGCGGCCTATCGTGAATAAAAAATATGGGAGGCAGCATGAGCGGAAAGAAGAGCGGTTACGTGATAAATAAACGCGAAATGCGGGTGCGTCCGTCCGATGGGTTCGATGGATCGGACGTCCTGATCTTAGCATTACCGTTTAGATATTAATTGTGCCATACACGAATATAACTATGGATTATTTAGAATGAATGTATTATATGTGAATATAAATTTGAATGAAATTTGAAATATGTATTGCGATTGTAATATGTTAATCATTAAAAAACATATGAGGTATGTCAAATATGTTTTTGCATAAGTATATATAAATATATGTCCATATTGTAAATAAAGATAAAACTAAAGATGGAGAAATACTTATAGGGGCGGGTGATGGAATGACCCGCCCTTAGAAATGATTTCTAGGGGTTGGTTATGGGGCAACTCGCCCCAGGAAATCCTTTCAGATTTAATACAAAAGCAAATCATATCTCTTGAAGTCTTAAGTGAGTGTGTGTGGTGTGATAGAGAGGAGGCTACATGTAGGGGTGGTAAAGAGCCTTAGATTTTGTACTAGAAATTTTAAGGATCGGGACTCAATTAGAGCCGGATCAAAATATTACTAGTTTTTGATCTAAAATTAATTAGGACCAAGTTGATTGTAAGAAGATATAAGGGTATGATCCATTCCCACCCCTAGCTACACGCGAGGACGAAGGTAAGCAGCTCGAACCCAAGTGAACAAAGTGTTATTTCGTCCAAGATTGCTACCACACTAGAAGCAGAAGTTCTTTGTGGTAGGTTGGATGATTTTTTTTTTTGCTATTTTCAAATTTTTACAGATTTTTATTTTCTGAAAATTGTTTTTTAGGGATGGGTTACACCATGACCCCGGTTACTACAAACAGGTTTTAGCCCGCCCCTATAAACCTTTTCTATAGTAGCGAGTCTTTGTGGAAATTATAAATTGATCTTAGATTAGTGTTTCTTATGTTGAATATGTTCAAGTCCTCGACTCAGAATTGGTGTCATATTTTTTTAAATTTATTTTAAGATTTAACCGACGCTATTTTCTCATCGATAGACGACGTGTTCGTCAATAGCGATATGTCTATGATGACTTGTCAAACTCGACATGTACAGATTTAGTCTCTTGAAGATCTTATAGAGGTACAATTTAGGTGCTTGTATTTATAGAGATGAATTCACGTGCATTGTGAGTGTACGTGTTTATACTGGTCTTAAAAAAAATCTTTGTGCAAATTAAAGTCACGTACAAGTGTACAACCATCCAAACGAAGTCAAGCCTCAAGCTCAAGCATGACATTTAAAATAATTATATAGATGGTCCCACTATATGATTTCTCTCAATCCTCAATGAACAACATCAGCACCGGTAGATCAAGAGTCTACTGCACTCACCTCTTCTTTACCCAACAGGTTAGATCAAGAGACGGACACTAATGGCAACACTAAGGATCATACATGTGATGCTTGAACTAATGATTTGATAATAACTTATTTCTCCACCCAAACGAAGTTGAAAATCCATGCATCAGCTTGTGGGCTGTGACATTTGACCATTTAGATTGTAGGTATATAAATGGATGTGCCTTTGAACAACGAAGGTATTGGACTCATTCGAAAAGAATTACAACAAAACAAATGATAGTATACATATAACCGTGGTTCTCTAATCATTAAGAAGACAATCAAGATATGAAGGAAGAGAAGAGCGAAATCTTTGAGGTACAGTAAACAAACATGACGCTAAGGTCTCTCAACTGGACGAATGAATCCGATCCACAGGGCCCGCACCGAAAGGGCAGCTTGCAGAGATCTCTCAACTGGACGAATGAATCCGACCCACAGGGCCCGCACCGAAAGGGCAGCTTGCAGCGGCCCAAGCCCAAGCAATAATGGAGATTCATTTGACCAGTTCAGTACAGAGGCACTCTCAACTAGTGTCTCCCTGTCGCGATTGTCCAATGATAGAACGGTCCAGTGGGACGCTACCCACCAGGGTTTAAATCCTGGTGCTTGCACCTTTTCCTAGGATTTTCCAGGATTTACTGGCGCTATGCGTTAAGTGGTAAGTGGCGTTCCCGTCGACAATGAGGTGCCAATATTGACTTCGGGAATCTCCAATCTGTCGGGTGCTCGGTCCTTCGGAGGTGCTCATAGAGGTAGGGTTTGCGTACATGTATTTATAGGTGTGAGTGTGCATGCGTGTGTGAGCGTCTGCGTTGTACTGTGTAATTCTCAGAAAAAAAAACTAGTGTCTCTCTGTCTTGTCGGTGTTATTTATTAGATTCCATTATTGGTTGGCCTTAGATACGGCTTATGTCTGGTCCATCTCACTTAGCGTAGCCTATTTGGCTTCTTGTGAACATACTTTCGAGGGGTGACGTTCTCCCTGGGTTTGCCACTGGCTGGGTTACAAACAAGCCCCGTCCGAACCACGTACGTTCTGACTCAGTCTCGACGTACCCTCTCACCATCTGATTTATGGTCACTACTTCCTCCATTTCTTTTTAAAAAAACACGTATGGATATCGATATTCAAACTGTACAATCTTTGATTAATAATTTAGTGAATACTTTTTAGCTTCTATAAAATAAAGTTGATATGGTTGGATTTATAATTAAAATATACTTTTTAATTATTATAAAGTTATAATAATAATAAATAAGATAATATAAAATAAATAAATGATCAAAATATAATTTACAAGACCATGCCAAGTTAGATGTTGCCTTATGAATTGAAACGGAGGGAGTATTACTATATTAGAGAAATAACCTTTAGTACTGGGTCTAACTTCCACTTTAGTATCTTTTCAAAATAAATTCCCCTTTAATTCTGGTTTTATGACCGGTATCGCGTAGGCAGTAGATGGCCCGGTAGTACCCCTCGGTGTTATCGTCTGGTACTAATAAACGGTTTGGACAAAAAAACAAAGATGTGCAAGTCACAATATCTTTTAGGCACAAATACGCGTGTGCAGAGTGTGGATTTGACCCAAGTTTCATGTGAAACACCTTTATCATCCCATCTATACACCACATGCCATAGATAAATACTTTCTTTTTAAAGTAAACCGTGAGAGTTCCCATTCACTACTCCAGAAATCCCTATCATAAACGGTTCTCAAGACCTATCAGAAACAGTTTCAGGAACCATTAGTGACATATCGTTTGTCATGCCCGGGGCATGATACCTCCATCACAAATGGTTCGTAACACCAACCGTTTGTGATGTCCTGCGTACGAAATAAACCCCAAAAAATACGAAAATAATAGAGAAAAAAATTATTTTCATTTGGGATGCGTGTGCAGAGTGTGGATTTGAACCAAGTTTCATGTGAAACACCTTTATCATCCCATCTATACACCACATGCCATAGATAAATACTTTCTCTTTAAAGTAAACCGTGAGAGTTCCCATTCACTACTCTAGAAATCCCTATCACAAACGGTTCTCAAGACCTATCACAAACAGTTTCAGGAACCGTTAGTGACATATCATTTGTCATGCCCGGGGCATGATACCTCCATCACAAACGGTTCGTAACACCAACCGTTTGTGATGTCCTGCGTACGAAATAAACCCCAAAAAATACGAAAATAATAGAGAAAAAAATTATTTTCATTTGGGATGCGTGTGCAGAGTGTGGATTTGAACCAAGTTTCATGTGAAACACCTTTATCATCCCATCTATACACCACATGCCATAGATAAATACTTTCTCTTTAAAGTAAACCGTGAGAGTTCCCATTCACTACTCTAGAAATCCCTATCACAAACGGTTCTCAAGACCTATCACAAACAGTTTCAGGAACCGTTAGTGACATATCATTTGTCATGCCCGGGGCATGATACCTCCATCACAAACGGTTCGTAACACCAACCGTTTGTGATGTCCTGCGTACGAAATAAACCCCAAAAAATACGAAAATAATAGAGAAAAAAATTATTTTCATTTGGGATGCGTGTGCAGAGTGTGGATTTGAACCAAGTTTCATGTGAAACACCTTTATCATCCCATCTATACACCACATGCCATAGATAAATACTTTCTTTTTAAAGTAAACCGTGAGAGTTCCCATTCACTACTCCAGAAATCAAATCAATACTTTTTAGCTTCTATAAAATAAAGTTGATATGGTTGGATTTATAATTAAAATATACTTTTTAATTATTATAAAGTTATAATAATAATAAATAAGATAATATAAAATAAATAAATGATCAAAATATAATTTACAAGACCATGCCAAGTTAGATGTTGCCTTATGAATTGAAACGGAGGGAGTATTACTATATTAGAGAAATAACCTTTAGTACTGGGTCTAACTTCCACTTTAGTATCTTTTCAAAATAAATTCCCCTTTAATTCTGGTTTTATGACCGGTATCGCGTAGGCAGTAGATGGCCCGGTAGTACCCCTCGGTGTTATCGTCTGGTACTAATAAACGGTTTGGACAAAAAAACAAAGATGTGCAAGTCACAATATCTTTTAGGCACAAATACGCGTGTGCAGAGTGTGGATTTGACCCAAGTTTCATGTGAAACACCTTTATCATCCCATCTATACACCACATGCCATAGATAAATACTTTCTCTTTAAAGTAAACCGTGAGAGTTCCCATTCACTACTCTAGAAATCCCTATCACAAACGGTTCTCAAGACCTATCACAAACAGTTTCAGGAACCGTTAGTGACATATCATTTGTCATGCCCGGGGCATGATACCTCCATCACAAACGGTTCGTAACACCAACCGTTTGTGATGTCCTGCGTACGAAATAAACCCCAAAAAATACGAAAATAATAGAGAAAAAAATTATTTTCATTTAGGGAGACCACCAACCCTCTAAGTCGCGCCATTTTTTCGCGCATAAATCGCGCATCTCGCGCGCTATGCGGTCAGCCGGGTTCGAACTTGCGACATCTCCTACGCACGTAGCCTCCTCTAACCGCCGCACCACTCCGTCACATGTGACTAGATGCCGTTTCGATTCCTATCGTATTATACCAAACCGAGTTTAAATTGCTTGTTTGAGGCCCTAAATGACTTCAAATCAAAAAGTGTTAAACTACAAAGTTTCCTAACTTTTTAAAATCTACAACTTTCATGTTGACCGTTTTTTTCATCCGAGGCCGTTTATAAAATTTGAATTTCAAATTTGAGAACATTCAAACTTAGATGTAGCTAACTAGATAACTTCAAATGACAAAGTTTTCAACTACAAAGTTTCATGACTTGTCGAGATCTACAATTTTTATGTTGACCGTTTTTTCATCCGAGGTCGTTTGAAAAAACTTAAATTTCAAATTTTGAGTACAAACTTACTTTTCATTAGTAAAATAAATTCAAAATAAAAAATGGTGAATTACAAAGTTGTATGACTTGTGAAGATCTACAACTTTCATGTTGACCGTTTCTTCATCTTAATCAATATTAACAATTAAGTATAGGTGACAGTAGTTGATTTTATGAACAATATTCATATGAATTTGTCAAATGAAGAAATGACCAAAGTAAAAGTTCTACATCTTGAGAAGCCATAAAACTTTATAGTTCAACACTTTTTGATTTGAAGTGATTTACTACTTCAAAATGTGGTTTGAATGTGTACCATACACATTATCACAAACAGTTTTCATTACAAACCGTTTGTGATGACCACATCACAAACGGTTTTTCATACAATACAAACCGTTTGTGATGTCTATGTCATCACAAACAGTTTTTAAAACAAACCGTTTGTGATGTGAGGCCATCACAAACGGTTTGTAATGCCATCACAAACGGTTTTTGCTACAAACCGTTTGTGATGGCGTCATCAAAAACCGTTTGTGATGGGGTATCACAAACGGTTTTTCAAAACCGTTTGTGATGAGGCCGTTTGTGATGTCTCTTTCTGTAGTAGTGATTTAGTACTGGACGATGTTTTGACCCAGCATTAGATGGCCATTATGGGGTCTCAAATTTGGGCCTGGTATTAATTCTTGCATTTAGTATCGAGCCAATTTATGTCCGATATTAATGTCTATTAATGTCATGGACGAATGCTCATTAGTAGTGGGTATATGTATACAGATGGTTGTTGGCATGTTGGCTTCGAAATTATTTCGCTGCGAAGTAGAATACTATTGGTAGTCAGCTACGTCGTCTTCACCGTGCTAATTGCCATGTTCGGCTGGCTTGTTCATTCACCGGCCAGCAGTATTTTTCTCTCTGTATAAACCAGCACCAACCACCCACCACCAACTAGCCAGCAGTATTTTTCTCTCGGTAAAAACCAGTACCAGCCAGCCGAACCGAAGATAGATTCGCTAATAGTAGAGTATCACCTTGCTTGGGTGCCGTTCCATGGCACGGATGGAGCTGCCAGCATGCAACAGTAGTCAGTCCGCGCGACGAGCACCGAGCGCTGCTCGAGCTGGTTGCAAACGCCGGCCGGGAAGCCGTCGGCGTAGAAAAAGCAACAGCGCAGATTGAACCTTCAGCACTGCCGCTGTCCGGCCAAAAAGTGGTCGGCGTAGATCGAGGAACGGCGCAGATCGAACCGCCCAGCCCCGCCGCCGTCCGGCCAGCCGGCGACTTCCAGCAACGCTGTCGCCGTCATGCTCGCTCCGCCACGCGTGGTCCGTATGCGCCGCTGAGGCATGCAGCAAAACGAAAACGACCAGGTCAAAGTGGTGAGCATGAATATCTGAGCCGCACAAGCCCAATCGGACGGCTGCCAGGGCCCAAGGGGTGGTTGGTAAATGAAATACCGTCCACTACCAATCCCAGGACTCGACAGAGCTCCGCCGCCTCTGCCCGGTGCCTCGCTAGAGCGCCGCCGCGTTCTGGCTGCCAGTCGTGGTGCTCCTGCCATGCCACCCGCTCCCAGCCGCCCACTACGTGCAGTGATCGCAGTCAAGCCAGCATGGCATAGGCCGGGGTGCCGCGGTCCATGTCGAGGTCAGGCGTTCTGATATTGACGACGTCGTGTCACTGCACGCGCCGGCACCGACGTGACTTGGATCAGCGTCTCCGACGCCGTCCGGCATCATCGCGGCGGCGACCGTGATAGCACGGACACGCAGGTCGTGGTGGCACCGGACGCCGCGGCGTCCAAGGCGTAAGGCGGCGATGCCGCTGATGCATGAACAGATTTTGTTTCTTCATTCCCTGGCTGACATCGAATGGAGACCAAGTTCTATAAATCTGGATCTCCTCATCCCATAGTTCACGGTGTTACGATGGACACCGTAGTCTTGTCTTATTGCCGCAACGCATAGGTGGTGTTTAGACGTTGAATTTGGGAGGGTGAATTTGGGAGTATGATGTCACTTCGTAATCATTGCGTCACTATAGAATTTCGTTTGTATTTGTGAAAAATTGTTTAAAAATTGATTAATTAGGCTCAAAATGTTCGTCTCGCAGAGCCCAACAAAACTGTGCAATTAGTTTTTGATTTTATCTACATCTAGTACTCCATGCATGTTATGATATTTTGATGTGATGGAGAATCTTCTTTTTGCATAGTAAATTTGAGAGTGGAATTTTGGAATTCTGCAAACCGTGGACAGAGGAGCCAATGCTGGCGTGCTTCAGAAGACAGGTTCGGAGTCGAGATCAATTACATAAGTCGATCGGTTCGATTTGAAGCAAACAGTTAGTTGGCCCTGCATCTGCCTGGGAAATGACTGCATCAGGTTACTGAGTACCGACCGAGTTCATGCAAATGCCTTGCATCAGGTTACAGATGATTGTTCTGGTGATCAAGTCCTTTAGGAGAGAGAACACGAGGGTATCTTGTTCTCCTGCAGCCGGTTGTTGCAACACTGATAGACAACAATGCATGGTGATGCTGATGCATTCCCCTGACCAAGAAGCTCTGAAAATCCACATATGCGTCAAACTGACCAAAAATTCACTGAATCAATTCGTCCGGCCGGCACTGCTCGACTTGGTGCTGCAAACGCCGGCCATGAAGTCGTGCAGCAAACGCCCGGCTGGGAAGACGTCAGCTCCGATCGAGCAACGACAGTGCAAATTGATGCTCCTGCCCTGCTTCCGGCGAGACTGCCGGCGACCTCCAGGCTCCAGCACAATCGCCTTCGCCGGCTCGCTGTGCCATGGTCGCTCCGCCACCCGCGGTCCGTGCCGTCGAGGCAGGAAAACGACCAGGTCAAAGTGGTGGGCATGAATATCTGAGCCGCACAAGCACAATCTGACGGCTGCCAGGGCCCAAGGGGTGGTCGGTAAATGAAATACCGTCCACCCCCGACCCTGGGAAAAGGGGCTCGCCAGAGCGCCGCCGCGCGCGTCCCCGCCGCAACTCGAAATCGGCAGAGCTCCGCCGTCAGGCTTGCCGCGATCCAGACTCCTTCGCGAACGTCAACAGAGCAACCCCTGCGCGCGTTGCCGGTCGTGGTGATCCGTCGTCGAGGTCGGGTGTTGGAGCAGCGAGCAAGCCAGAGCGCCGGCCGCGTTCCGCCTGCCGGTCGCGGTGCTCCTGCCAGGCCTCCGGCGCCCACTTCTTTGTCGAGGTCATGCGTTACAGCACTGGCCATCGACGAGTAAGGAGCGATATATCCCTGATGAATAAACTAGCATAGTACACTGACCCGGGAAGAGGAGATGGAGATCAGAGGCAGCGATGATCAAGAATTTCCTGGCTTGGCGAAGGGGATCAGAAACTCAGAATACTGATTTCTTTCATGCCAAAGCTCGCGCTCGTGCACGCGCGAACAAACAGAATTATAAAGGTCTGAAGAATGGGAGTGGCCACGCGGTTTCAGTCTTTCAGATGACGAGAAGTTGGAGCACATGGCTTGTCTCTTCCAATAAAAATTCGGCAAACCTCTTGCCGTCCGTTCCAAAAAAAAAACTCAGAAGTACTTCCACAGTTCTGATCAAATGCTCCTGACCTGAAGCAAACACAGTCGTTTCACAGATTTCTTCTTTGAATTCCAGCAGTCTATTAGCATAAAAAAAGCCATTCTATAATAGTGTATCACAGTTACAGATTTACAGTTTCAGAGTTAATTAACAATGACAAAGCCCTTGCATTGAATGGAACAAAATCCTAAAAGTTACGTCATCAGGAATGAAATTAGAAAACTACCTTCCGTGTAGGGCAGATATTGTAACATCGTTACCATAAGATGGCTCAACTACAGCGGACGCTTCTTCAGTTCCCACTCTTACATGGAAATATGCTGGGTGCTTAGGTTCCGGCAGTGCCACACTATCACTAAATAGCATCGCTACCACTTCTGACATGGTGGGTCTATCGACCGCATTCTCTTGCACACATAGCAATGCAATATTGATAAATCTCCTCATCTGTGTTGTGTGGCACTCAGCACCTAATGTAGTGTCTATCAATTGAAGCATAATCCCTCTTTGCACAGCTGCCATGCCTGGAAGAGAATGGTCAAAATACATGAATGCACACAACCAACAAAAAGGAAACAGTATAATATTACTAGAGCCTTTACAAGGAGGAGTAACATTGTTGTAGAGGGTGGCTAAAAACCAAGGCTAGCTTCCATATACTTTACACGCGGTATTCAAACATTGAAGAAACTTACATGTCCAAGAAGGTTGATGAAGTCCCCATATTGATGCAGACTCGAGGTTCTTTTTCCACTGATGATTTCAAGAGTTAAAACACCAAAGCTAAATACATCAGATTTGATTGAGAATAAGCCCTCAGAAGCATATTCAGGCGCCATATAACCACTGAAAGAAAGTATTAAAAGATTTGATGTCAGGCTTTTGTACATACCAGGTTTTTAAGCAAGGATGGAATGATTTGCATAGAAACTTACTATGTCCCAACTATCCTTCTTGTGTTTCCTTCGGTATCATTTAAGCTAAATATTTTCGCGAGGCCAAAATCTGAAATTTTAGGATTCATATCACGGTCCAGGAGTATGTTGCTTGCTTTAAGATCTCTATGGATGACACGTAACCGAGAGTGCTTATGCATGTACAGAATTCCTTGCGCTATCCCTTCTATTATGGTTAAGCGTTTATTCCAATCTAGGAAAACTCTTTGTATTTCATCTGCAAATCAGTTAAGAATAGACATATAAGATAAAAGCCTTTAGCTGTCAGCCCTAAACAAAGCTTGTACTATGATATGTCTGAGAAGTACTACCAAAAATATAGAAGTCCAAGCTCTTATTTGGCATGTACTCATAGATTAGTAATCTCTCATCTCCCTGAGAGCAACATCCCAAGAGCCTAACTAGATTTGTGTGCTGAAGCTTGGCTATGAGCTCGATTTCATTTTTAAACTCTTTGAACCCTTGCCCTGAATGTGAAGCAAGTCTCTTAACGGCATCTCCAACCCATCATGAAATCGGCCCTAGAGAGAAGTTCAAATTAGTTCAGGCATTGAGGAAAATACAATTATTAGTTGCATAAAGTTTAAAGGCTTGTTTGGAATCAGGAATTTCGTAGGTTAATAAGGTTCAACTTAAACCTTCCTTTCATCCCAAACATGGCCTACGACTAGTTGTCTCTATTTGGTCTGTTTTCTATCTGTTTTTGTGTTCTCAATGCATATTTTTTTCTATCACTTACCTTATATACTGGACCAAATCCTCCTTGCCCAAGTTTATTCTCGTCTGAGAAGTTATTTGTAGCCTCCAATACATTCGAAAACTCATAAACCGTGAATTCAGAACTCCTTCCTACCACCCAGACTAGTGCTTCATCTTCTTCCTTCACATTCGTCTTACCCTTATCTTGTGAACCTTTACCTGGAACAGTGTTGGGTGTGATGCTTTCAGTTGAAGTTGATTATGCTATAGCATTGTAACGAAATCCAGAATGCCTTGTAGTATTTTAATAGCATTTTTGGAAGATTGCTGACCTTTTTTGTGCCTTTTGAAGAATTTGAACGATAGGATGCCGCAGATAGACAATGCGAGAACAGGAGCAACAACAGCGATGGCCAGAACTATGTTGTTGCGTCCTAACATGATAATTAACAAAAACAAATTAGACATGCAATAGAATTAGACTAAAGTTTTAATGTTACAATTTGAAGGTGTAGACCCAATCAAACTATGATGACAAGGATATTCTGTGTAATTGAGACAGTTCCCAAGAGAGTTTTTATTAAAGAGTACAGGATCACATACTCGCACCCACAACACACACCTACATGGATAAGTCCTAGCACATGTCTAAGCAAGGTTGGAAATGGTCGATCAGTGTTTTTTTTGTTGGAAATGGTGGTTAGGGAAACTACATTTCTAACATCTAATATATGGTAATGTATTGACATGTAACCTTGAGAAAATTTAACAAACAACTCGTACAATGACTGTCTTTTTTGTTGTCTCGTGAAACGTGATAATATGTATCCCTTAATTTGTGGAGAGGACAAATAAATTTTATGAGTTGCATAGTAACAACAATTTAGGGGCCGATTGGTTCTCCGCATCCAGGCTCCATGAAGGAGACTTGATTGGATGCATCCGGCAAGCATGGCCAGTGGGGGGGGGGGCACTTGGGTTTGGCTGAGGAGACAACCGAACAAGTTTCCACTTAGTTTTGGCTGCATGTAAATATTAACCAGTCAAAGGATCCCACATCTGGCAGCGTGGCCAGCGGGGCCTGCATGCGTGGTGCGAGCAAGCCATGCTTATGCGAAACCAATCAGGCCAGTATACAATGGCTGACATGTGGTCTCGATCATATTCCTAAAATTTGGCTCGTGAGGCAGTTTTTTTCCTCGAAACAACAACCTTTTTCTCACCTTGCTCTTTCTCCTCCACACATCACCAAAAATCTTACATGGTACGCTATGAGACGTCGACTTATGAGACTGTTGACGTGTACCAGCAATGTACCTGCTCTTATGGCAAGATTACTTGTTGCTAATTCATTTTCACCCTTGGAAAATACCTAAACTAGACCATACAACCCTTGACCCGTTGTGGAAAATATATATATAAACAAAGACAATAGCCAAAGCTATTTAAGAAGCATCCGAGAGGACCGTAATTACAAGGCCAAAAAGGAAAAGCCAGCATTTAGCTTGTGTCAACAGCCACAATTACTGAGTGCATGCATGCAGTGCACGTACCTTTAGGGTAGCCGGCGGAGCAGCAGCAAGAGTGGAGTTGAAGGACCATGCGAGTATCTGATGGAGCTCAGTGGAAGTTCCAGTGCCCGCTGAAAACCCCACCGCCACTTCACTCGGAAGCAACGACTTCGGATCTTGCAACACATAGCTCACCACAGCGTGTTCCACAGAGGGGTCGTCACGGAACCCTAGCGAGGCTACCAGCATCCCGGTGGCGCCGTCGAATCGGATCGTCGCCGCCATGGTGACATTCGCCTTCAGGCTCGGCAAGCCGCCGCCGCCGCCGCCGCCTGACGTGGTGTTCATCGACAGATTCGTCGTGTTCAGCGACCGGACGCCGTTGATGTCGACGCCGACGTGGTTGTCGCTGGGATCGCCCCAGGCGTCGTTCCAGTACGTGTCGAACTCGACGGCGACGAACTGGCCGGCGCCGTATGCCGCGGCGTCGTCGTCGATGATGCCGAGGCTGCCACCGTTGGTGCGGGACGGGTAGCCGGCGAGGAAGAAGGCGAGGCCGTCCCCCGGCGCGGCTACCCTGCCGTCGGGCTTGATCGCGAAGGTGAAGCTCGCGCTGAAGCTCGCCGGCGGTGTCGCGCCGCCGCCGCCGCCGCCGTCGTGGAACGGCACCGGGTGGCTGTAGGACATCCGGCCCGTGCAGCCGTCGGGGCTCTGCCCGAAGGAGTCGCAGGCGAGGTTGATGAGGTTGGCGTGCGCCGTGGCGTTGCCCTCGAGCCGGAGATCGCCGGCGTCGTAGCTGGATGCGTTGGTGAAGTCGAAGCTGAAGGAGAACTTTGGGGAGTGTGCTGCGCTCGGTACTGAATGTACTGGACGAATGTGAGTTTTTGTAGCAGTGTTCTGGGAGTGTGCTGCTGCTGTATTGTTGTTGTTGTTAGTTTCCATGGCGTGTAGGGATAAGGGTAGCAGAAAGCAAGTGGAGATGAGGAGGATGAGCAGGAGAAAACAAGCAGAGGCCATGGAATGCAATGGAAATGAATGGCGCCTCAACACACGAGCTAATATGAAGTAGCTAGCTTGTTAAACATATATATATATATATACCTGAGGGCATGTATACTGTAGTATCACTGTACAATGCATCTATACATGTGGAGCAGCACTTCTGCACACGGTGCACGTTAGCCAAGTCGTACTTGCATCCGGACTTGGAAAGTACCAGATAGGGAACAAAAATTGCACATGGTATTAAGCTAGGGAAAAAACCCATATATACGTGTTCGGTGTTCCAAAGGGAAATTAAGGGAGGATTGCACTAGAGAACGACTACATACGTCGTGACTCCGACTCAACAACCCAACTTACCGTGCAACGACCGTCAAGACCGGCCCTATCTTAAGATTCACACTAGTCAGTCTCAAAAGGAAACAAAAAGATTCACTAGTCAATAGTCGATCATCTGCCGATGGGATATTTATCTTCCTGCTTGAAGAACTAATGTTGATATAAGAGAAATAAGTATGACTATAATACACAAAAGGTAGCAGCCCTCCAATAATTAATCTTGGTAAAGACAAAGTTCACCACAATCTCGGACGGTCTTCCGGTTACCTTTTTGCAGTGCTGGATGGTGCAGGCCGGCAGCATCCTTATTGGTTTGAATCTTGTTATAGGCGTAGTAGACTTGAAGGGACGAAGGCACAGACGTCAACTGATCATGACTGCTTCCCTCGCTGTCCGTCAATATATTCGCCTAAATTGATGAGCTGCACGTCCGCCAGTGTTTCCCACTGAGTTTAACGCTGGACGATGAATGAATTCGTTATTATTAGTTGACTGTCAAGTCTAGTGAAAGTAGCGAGAATATGCAAAGTTCGTGGTTGACGACCAAAACTGACAAAGACTGATATATGTTCCTGGCTAGCAAACTGGGCCATTCGGTATTACAAACTAGGCCATCTGGTTACGGCTGTGGCGACTCAAGATATGAAAGTTCAAGTTTGATATTCAATTTGTGAGAGTTTTGACTCCTCATGATGCAGAACATTATTCAATCTGTGACCATCCTGAGCTGCTCCCACGAATGGCAATTAAGGGGTGGTTTATGGGGTAAGTCGCCCCTTGGCGCGCTCAATTTCTAGGGGCATCTTACCCCATGAGCCACCCTTAGAAATCAATTTTTAAGGTCGGATCAATTGCTACAATACATCTGTTAGAGCATGTATGCTTTTTATCTATAAAAAAAGCACGGCACTCTTACTTTTTACAATAGTGTTTCGCCCTAAGGTCGGTTGAGCTTTTGGTGGGAGTCTATCAACATATAAAATTTCAAATGTATTATTCCTATAAACCGTGATCCTTTTTTTAATCCATATAAGTCATGCTATTATTTAATCTTAATACACCAAACTGATATCCAATATCTATTTTTTTATTTTTTTAGTCTTTCAACATTTTAAATGTCCTATTTCAATATCTTAAATATATACTACTTCACCAAATTCAATAAACCGTCTCTACAATTTGAGTACACTAGTTTAATATTTAGTATATAGAAATAGGTTAGCTCAACATTTTTAATTTACATGTAAACCATTTTGAATGAATTTTTACAACATTTGAAATGTGCTATTTCAACACTTCCACATAAAGTGTTGAACTAACATTTCCGTGTGAGTAATTCGATTCTGGAAAATGTTGAACCAATAATCTCAAAATGGTAAGCATATAAAAAATCATAAATCCATAAGAACAATGAATTTGTAATGCATGATCGATAGATATTTATATACCAGTAGAATTGAAAACAATTCCTACCCAAAATTTTTCTACCCACCCCCAACGGAGGATTCATATGTTGGGTCAATGGGGGAAAATGTGTTGTTGATGAATTTATGATGTCAAATGAAAATAAGCACTTTCTATAGGGTTTCCACTTTTTATGGAGGCTACTTTTTTTTCACCGGCTAAAAGACTTACCCACCTTGCGTATCCACATCTCTATCTACCCATGATATAACCTTTCTAATCTAATTTAATCTTTGGATATTGACCCTTCTAAATTTTTTGAGTGATTGTTATATAGTTTTATATTTATTGAATGTGCATGTCGTACTAGCGTTCTTTCCGGTAAAACAAAAGGAAAAAACAAAAGGGGGAGGACTTTACCTGGCTGGGTGGGCTGTGTGTTTGTTGTCGGCGCGGCCTCGTTCATGTTTTGTGCCAGTTGGGCTGTCCTAGTTGCTAGCACAATTTTTTGAAGATAAAAGTCTGTTTAACTTCCCTGAACACTAAGCCGAGTCTAGCTTGAAAGTTGAGGAATGCTGGACTCGGCTTAGTCCAGGGTGGTAAAACGGACTTTTTCGTTTTTTGAAGAGGCTTGGACTCGCCGTGAAGCGGGCCATTTATGGGCCTGTGCGATGCGCAAGTCTTATTCTTCCACACCAAGACAAAGGAAGCCCGGGTAGTTTTCAATGTCCTCCGGCGGCGGCGCCGCCGCCGACGACTCGGCGGAGGACTGGACTACTAAGCGGCGGGCACCGTAGTCCTCTTCGACCCGCCGCTTTCTCTCCTCCGAGCTCCCATCACCTCCGCCGTCCCAGGCGAGGGCTCCGTCCTCGCCTGCCGCGACGCCGAAGCCAGCCTCGTATCGCAGTGCGAGGTAATCCCCTCTGCCTGCCCCGACTCCTCACCTCGTTCGCACATGTGTTGGCAAAGCGATTAAATTTAGGACGCACGCACGGAAGCAATGCTCGGGGTCAGGGTGGTTCAGAAACGCGGCCACGCGAGTGGGAATCGGAACATATTTCAGCTTGCAGCTTAGATTGTTTCGTTGTCTGGTACGCGTCGAACCAGCAATTAACGCTGGGAACCTTTGCCTGTAAAGTTGTGATTGTGTTTTGTTCTTGCAGGCTTGCAGCTGGCCGAGGTGCCTCGCGCTAGTCATGCGAGGCAGTAAGTTTAGCAGCAGCAGATATCAAAGAGGGCAAACCTGCTCCTGGTTACTGAAGTTCAGTAGCTGGGGTTGGCTATTCTCCATAATTTAACATTATACTATATTTCTTTTACACTGTGATGGTGGAATTAGGGATGCAAGTGGATATCCAATAGTGTTTTTTGGGTCAGCCACTCTAGTTCGTTTCACCTTCTCAATTATTTACGTAGCATGTCATTTTAGTTCATTTTTCTAAGTTTTGGGTCGACCCAATGACCCAAAAATAAATGCACTTGCATCCCTAGGTGGAATGCTGGTTATGGATTCAGTAAAAGTAGACTAGTTGAGCTTATTCAGGTGTAAATTTATTCGTTCTTCCATGCCCTAGTTGCTTTTATGGTTTTCAATCTTATCCCAGCTGTCTCAACTATCATGCTTTTACATATTGAGCAAAAACACAGTCGATTTTGTCAGAGAATGATTTATTAGTTGCTGATCAATCGAGAGCTGGTGCTTTGTCTTATGGGGGAACAATGTCCCCTACACTTTTTCCACAACATCAGCTAGAATCTATTATATATCATTTTAAACAAAAAAAATGTACTTTTTAATCATATGAGTTATTATGTTTTTTGAAACAAACGATAAGTTATTGTGTTTTCTCTTATTCTTCTATTTAGCTTCAGAATTCTTTGCAACTTAACTTGTGAAACCTATGCTCACTTCTACTCTGTCTCGAATGCTACTTATCATTGGTTTCATCACTGATACAGAGGAGCAAACCAGCTCATGGCTACTTAGATTTAGTTGCTGTGGTTGACACTGCTCCACACTACATATTGCACATTCCAGACTGAGCCACTGTGGAAGAATTCATGATTGACATGTCGGAAGCACCGACCATATTTATGATGGATTGAAATTTAGATCCTGTTTGGGATGGCTTCTGCTTGTGTAGAATCCAGCTTGTGACATAAGTTGGTGAAAAGGCGGCTTCTGTTTCTTAGTAGAAAACTCAACTTGTGCATACTAATTAGCTGTTGCAGAATTCCACCATCTGGCATAACTTCATCTTTTTTTCTGTGGAGAAACTGTCAGAGGCTGTCCAAAACAAGGCTTTAGTTATTCTTCTGTATGATATTATCCTTCATTAAATATGACTATATTTCCTAGCGAGCTGACTTTGTCCAATTTCATGTCGAAGTATTGCTTTACAAAGAGTTATGCATTCCTATAAATGATCGCAGAAGTAAATTCAAATCACCTCAGATCAAGCTACACTGCCTCGCAATATTGCATATGACAAGGGTTAGATTGTGTATTCCGGTAATAGAAGCATCCTACTGACCTGAAAGGCTCAACTTGTCATATTTCATTTCTGTTACATATATCATTAACAATTTCACAGTTTGCGTGATGTGCTTGATTTTCTATACTCTGTTTCATGAGAGACCTTTTTTTTATTCTGATAATGCAATAAGGCATGTATTGTTGAACAACTCTGCAGGCTGGTGCACGCTCTGGGTGCTCAATCACTGCATCACGCAAATGTAAGCCTCCGTGGTGGAAAAGCTTCTTTGGAGCTGCCCTGGCTGATTATGAAGAAAGAGAGATGTGAAGAGCAGGAGATGGCCGCTTGTCTTGAGGCAGCAAAGGAGGCTTGCATAAAGTTTGCAAAGGGAAAATGCATCGTACTTGCCCAAAGGCCGCCTAAAAGCGCAGCGAATCCTACGTCTCCGTTGAGGAAGCCCTTAGTGACCCAAAGGTCGAGCTATCTCCTCGGTTCCACTAACTTGATCTTTTCCCGAAGGAGGCAAGACCACACCTGCACAAACAATCCGTGGCACACCACAACCTTGGTGGCTCACCGGCGACGCCTAGCCGTCTAGGAGGCTTCACCTCCAAGAGTAACAAATGCTTCAATGGTTGCTAGACTTCAACGGAAGTGCTCAAGCTAAGGATATGCTTTTGGTGGCTGCAAAAAGCTCACTCAATCTCTCTATAGCTCACACACATACAACCCTCAACCCAAATCTAAAGATATGAACTAAATCAATCAACTCTCACAAAGAGAGGTTTGGGGAGAGCTTGCTGGTGCTTGGGAAGGCCTGGACGCACAAGAGAAGCAAATGAACCAGCAGCCCTCAAAGGAGAGGGCCAACGGGTATAAATACCCCAACATCCAAAACTAGCCGTTATGGCCGTGGAAAACCGGTCAGACCGGTTTTCAAACCAAACTAGCCGTTGTGCCTGTCAGATGCCAAACCGATCAGACCGGTTTCCCAAACCGGTCAGACCGGTTTGGGTCAAGTCAGCACACTTGAGTCCCAAAGGACTCCTCTCACAAGGCTATCTCACATGGGTTGACCTATGAGCACTTTTGGTGTTGTCAATCAACTAATGTTGCATCCTTCTTGATAGTACGGCATTCCTAAACTCAAGATTAAAACACAAGATAAACTCTCCACTTGAGCTTCCATTTCTTCATCGATGCCATACATGATCATTCTCAACTTTGAGGGCTACAACATTCATTTCTTGCTGAGCAAATCCAACTTGAGCCAATGGCTTAGAATTTCCAAGAATATGAACCAATTCATAAGCCATTTCAATTATATGATCAATAAAGAATTAGATGCATTGCATAGCTTCACTCGGTAAGGCTTGATTAGTGCATAGAGACCAAACCATGATGCTAGTCTTCACCTTAGCAAAGTTCCTCGGCTACAAGACCAATTTGCCCTTCTCTTTACTTAGTACCTGGACACCGTCATCTAGCTTAACCCCTCTCCCCATATCTAGCCACTTTGAGTTCCACTTTGTATTGCATCACCATGAATACCACATTGAATTCCATGTCTTCAACTAATTTAAGATATATCCAATATCATCTTCTATGTTGTCTTTGGTAAATAATTTATCCATACGCTTCCATGCATTTGAGACCATATACTAACCATAGAATCATGTCTCATTTTGAATGTAACCAATGTAATGGATCAAGCCCAAAGAAATCCCAATTTCTTAATTAGTTTATCCCTAAAACCTTTGACAAGTATCCTATAGATGAGACCAACTAATTTGCATAAGACCGTGTCTTATTTGACATTTTACTTCACTTGTCATTGTATTACTTAGTTGCATTGGATCATAATTACTTGTTTGTTTTCATATCATATATACCAACAATGAGCTCTCATTCTTCAATAATTATATTTCATGAATATCCATAAGAATAAAGTCCTGCTCATATTCTTAAACAAACAAGTTAAATACAAATCATGTTGTCATCTAAAATCACCAAAACATGTAAGTGGCTAGATGCACTTTTAGTACTATTCCAAGATGCAAGGATCCTCCTGGAGAATACAGATCTTTACCGCCAAAATTGTCAGTCTGAATAGTCATCAGGCGGCAACCATGACTATTATTCTGAAATACTGAAAAACAACTGGAAGCATCCAGGGGATAGGTAGGAATTTGGGACCTCATGGAAAAAAAAATCGTTGTGCACGGTGCACAGCTATTGTTCAACTTGACCTGATACAAGAACCGTGGAATTTATGCAGACTTCCAAAACCGAGATGAAATTTCTGGACTTCCACCAACGAATGGTCACACAGACAAGGACCCATCATGTGTGTTGTGTGTAGATCGTGTAGCCAGTTGTCATGACTGACTGGTCAAAGATGACAAGTATCCCATGGTGACTGTTCTGATGGTCCATCAACTGTCAGGTAAGACAAACCGTGAAGATTCATAGAATCATAGGTGACATGCCATGAGATGCATAAGTTTGCCATCAGAAGTAGGAAATGGCAGCCAAACCAAAACAATCAATGGCACCTCTCCTCCTATTGCCCATCCTCCTACTACTCTCCTCACCATATGTGCAAGCTCAACAGAGCATCACCTTGGGCTCCTCCTTGACGCCCCAAGGGCCTAGCAGCTATTGGCTCTCTCCGTCCGGCGACTTCGCGTTCGGCTTCAGGCCCATCGGAGACAACAACAACACCTCCTACCTGCTCGCCGTCTGGTTCGACAAGATCAGCGACAAGACGGTGGCTTGGTATGCAAAGACCACCGGTACAGATCCAAAGCCGGTACAAGTGCCATTTCGTTCACGCCTCGAGCTCAACTCAGATGGGGCGCTCTTGCTCCGGGACCCTTCTGGCACAATGGTATGGAATCCCCAAGTTGTGGGAGCAACCTATACATTCCTATAAATGATGACAGAAGTAAATTCAAGTCACCTCAGATCAAGCTATACTGCCTCGCAATATTGCACATGGCAAGGGTTAGATTGTGTATTCCGGTGATAGAAGCATCCTTGTGACCTGAAAGGCTCAACTTGTCGTATTTCATTTCTGTTGCATATATAATTAACATTTCACAGTTTGTGTGGTGTACTTGATTTTCTATACTGTCTCATGAGAGACCTTTTTTTACTCTGATAATGCAATAAATGATGTGTTGTTGAACAACTCTGCAGACTGGAAGCATTCAGGGGATACATAGGAATTTGCGTGCACGGTACACGGCTATTGTTCAACTACCTGATACAAGCACCGTGGAACGTGTGCAGACTTCCAAAACCGAGATGAAATTCTCTGTACTTCCAGTCTGCAGAGTTGTTCAACAACACATCATTTATTGCATTATCAGAGTAAAAAAAGGTCTCTCATGAGACAGTATAGAAAATCAAGTACACCACACAAACTGTGAAATGTTAATTATATGTTGTGGGTGCGAGTATGTGACCCTGTATTCTTGGGAACTGTCTCAATTACATTTCTAATTGACCCTGTGTAATCGGGTCTATCTTCAAATTGTAGCATTAAAACTTTGGTCTAATTCTATTGCATGCCTAATTTGTTTTTGTTAATTATCATGTTAGGACGCAACAACATAGTTCTGGCCATTTCCTCTTCCTTCACATTCGTCTTACCCTTATCTTGTGAACATTTACCTGGAACAGTGTTGGGTGTGATGCTTTCAGTTGAAGTTGATTATGCTATAGAATTGTAACGAAACCCAGAATGCCTTGCAGTATTTTAATAGCATTTTTGGAAGGTTGCTGACCTTTTTTGTGCCTTTTGAAGAATTTGAACGAAAGAATTCCGGAGATAGACAATGCAAGAACAGGAGCAACAACAGCGATGGCCAGAACTATGTTGTTGCGTCCTAACATGATAATTAACAAAAACAAATTAGGCATGCAATAGAATTAGACCAAAGTTTTAATGCTACAATTTGAAGATAGACCCGATTACACAGGGTCAATTAGAAATGTAATTGAGACAGTTCCCAAGAATACAGGGTCACATACTCGCACCCACAACATATAATTAACATTTCACAGTTTGTGTGGTGTACTTGATTTTCTATACTGTCTCATGAGAGACCTTTTTTTACTCTGATAATGCAATAAATGATGTGTTGTTGAACAACTCTGCAGACTGGAAGCATTCAGGGGATACATAGGAATTTGCGTGCACGGTACACGGCTATTGTTCAACTACCTGATACAAGCACCGTGGAACGTGTGCAGACTTCCAAAACCGAGATGAAATTCTCTGTACTTCCACCAATGAATGGTCACACAGGCAAGGACCCATCCATGTGTGATGTGTAGATCGTGTAGCCAATTGTCATGACTGACCGGTTCAAAGATGACAAGTACCCCATGGCGACGGTTCTGATGGTGATGGCCCATCAACTGTCAGTCAAGACAAACCGCGAAGATTCATACATGACATGCCATGAGATGCATAAGTTTGCCATCTGTACGAAATGGCAGCCAAACCAAGACAATCAATGGCACCTCTCCTCCTCTTGCCCATCCTCCTGCTGCTCTCCTCACCATATGTGCAAGCTCAACAGAACATCACCTTGGGCTCCTCCTTGACGCCCCAAGGGCTTAGCAGCTATTGGCTCTCTCCGTCCGGGGACTTCGCGTTCGGCTTCAGGCCAATCGGAGACAACACCTCCTACCTGCTCGCCGTCTGGTTCGACAAGATCAGCGACAAGACGGTGGCTTGGTATGCAAAGACAACTGATACAGATCCAAAGCCAGTACAAGTGCCATTGGGTTCACGCCTCGAGCTCAACTCAGATGGGGCGCTCTTGCTCCGGGACCCTTCTGGCACAGAGGTATGGATTCCCCAAGTTGTGGGAGCAACCCATGCTTCCATGCTCGATTCTGGAAACTTTGTGCTGGCTGCTGCAGATGGCTCTGCCAAGTGGGAGACTTTCAAAAACCCGGCAGATACCATCCTGCTCACTCAGGTTCTTAGCCCCGGAATGAAGCTCCGCAGCCGGATCATCCCCACAGATTACTCCAATGGCCGATTCCTCCTTAACTTGCAAACTGATGGTGCTTTTTGCTATCTCGGTGATAATTATTCTTCTGCCTTTTGGTCCGTGAGTGGGCAAAACACCATAGATCTGGTGTTCAATGCAACTGGCGTGGTGTACATCACGTTGGAGAATGGCACACAAATCAATATGACATCCAGGGACATCGTCTCCATGGCAGACTACTACCATCGTGCTACGCTTGACCCAGATGGTGCGTTCAGGCAGTATCGGTACCCGAAAAAGGTCAGCAACTTGAATAGTCAGGCATGGTCAGTAGTGGATTTCAAGCCCCCCAATATCTGTGACGTACAACAGGCGTATGCTGAGCGTAGTATTTGTGCGATTAATAGTTACTGCATGTTTAATGCCACAGACAGCCAGAGCATCTGCATGTGCCCAGAGCAGTATTCATATGTTGACAAGGAGATGAAGTATAAAGGCTGCAATCCTGATTTCCAGCAACAAAGTTGTGTCTTGGATGAAGCAACCGCCACGATGCAGTTCAAGTTAATACCAATGAGCCAGTTGGATTGGCCTGGAGGTGACTATGTTAACCAGTCCTCAATTACTGCGGACAAATGCCAGCAGCTCTGTCTAACAGATTGTTCATGTCCTGCTGCTATTTTCCGGGATGACAACAACGGTATGGGTACATGTTGGAAGAAGAAGATGCCTTTATCAAATGGTGTTCAAGGGGATGGTGTGGATAGGACAGCTTTCATCAAAGTACCAAGGAACACTGCTTACCCCAACCCCAAGGAGCCTAGCCCCTCCCCTTCTGCAATTACGGCAACCAAAAAGAAGGCAATCTTAGGCGGTATAATTGGAGGTATTACTTGTATTGTGTTGATCCTAATTGCTGTCACTCTTCATGCACGAAGGAGGAGAAAGTATCGGGACATAGATGAAGAATTTGATTTTGATCAGTTGCTGGGCATGCCAATGAGGTTTTCTTATGAAGTGTTGAGAGAATGCACCGAAGACTTCAGTGAAAAGCTGGGGGAAGGTGGATTTGGTTCAGTTTTTCAAGGCAAACTGAGTGAAAAGATAGTCGCAGTGAACCGTTTGGAAAGTGCTAGACAAGGGAAGAAATAATTCTTAGCAGAGGTTGAGACGATTGGTAGCATTGAGCATATCAATCTTGTCAGACTGGTAGGATTCTGTGTAGAGAAAGCACATAGACTTCTAGTTTATGAATACATGCCTAGAGGTTCCCTTGATCAGTGGATCTATTACCGCCACAATAATGCCCCTCTTGATTGGGCCACCAGGTGTAGGATCATTCTGGATATTGCCAAGGGCCTATGCTATCTTCATGAGGAGTGCCGGCGAAAAATTGCTCATTTGGACATCAAACCACAAAATATTCTGTTAGACGAGAACTTCAATGCTAAATTGGCAGATTTTGGATTATCCAAGCTCATAGAAAGGGACCAAAGCAAAGTAATGACTGTGATGAGAGGCACACCTGGTTATCTGGCACCTGAATGGTTAACTTCACAAATCACTGAAAAAGTTGACGTTTACAGCTTTGGAGTTGTTGTAATGGAAGTAATATGTGGAAGAAAAAACATAGATAATTCTCAGCCTCAGGAAAGCATAAACCTGATCAATCTGTTAAGAGAAAAGGCTCAAAAAAACCAGCTGGTTGATATGATTGACAAGCGAAGTGATGACATGGTCCCTCACCAGGACGAAGTTATTCAGATGATGAAGCTTGGAATGTGGTGCTTGCAAAATGATTGTAGTCGAAGGCCGCCCATGTCAACTGTAGTCAAGGTACTGGAAGGTACAATGACCGTAGAAACTTGCCTATACTATAATTTCTTCTGTGCAGATTTAATATTGCCTGTTCAAGGCAACAATCAATCAGCATATTCAGGTCCGTCACCATCATTAAACTTATCTGGTTCAATATGAAATGTGTCGGTAATGAGCAGAAGGAACATCCATACTGTACACACTTTGGATTTGTAATTGCTTTCGTACCTTAACTCCTCTAGTTTGTAAGTATGTTTCTGATGGCATCAGAAGAATAATTTTCATGCAAATCGCATGTTACATTTTTCATTGAAGTTGCAACTCTCTACATCTGAGGAAAAGAAGGGTACTGCACTTTCTTTCTTTTTCCCACGATTTCAGAAGATATAGACATATACAAATATGAACTTTCATGCATGCTAAATATTCAGTGAAAAATAAGTACGTGCAGAGGTGGAGCTGCACCTAGGGCCACATAGGCCGAGGCCCTAGTCGTGGCCCATAAAAACCCACATACCCTTAATAATTTTTGGTCTAAAAATCATGTCTCTGATAAATTTATCACTAGAAATTTATTTTTTATGTTTTCTAATCCTGTAATCCATACAATTCTCAGCTATTGTATCACATTAGTAAACAATTATTAGTTTATTTATCAGTTTAGACCATTTACTGCATATTTTACTATTATTTTATATCATGTCATATATACGATCATTTTGCCGGCTGAATTTGGCCCTAGTCGTGAGCAAAAGCTGGCTCCGCCACTGAGTACGTGTACTTTCTGCGCGTCCTTGTTACGCACTGTACCTGACTGAAAAACATATTATGATCACTGTTTTGCATATTTCTGCTTGTAATGTTGGTATTTAGGAAGCACTGAATTGGGACTAGATCGAGATCCTGCTCGGCAGCTGGCACGGCGTTCGTGCTTGTGTAGGATATATCCGGCCATCTTGTGGGAGAAAGTTGTGGAATGCAGCTTCTGCTTCCTAGAATCCTGCTTGCGGTGTGTATCCTTTAATTTGGAGATCGAAGTCAGAACAGAATAGGAAGGGCAGGAGAGTGATGAATCATTGAGTTTGTGGTGTTTTTGGTGGTTCGCTGAATGAAGATGATGTAGGGGCCGGCCGGAGCCGGAGCCGTTGTGGTCGTGTCGGTTGCTTGGACGCATGCATGCAGCGGGCGCGGTTGTGCATCGGATGCCGCGACGACTGCAATGCATGCGCGCGTGTAGTGACAAGTGAGGGGCAGGGCAGATACGCACATGACACGTGGGCCCTCAGTGACAGAGAGAGGCAGGTAGTTAGCACTAGATCAATCGGCGATGGGATGCGATGCAGATCGACGATGAGACGGATAAAGAACCAAGGCAAAGCTCCAATCCGATGGATCCATCGTGTGTCCTTCCCCTGATCGATCGATATATGATTGTGCCCTGCGTCGCCGACACCAATGCATGCATGCATCCCCGTCGTCGAGCGAGCGAGCAACGTGCCCCACCGGTGCCAATGTGCCATCCGGCCGCCGCCGCCGCGGTCATCGTCACCGGAAAACTCTCTCTGCTGCAATGCAAGCTGCGATGGCCGCCGGCCCGCCATGGATAACCTTTCCGCTTTCCGCTTCGTTCTCGGTTGCCACTCAGCTCGTGCTCGTGCTAGTACACTCTACAGTGTCTCCATCCATTCCAGGCACTGCGTCCTAGATGGCCGTGCTACGTACAGTAGCTCTGTCCGACCCGGCCCCACAGCCTGGGTGATGAGGGGCTTTGTCCCATCCGTTGGCAGCGCGTGCGCCATACCCCGTACCCAGTCAAAGGAGGGCCCACACCCCGACGACGACCTGTCCCCTCCGTCGCCGGTGCAGCATGCACCTTGATTAACCCTTGTCCACACCACTGCTAATCTCCTTCTGGTTGGTTAAGATTAGTCTCGGTACATAGTTTTACTGTACACTTAAGATCAATCTCAGTGCGAGTTTTATTGACAATAAATTAACTCGCGTCAGTATTTTTTATGACGTGACACTGTATTAATAAAAAGAGGTGAAATGAGTTTTATGATGATGAAACTCCGTGTACACAGTTACTTATACAACTTGTGTCTTGCATGTGACCTAGGTAGGGCCGGTCCTGAGGGGGGGGGGGCAAGAGGGGTGACCGCCCCGGGCCCCCGAAATCCAAGGGCCCCTTCTAGGTGTATATACAGGTATTGTATACATGTCGTCCACTCGTATTATGGACAGCTAGAGTGAAAGTAAGCACGCGACTCTTCGCGACTAGTACGAACGAAACGATGCATCACGTGTGACTCCTCGCGACTACGCACGCGACTCTTCAGCTCTTCGCCGTGCGATGATTCGACAATCATATTCCTCGCGATGCGATTACCTCATTGATTAACAGCCATACCGTTGATTACACGATCGTATCTACATCTAGCGCTCTACACCTCCGATCGCAGCTCTGCGACATGCAAGGCACAATTGTGCTGCCCCGGCGCCGCCGGCCCCGCCGCAACTCCACGAGTAGTATAGGTGCTTGCTTGACTCCCTCCAACAGCTTCGAGTAGAGCCAGGAAGAGGTAGGAAATTTGCCCTAACTGGCTCAAGATCATTATTGTTCATCACACTAAATCATTGATAATCAAATGATTCGACATTGGTTAATCATACATGATATTGGACTTTGCGAGTTCTATGTGATAATTGATGATTTTATTTTCTTTAGTTGATCTAGTAGCTTTGCATTAGCTTTCGTGTTTTAGTTATTTTTTTAAAGAAGTTTAAAAATATTATTGAATGAGACTGATATTAATACCATTGTAGATAGAAATATCATCAGAACAATAATATATACAAATTATTTGATATGAAATGTTTTTATGTACAGTAGTTAGATAATTTATATTTGTTTTTACTACTACTAAGGGGCCTCATTTTTTACTTTCGCCCCGGGCCCCGAATATCTCAGGACCGGCCCTGGACCTAGGAAACAACAATTGATGAAACTATGCATTGAGAGGGAGGTGTTTCATCCTAGTTTCAAACACTTTTAAAGGATGTGTCACTCTAAGTAATTGTGTCCATGAAACTTCTATTAAGACTGGCCTAAGCTAGACCAAGAACTAGGTAATTGTATTAATAAAGGATGAAACTCTTTTAACATATCATGAAACTCCTTCTTCTCTTTTCTATACCATATTAGCACATTTAATATCATGAAACCCCATCGAGACTGATCTAATCGATTAACCCGATTCAGAGCAACTCACAAGGAACCTTACACACCCTGGTCGGTCTTGAGACTGATCTAATCCATTAACCCGATTCAGAGCAACTCACAAGGAACCTTACACACCCTGGTCGGTCTTCAGACTGATCTAATCCATTAACCCGATTTAGAGCAACTCACAAGGAACCTTACACACCCTGGTCGGTCTTGAATTTGACCGGAGTCAGTAGGAGAAGTCCCTACCTATTTTTTTAATTTCTTTATTCCAAACCCAGTTAATTCTCTCCCACATAGAGTCGAATCTGGGTCTGCAGGGTGCCACTCAGGTGCTCTGACCACCAGGCTAGAGACCCCTTCACTGGTCGGTCTTGAATTGAACGAACAATGATCGGAGAATGTGTTCCCGTGCAATACAAGCAGCCAGTTGCTTACGTGGTGGATCACCTACTCCTAAGATCAGGTTTTAAGCTTAATTACGTACGACTTGATTTTGACTTGGTTGTTCCAAAATATTATGTACAAATTAACAACCAATCCGGCCCGCCCTTATCTGTAAAAACTCCATTCAAAACACTAGTTTTACAAAAATGCTGAACATTCCGTACGTGCTCCCTCTCTTTTAGGTTCAGAAGTTTACAAACTTCTAAGTATGGCCAGTCTCAGTGGGAGTTTAATGGATAATAAATTAACTACTATGTCAGCATTTTGATGATATGATACTGTATTAATAAAGAGAGAGGTGAAATGAGTTTCATGGTGATGAAACTTCATATACACAGTTACCCAGACAGCTTGTGTCTTGCTGCAATAATAGACAAGACTTGATTCAGGTCAATACAGTCAATCGATTCATAACTGCCTTTCGAGCACAACCATTGGGATGGCTGATCATGTGACCTAAGAAACAATAATTGATGAGACTATGCATTGAGAGGGAGGTGTTTCATCCCAGTTTCAAACACTTTTAGATGAAGTGTCACTCTAGATAATTGTATCCATAAAACTTTCATTCAGACTGGCCTTAGTGGGTTTCATAATTTTGCCAGCAAGGTGCTCTCCCATAATATCTTCCCGAGATACGGAGTACGCTCAGTTATTACGCTCAACTGCAAAATTGGTTTATCATACTAGTTATTTGGACCGGGCTATCCTGCGACGCTACAAAGCGACCGCATGACCCCGTCGTCTTCCTCGTCTCCTCGCCCCCCGCCGCATCATACATAACATAGGACTGCGAAGCATGGGGAATCTCTGTATCACTCATCTTTATTGGTTGTCTTCAGGGTGCAAAGGCCCACCTGCCTGTTGTTCTAGTGCTCAAGCATAGAAACAGGATGATGTGGGTGGCCAGCTCCAAGGAGACAGCAGCAGTACAAAAGCATGGCAGTGTCACACTCTGGTCATGAAGACTGTGGATCCAAGCTCTAGTTTTGTGGATTGGAGGTGTCCTCAATGATTGTAATGTCCGGCTCTGCATTCCTGTCGTGTGGAGCGAAGTACCAGGCGCAGCGTGAGAGGCATATGCTAAGGGAAGAGACGAACCGAGATGCTGGGTTGGATCGTGGACTCTTGAGCAAAGAGATTTTTTTTTAACTGTGAACTCTGGCGTCATGGAGAGCCGAGGGGGAGGGAGGGAAGGATCATGGACTCGTGGGTCAACAATTTTTTTCAAAAAAAGACAAGCAATAGATGGTTGGTATACAAACTGCTTGAAATCTACAAAATCATTAATTTTTAGTCAGCAAAAATACTACCTTAGAATGATACTACACTCTGCTTGCTGGATTAGAGAAATGAAAAGCATGATATCCAAGCTGACTGTTATTCTACACCATTTTATTTAGTGGTTCAAGCATTAGGTCAGTCTCAGTGGGAGTTTCATGGACAACAAATCGACTACCATGTTAGTATTTTTGATGATGTGGCACTGTATTAATGAAGAGAGTGGTGAAATGAGTTTCATGGTGATGAAACTTCATATACACAGTTACCCAGACAGCTTGTGTCTTGCTGCAATAATAGACAAGACTTGATTCAGGTCAATACAGTCAATCGATTCATAACTGCCTTTCGAGCACAACCATTGGGATGGCTGATCATGTGACCTAAGAAACAATAATTGATGAGACTATGCATTGAGAGGGAGGTGTTTCATCCCAGTTTCAAACACTTTTAGATGAAGTGTCACTCTAGATAATTGTATCCATAAAACTTTCATTCAGACTGGCCTTAGTGGGTTTCATAATTTTGCCAGCAAGGTGCTCTCCCATAATATCTTCCCGAGATACGGAGTACGCTCAGTTATTACGCTCAACTGCAAAATTGGTTTATCATACTAGTTATTTGGACCGGGCTATCCTGCGACGCTACAAAGCGACCGCATGACCCCGTCGTCTTCCTCGTCTCCTCGCCCCCCGCCGCATCCTCCATGCTAACTCCTCTTCCGCCCCCGCCGCCTCCTCCATGCTAACCCCTCCTCCGCCGCCTCCTCCACCCCCGCCGCCTCCTCCGCCCCGCCTTCGGCAGCGCGTGACGCCTTTGCCGCCTCCCACCGCCCGCCTCCACGCTAATCCGCTGCCGTCACTGCTGTCTCCTCTTCCTCGTCTCCGCCCCTGCCGTCGGCACCGCCCATCGAGGGTCCCTCACCGCCTGGCCTGCGGCGCCAACGCTTCCCGACCCTCCGCCTGTCGCCCCCGCCGGGCAGTCCGCCGCCCTCGACCCCTCCTTCTAGGTACGTCAGCGGTGGATCTCCCCCAGCAACCCTGGGCCCCTAACCCCGGGCCGCTAACCCGGCCGACTACTCGCGCAATAAACTTAACATAGTTATTTCTCCCTGACAAATGAGTAAACACAATATTACCTTTTTTTACCTCTTTTTTTTGCTGCAATATAGCACCCATTTGCTTCGTTGTTACATTACTACATTACAAGTAGCCGTCTTCTTCTTCTCTCTCTCCCTCCCCACAAGATGCCAGCGGCTTTTCAAGGCTCAATCTACCTCTACCTCCTTGTTTAGATGCAAAATAGGGAGTGCAAACTTAGGGGTTTGGAGTCACGTCGCAATCATTGCACATTTGCACACTGTAGCATTCTGTTTGTATGTGTGAAAAATTATCTAAAAATGATTAATTAGGCTCAAAATGTTCGTCTCGCGGAGTACAACAAAACCGTGTAATTAGTTTTTGATTTCATCTACATTTAGTACTACATGCATATACCGATATTTTGATGTGATGGTAATCTTATTTTTATATAGTGAACTTTGGGGTGCAAATTTGGACGACTCGTAATGATTAGATTTGCTAGGGGACTTTTGGCCAACATTTTCCTTACGTTGGCTGTGTTTAGTTTCCAGAAATGGATGGAAAAATTTGATGCAAATGTCGCATCGGACACTGTAGCGCACTATAACACTTTTCGTTTGTTTGTGGTAATCTTTGTCCTACCATGACCTAACTAGGCTCAAAAGATTCGTCTGATGGCATCAGAAGAATAATTTTCATGCAAATCGCATGTTACATTTTTCATTGAAGTTGCAACTCTCTACATCTGAGGAAAAGAAGGGTACTGCACTTTCTTTCTTTTTCCCACGATTTCAGAAGATATAGACATATACAAATATGAACTTTCATGCATGCTAAATATTCAGTGAAAAATAAGTACGTGCAGAGGTGGAGCTGCACCTAGGGCCACATAGGCCGAGGCCCTAGTCGTGGCCCATAAAAACCCACATACCCTTAATAATTTTTGGTCTAAAAATCATGTCTCTGATAAATTTATCACTAGAAATTTATTTTTTATGTTTTCTAATCCTGTAATCCATACAATTCTCAGCTATTGTATCACATTAGTAAACAATTATTAGTTTATTTATCAGTTTAGACCATTTACTGCATATTTTACTATTATTTTATATCATGTCATATATACGATCATTTTGCCGGCTGAATTTGGTCCTAGTCGTGAGCAAAAGCTGGCTCCGCCACTG
>OAMR01000096.1:1105548-1126885 GCA_900205405.1 Echinochloa crus-galli | reverse complement strand
AAGAATCATTTAAGAGTATATGAAGCAGCTTCTCCTCCAGGTTCGAACGCATCTTCTGGATCTTCACCTGCCGGGAGCAACGCATGCACGTTGCCAAAATGTCAGGATATCTGATTCAGAGACCTGACGAACCAGATGACTAGTTTTTCGAGGAAAAAAAAAACAGATGACCAGTTGGGACTCTGCTGAACATGTCATGGATGCAGCATGCCTTGAGCAGTTGCTCAGAAAGATGAAAAAAATTGGGTGTGCCTTGAGCAGTGAAGCATGGAGGGAAAAATGTTCAAACTTTGAATCCAATGTCTGTACTAGTGTAACATTTGGTATGCATTGGTTGTAGTAAATTAGTAGCGCAAATCACCGTAATAATGCGCCCCAAGCACATGCTACACAGCCGTTATCCGAAAAGAGCAAAGAAATATTTACCTTGGACTGTAAACTGACTACATTTCTCACAAACTCACAGTATCTTGGCTCTGCTCTCCTATGTAAACATGGGATGAGTCTCGCTTGCAGTTAGGTCACCTGCAGTTGAGTCACTGACAGGTGGGCCCCACGCCCCTCGGGCCCACCTGTCAGTGACTCAACTGCAGGTAACGTAACTGCAGAGGAACCGTTTCGTAAACATGCGTTTTGCATGCTAATTCACTTCCCGGTTTCCTCCACTCTATGGCAAAGATGCCCCTTGTCTGGGTTATTGATTGTTGGTCAGGAAGTTACAGGTGTGCCATCTGAATACGGCCAAAGGGATAAGAAAAACAGCCTTGATGGCTCAACTGTCGATCAGCGACTGGTGTTTAGTCCAAAAAGTGGATGCAAAATTTGGTGAAAATGTCACATCCGTCACTGTAGCACTTTTCGTTTGTTTGTGGTAAATATTGTCCTACCATGACCTAACTAGGCTCAAAAGATTCGTCTCGTCGTGTACATCAAAACCATGCAACCAGTTTTTTTATTTACCTATGTTTAGTGCTCCATGCATGAGGAGAGAGATTTGATATGATTTGATGTGATAGGTGAATAGTAAAGTTTGGAGAGAGAATTTTGAGAAGTTTTTGGGAACTAAACACAGCCGTTATCCGAAAAGAGCAAAGAAATATTTACCTTGGACTGTAAACTGACTACATTTCTCACAAACTCACAGTATCTTGGCTCTGCTCTCCTATGTAAACATGGGATGAGTCTCGCTTGCAGTTAGGTCACCTGCAGTTGAGTCACTGACAGGTGGGCCCCACGCCCCTCGGGCCCACCTGTCAGTGACTCAACTGCAGGTAACGTAACTGCAGAGGAACCGTTTCGTAAACATGCGTTTTGCATGCTAATTCACTTCCCGGTTTCCTCCACTCTATGGCAAAGATGCCCCTTGTCTGGGTTATTGATTGTTGGTCAGGAAGTTACAGGTGTGCCATCTGAATACGGCCAAAGGGATAAGAAAAACAGCCTTGATGGCTCAACTGTCGATCAGCGACTGGTGTTTAGTCCAAAAAGTGGATGCAAAATTTGGTGAAAATGTCACATCCGTCACTGTAGCACTTTTCGTTTGTTTGTGATAAACATTGTCCTATCATGACCTAAGTAGGTTCAAAAGATCCGTCTCGTCGTATACATCAAAACCATGTAATTAGTTTTTTTATTTACCCACATTTACATTTAGTGTTCCATGCATGAAGAGAGATTTGATGCGATAGGTGAATAGTGAAGTTTGGAAAGAGAATTTTGAGAAGTTTGTGATGTGATGGGAACTAAACACAGCCGCAGCATCAGCAATCTGGTAGTACAGTATACCAAGTTAAAAGTTCCAAACTTTTTGATACATTTTCACCAACTTTTTCCATTCTCACCCATCTCGAACACCCTCTACAAACATCAACAACGACCTACCATGATCTTCTCCCGAACATCGATCACTAGTAATAGTTCAGCAGGTTGCCGCTGATGACGTTGTTGCTGCAGGGGAAGCATCCACAGGCGGCGGCGTCGCTGCCGGGGAGGTGGCGGTGGTGGCTCGTCGCCCTCAGCCGCCGGGTGTTGTCGGCGGCGGCGCGCCGCAGCTGCTGCAGGTGCTGGGCCTGCGCCGTCGCGCGCCACTCCTCGGCGCGCCGGTGCACCGTCGTCATCCTCCGCATCAGCTTCTCCTCCAGGTTCGACCTCATCTTCTGAATCTTCACCTGCCGAGAGCAACGCAAGCACGTTGCCAAAATGTCAGCATATCTGATTCAGACCTGACCAACCAGATGACTAGTTTTTCGAGGAAAAAGAAACAGATGACCAGTTGGTCTCTGCTGAACATGTCATGGATGCAGCATGCCTTGACCAGTTGCTCAGAAAGCTGGAAAAAAATTGGGTGTGCCTTGAGCAGTGCAGCATGGAGGGAAAAAGGTTCAAACTTTGAATCCAATGTCTGTACTAGTGTTTAACATTTGGTATGCATTGGTTGTAGTAAATTAGTACCGCAAATCACCGTAATAACACCCCTAAGCACATGCCTTGATTTTACATTATGGTTAAACGGATATCATATCGCCCGGCTTGCGCTCTGATCGAAGTTGTTCACATGGCTTTGAGAATGACAGTCCAAGTTCAGCACAAAAACAAGCTAAATAATTCTGAACTCCGATGCGCTGTGGTTAAAGAGTGAGGGGGGTCGCATAGAAAGCAATGAACAATCATGGTTCCCAACGTTCTAAACAACTTGGACTAGCAAGGCGACACAGAGGTTGATCTTACATTATGGTTAAATGGATATCATATCGCCCGGCACGCGCTCGGATCGAAGTTGTTCACATGGCTTTGAGAATGACAGTCCAAGTTCAGCACAAAACCAGCTAAACAATGCTGAATTCCGATGCACTGCTCTTAAAAGGGAGAGGGGGGATTGCATAGAAAGCAATGAACAATCATGGTTCTAAACAACTCGGATTAGCAAGGAGACACGGAGGTCGCGGACAAGAATTTGCAGGGGATTTTGTCTCTGTTGGAGGCTGTGGAAGTGTGGAAAGGAACAACATGGAAATGACAGAGCTGTGATCTAATCCCAAGTCCCAACCTTCCTCTGCAATTTCTAATTCTGAATTTCTCGATGCACAAAAAAAATACTCAGTTCAAACAACACATTGTTTCTGAACACTGCCGTCGGTTTCTACTGACACCGGCCATTATGAAGTTTCCAATGCAATGTGTCAAGTTTGAATTTGATAGATTCTTGATTAAAAAATATGTTTGAACTGGATATAGTATCATAAATTCAAAATACCAGTAGATGCAGGATTTGAAAAACTCTGCTCAGTTTGCAGTTCAATAGGTTGCAGTTCAGGAAGGCAGGGTCAGAAGTCAGATGCTACTCCCGAAGGTTAGGACAGGCTATTCCCAATTTTCCATTACCTAAGATTTTGGCAAGCAATTTATTTCAGTGAACACTAGTTCATATCAGTGAACTCACTCGGCAAATATCACAGGTCTCCAAAATGGCAGCAGATCTTTCGTTACTATAACTGAATGGCACACAGCTCTTCAGAGTTCATACTAGTATAGGCTATTGTCAGCACCTACAGCTTTCTAAATGTGTAATCTAATGCGAAATTTCATATTTTCCACTGATTTTTTCCAATTACAAAATCAAAATTTGCCCATGAGTAATGCAAAAGATGGTACTGACAAATTCGGTTTTACCTCCAGCTTTCTTGATTGTGCTTCAGCCTTGGCGCTCTCCAGGTTAACCCAAGCCTGGATCTTTGCCTCTTCCCTCTGATACCTAATCAAAGCGGAACACAAGATAACTCAAACAATTTCATATCTGAATCACTACCATAATTCAAAATCTCATGCCTAATCTTTCCAAAATGCCATGTGCAGTGCAGCATTGCACACACACCTGATGCAGCTCTTGGCCCTGTCATCGTCCTCCCACCTGCAGTCGCCGCCGCCGCCGCTGACGCGTTTATCGCACGGTGGCGCACCGCCGACTCCGGCGCCGGCGCCGACGGTGGCCTCGAAGTGGCGCAGGCTCTTGGAGACCTCCTCTTCCTCCTCCTCCTTGGAGCTCCAGTTCACGAGCATGGCGTCGAACCGCGCGCCCAGGTCCAGCTTGGCGAGGTGGCAGTCGGCCAGCTCCGAGATGTCCATCCCGCCGCCGCCGCCGCCGGCGTACGGCACCAGCGGCCCCGACCGGCTCGCCGGTGTGTTGTGCCTGACCGGGGAGGTGCTCTTGAGCGGCGTGTGGCACGAGCTCCCCAGCGGCGTCATCTCCGTGCCGATGTCCCTCCGCTGCTCGCCGTCGGCCGCCGCCGCGCCCTTCGCCGGCGCCACCGCCGCCTCGCAGTACGCGCTCCGGAACACGAACGTCTCCTTCGATGGCTCCTCGTTGTCCGTGAACTTGTCTGCGATTCAATGCAGCAACCTTGCAATCTCAGCATCCAATCCATAGATGAACAAATTCTAATGCCAAATTGGGAGCAACAAATACTTTGATTTGAGGAATAAAAATGTCACCTTTGAGGAGCACTTCTGCCGGCGGCGCGTACAGCGCGAGCCCGTGGGCGTCGGCGAGCGCATCCACCGACCGCCTCACCGCCACCGCCGCCCTCCTCTCCTCTTCTCCTCCGGCCCCAGCGCCGCCGCATCTCTGACCCAGCCCGCTGCTCCGCTGCCTGGAGAACGCGGCCTTGCCATTGCCATTGCCGTTGCCGTGGCTGTGCTCTGAATCCGACGACTGGCGCAGCCACTTCTCGGCGTCCTCCCACTTGGACGGCACCGACCTTCTCGGCGCGGCGAGCTGGTGGTGGTGGTGCGCGGGGCTCGCGAAGAACTGCGACGGCCGCCCCGGCGTCGCCGGCACGACCTGCGGCGGCGGCGGCGGATCCGCTCGCCGCCTCTGCGCTGACGCCGTGGAGGACGACGAGGAGGAGGTGGTGGTGGAGGAGGCCTCGTGGTGGTGGCTGTGGCTGCTCCTGCCATGGCCGTTGCTGCTGCTGCTCCGGGTCATGGTCGCCATTGGGAACGATGTCCTGACGAACTCGGAGGTCTCCTTGAGGTTTAATCCGCAGAGTGGGTCACTGAATGTGGGCCCAAACACGCCTCCTCCTCTTCCTCCTCCGGCGGCTCCTACTCCATGGAACGAGTTCTGCAACGGATAAATGGAGCAAGAAAATGATTGCGAGGTAAAGGTGAGAACTGAACAGCAGCTTCAAGAAACGGCTAGCAGCTTGCTTTTTTTTGTATTGTAACCGATGTTTTTTGGATGAGGACAGCAAGTGCTGGTGAAAAGGTGGTGCTTGTCACTTACTCTTCTTGTGGACGTGGGCAAGGTTGAAGAAGGCTGGAGGTAAGAGGAGGAGGACTTGAGCTCCATTGGAGAGTTTGTATGTGAGCTCCTGGTTGTGTGAGCTCCACCCTGACTGAGCTTTACTTGCTTCAGCTGAGAAGTGTAGCAGTGAGTGTGTGGGCATCAAGCAAGCAGGCTAAGCTTATGTGGTGGGTTTGTGGCCTAGGATCAGGAGGTCCCTGCTCTAATCTTGCTAGGTAATACTCAATTAGTAGCCATTAACAGGGCCTTGTCAGACACTCACACTTATCTGGAATCCTTCGTACTCCAGCCATGGGATACTGCCTACGTAGTACAGTACTACAGTATACAACAGGAGGGTCCCTGGTCTGAATTTCTTTTTTTTATTTTAATGAAAAGGAATCCTATACTCACGAGGATGCAGTATTATATGTCATCTGCGTGTATATAAAAATGTCCAATACCACCAGCTTATTACAGAAACCTCCATTGACCATTCTGAATGTCCATGCGTGGTTCAGGTTTGCGTTTGCTTTGACCCTTTTGGTCACTCGCTACTGATGGCTAGCATGATCCATCATGCATGCCTGCTGCTGTATTGGCAGCTTGCTCGCATCATCAGCCTCACCCTCACCCTCACCTCATTTACCGCCGGCTGTCGTTTGGGTAGGGATGGTCAGAGGCCAAGACCTCATTACTAGCCTCTTGAATTCGCTAGGTCAGTTGTGTCCTGTACTCCTGTGACTCGGGGGCGCTACAGTTGTGTACCGTAGAACTTTTTATCTCCTTGGCATTTGGCAAAGACGCCATCTTTCGTTCTTTTGATGATCTTTTCTGAATCATACCTGCACAAAAGGCTTCCTTTTCAGGATGATGATGGATTCATGTACAGACTACTCTTGCAGACCACGCATACTCCAGTGGTGATAATAGCTTCTCAGACTGGAATTTCTAGGTTGCCTTTTTTTAAAAAAAAAGAATTTCTAGGTTGCCCTTAAGATGATTGATGATGGATTTGCCGCTTGTCATGTCCGATGGTAATCCCAAATTCCCCAATCGTCTCCCGGATCAGAGGTATGCCACCGCACAACACAAGTCACTGAGAGAAACATCATGGACGATATAGAGTTGTATAGATATGCCACGCATATCTGCTCCTTCTTGCCCTTTCTGAACGATTCATGCCCTCTGGTCTCGTCGGCTCGTCGCTGCAATATCATTAACTCACATGCTGCCACGATTTACTAGTAGGAATAATAGGGGTAGGACCAATCCTCAATAGCTAATTCATGCACATTCTTCAGACCATTTCCATTCTGTGGAGCAGCCGAGCAGGCACTACCGCACTAGGCAGTAAAACTGTAACAAACCATTGTACGCACGCCGTGCCAACGTATATTCAGACACTGTTCTCTGCAAATACCGAGTCTTTTTTGTTTCCTTCTTTGCCCCGGGGATAATACTGTAGTAATAGATCACATGCGAAAGCTACACTGTCTTTTTCTTCTTCTTTTTTCTCAGGACAGGAAAAAAGGCTTGTGAACTTGGGCCCCTGCCTCTGCCCTCCATGCAGACCGTTTCTTGCTGCGCTGCACAGCGGACTCTCTCTACTGCACACGGCGGCGCTTGCGCCAACTGCAAAGCGCTGACACTGCTGGAGGCGTGCGCCGCCGCATGGCCGGGCTGGTCCGGCTGATGCTCAGGCGAGCTCGAGGAGAACGAAGGGCGAGATGATATATGGATGCAGACTGCCACTACGCAGACATTGAGTGCAGGTGGGAGCCTCAGCTGCTGCTGCTGGTTATGCAGTCAGAAGTAGTCTCGCTTTCGACGGACCAAACCAAAGAAAGCAAAGGCACCATCCACCGGCGAGATTTTCGATCGATATCAGTGGATCGTATTGAGACTATTTTTGAGGTGAAGGGTGAGATATCAATGCAACTTATATATTGATCATATACGATGTATTTTCAGTATTTAAAATGTCGGCCACATGTATATAGAAAATGTTGAATACAACTGACTAGTCTTGTTTCATTGACCATTCTGAATGTCCATCGTCACCGGTTTCAGGAGTCAGTTATTACAGCTAGCTGCTTACTCCTGCAGCCCTGCTAGCATCATCATCCACCATGCATTTCCCGGTGCTAGCTGTTTGAGGCAGGTAGCTCGCATCATTTACCCGTGCCTATTACCTCCGGCTGTCGTTTGGGTGGGTCTCAGCCTCAGCCCTCAGGTCATTGAATGGATTCCTTTTTCAGGATGATGATGCATACATGCTCATCAGAACACGCATACTCCAAAGGTAACAATAGCGTATCATCTCTAAGTCAAATTGCCTGTCACACGCCTATTGTTCGTACAACTCAATATGTAGTTCTATATTAGTGGGGAGTTTTAATTTTCTATGTTGCAATTGCAAAGAAGCTCCCCAGATGGCCAAATCAGAGATGCAACCACACGAGTCACTGTAAACAGATGCAGAGCGTGGATCAGCGATCACTGCGATAGTGAGGACAAAATGAATTTGCTCCTTGTCACGCCTGCTGGTAATCCCAAGCAATTGTCCTCCAAGTCAGAGACCGTCCTGCAACCAAACAAACAAGCCACTGTGAAGTGCGGACAGCACGGCTGATTCAGAGTTTTACAGTTTCCCTTGTTCCTCTGTAACGGCGGCGCTGCTCTTATGGCTAGCCAGCCATTTACTGCGCTGCCATTTTTGTGTTCCCTTGAATCTCTGAAGCGCTGGGAAGCTTCTCTTTCCTCACTAATCATGCAAATGCGTATCATAAGCATTAAGCAAGGTAGGCGTAGTAGTAAAAGCAGCCGATAGTAGTAGATACAGCCCCACGCATTTCTTCTCCTTGTTCTTGCCATTTCTGAATGATTCATGCCCTCTCTCTGGTATCCTCGCAGGAGGATCTGCCTGCACTGCATTATCATTAACACACATGCTGGCATGCTGCCACGATTAACCGGTGCATTGGTACTTGTAGGAGTAGGACTAGCCGACTAGGATTAGGACCAGCCCTCTTTCTAGCTTCATGCAGATCCACTTCCTTTCGTTTGTGTGTACGGTGGAGTGTAGGCAGTAAAACAGTGAAACATCGTGTTTACAATGTGTATTCAGACATTCATCTGCAAATAAATACCGTGCCTATTGGTCTATTATAGTATACTTCCTCCGTATAGGATATTTAGACGTTATTTTGAACAAGATTTTAGTTAAATATTGAGAATATAAGTCACTAGTAACTTTTATGTGGTTGAGTTTAAAAATGTGAAAACCATATCAATATATTTTCCTTAAAAATATTTTTATAAAAGTATATATATTATTTATTAATAAATATTTTTTTAATAAAAAGTAAAAATTACGTTTTAAAGACTGTGTCGTTGTCTAAAATGACGTCTAAACCATGTAGGGAGATATATTCGGTATGGCTACAGATCACATGCGAAAGCTAGCTACACTGACGACTGATCCTTTTTGTTTTTTTTCTCGGAGCAGGAAAAGGCATGGGGACCTTGCCTGCTATGCAGCATATGCATATCGATCGTCTGCTGTTGCATGGAGAACAGCGAGCGTCCCTGCGCGGTAGGCAGCGCCACCGCTGGCCTTGGCCTTTGTCCGCGTTTGTTGCATTCGAAGACATGGAGCAAAGCATCAGTACGTAGTCACTTGTCAGTACCAACTTGCTACTGAAACTTGAAAGGTCTGTTGGGTTGCTCCAACAGTGGTTCTGAATAATCCACCTATCTCGGTGACGTTAGTACTAGTAATTTCCATGACTGAGACACAAATATAAACATTCTTTTTTTTTGAAACACAATAAAAAAACAATCATCCAATGTACGTTACTACCTCTGAAATGAAATGGTGAAAAAAAAAATCTTGCGTGGGCTGAGAATGCTCTACGGTCCACTATGGCCCATCGCACGCAAGCGAGGACAGCAGCCCAAAACCGGCCCCGCAGCTTGTACATTGACGACATTTGGACTATCAGAGTCTGAAACTGTGAATTACTGACGAAGCTTCCCTTTGGCCCTTTCCTTGTTCCCACTTGATATTTTGTTTTGAAGGTTTACAAGCTGCTGCACTCATGATCCAGAGGCAATGAGGAGGGTATAACAGCAAGTGGCAAAACATCTCAGAAAAGAAGTGGTAAAAACATACTATTGCGTACTGATCATCGTATCATCAGCTTCATCCTGCTTTTTTTTTTTGGTCTCTCGTTTTTGCCATTTTTTTCAGAATCATGCATGCCCACTAGTTGGTACACTAACTGGTGTTGGTGATGTGGCCTCCTTGTCCTTGGAGTCTGCTTGCGTTATCATTAACAGACATGCTGCCATCGTTATCATCGTTTACTAGGACTAATAGACAAGGACCAGGAGTCCAGGACCAATCCTTTCTACCTTCTTGAGTCCATCATATACATTTCTGTGTGGAGGCACATCAGAAGATTTGTCTGCAGTTCTGACTGACCATAACGCACTAGAAATCTGATTTGGAGGATATGGAAAATACCATGAGCAATATGCGTCCTTTCAGCGCCATCACTCAGTCCATACAGTTTGCAAATACAGACTCTTTTTTTTTCCCTTTGCGAGGAACAGGAACAGTATCTGTACTCACGAGCTCATCTGAATCTCTCCATCTCATGCTTATTGCAAATACAGATACAATACCGCCTACTTTTGGGTATGTCTCCGGATCACATGCCAACGTGTAACAGTGCCACAGTGGCTTTTTCCCCGAGCAGAAAAAAGGCAGGGGGCCTACTACCCTCATACCCTGCCATGCCATGCATAGGGGCTGCATCCATCCATGGAGAACAGCAAGCGTCGTCCCTGCGCTGCCCAGTAGACGGTGGCTACAGCGCCGGCATGGCGTCGCCACCGCCCTTGCAGCTTTCTCGATCGTCCCGTAGCTCCGATCCTCCACGATCCACATCCGCCGGCGGCGCCGCATGGCCGGCCGGCCGGCTGGCCGCCAGAAATCGAGGACAAAAGCACGAGATGGAGAGATTCAGGTGAGCTCGTGAGTACAAAAGCCTAACTACACGCTTTCTTCAGTTATTCAGGCATTCAGTGCAGTAGCCTCGATCGCTTTCGTGGGACCAAAGCAAAGCGCCAAAGCCTTCGATGGGGGACACGGGAGAGGAGTACACACTAGATCTTCTGCTAATATTTTTTTAGATAATAGAATAGATCTTCTGCTAATATGATGGCGACGATGATGAAAAAGGTTATATCATTCATTTTGGGTGTTTTCTTTTTATTTTTAGCTTTCCAAACAATGCAACTTTCCTCTACCCTTCTCTTTATACCCTGGTTTTAACTTAATTCATGTGTTCTGACTTTTTGAATTTCGACCGGTTTTCATCAATATTTTGGCTGGTATTTAATTGAAATTTTAAAATTCATTCAAAATTCGTCCAGATTTTCAAAAAATTTGACCAAAATTCCAGCCAAAAATAGATATATCGGTCATACCGAAATTTTGTTGCACATCGCTAGCTTGAACACTACTGAGATCGTATTAAAAACTCTTCGGTGATCGAGCACACCACACTTAAGTTACAGGTGATGATAACCTGTTAAGAATCGGATCCCTGATCTGGTTCTCCCAATCTCAATCCAAGAACAAGGTGTGAGAAGACGTAGATTAGATCTCGTTTTCCTTCCCATCCCAAACACAAGGAACACATGGACACAGATGTAGGTGGAGCTTTGGATTTCTTTCTCATTAATTATAGATGAATATAAGGTTGTTGATTATATAGATGTGGGGAACCCTTCGGGGGTATATTTGGTATGAGCCCACAATTATCTCTTAATTAGAGATTTCTTAATAAAACCTACCCACTAAGGTGGTTTGAGTCCTCGACTGGTGGCGTATTTTTTGGATTTATTGTAGGATTTAACTGGTATTTTTTTCATTGTTAGGTGATGTGCTCACCTGACACTGAGACGCCCGTGGTGATTTCATCAATTTCAATATATGTCGATTCAATCTTTCGAAGGTGTTCATAGGGGTAAAGTTTACGTGCGTGTATTCATAAAAATGAGTGTACATGATCAGCATAAAAAGAGTATAGTACAGAAAAATTTAGTAATTGTGAACTTGTGGTTGTACCGTTGTAGGCTACCCTAGACCCTCATGCACGCTGACATCACGCGCAGCACGAGGCCAACAAATTGGGTCACATCATTGGGCAAAAATGAAAAGAAATGACAATGACAATGACACCAACCAGGCCTTCTCCCATGGTCGGTGGTAGTGGTCCAGTAGCAAGCAATCCGCATCCTGCCTGGGCCACAAGAAAAAGGCCTAGCAAAAATCATTAGTGGGCTGCGAATCTCTACGGTCTATCACGGCCTTTTCCCGAGCGAGACTGCGAGAGGACCGTCCACCATCTGGGCCACGCGCACACAAGCGAGGCAGCGGCCCAAACCCGTACCGTTTCCACTTTCGCATTTGTATGTGGCCCATCACGGACTTTAGCCCGACGGCGCGGACAAACTTTTCAACTGCGTTTTCATTTTGTCAGCCCATTTTCAATGGAGGTTTCCGTAGAGTGTTAATGTTCCCCTAAAAAAAAGTAGAGTGTTAATGTGCATTAAATAACGTAATACATCAGTAATTTTGACGACATATAGCATGATAATAATAGAAATAGATGAAAAGAGTTTTATCAATATAAAACCCAACCTACTTTGGTTCCAAGATTATGAAAACTATTGAAACTGCCATTGAAGACTACAATATAACCTGCATTACCCATTGTCGATTTAGAAACATTTCTTTTTATTATTTAGAGGTACAGATAATCTAGCTCGAGTTCACAATCATCACAAGTCCATCATCATCCTGGTTTTTAACGTACCAGCAGGCAGGAGGTGTATTACTGTTGTCCGTTCAAAAAAGTGGATTGGCCAACACGGCCATATCCACGTAACATTCTGATTTTCTATGGGAGCTGATTCTCTGAGAGAAGTGATTCTATGACTGAAAATCATTCTGTTTAATTCTCCATCATAAATTCTCATAAGCTGGAGAATCACTTCACAGAATCAACATAGAATCACTTCAAGGTACGAAGATAATCACCTCTAGGAGCCCTGCTAAACGGGGCCTAGATATGAAGATCCTTCCTATATACTAATCTTCCCGGAAAAAACACATCTCCATATGGCACCAACCGGCGAGCTCATCAAAATGATCCCCGGCCGGCCGGTTACACGCAAACCACTCCGTCGCTCATCTCTCGATTTCTTCTTCCCCACCATTAGCCAGCTTAATTATTCATTTGCAACAGGATTACATTATTATCCTCGATCTCGGCAGCTAGTAGCCCTGTCACCAGCAGATTAATTTTGTGTTCATGCATCCTCATCAGCCGCACAGCAGATTACATTATCATCCTCGATCTCGTTTAGCGCACAGCAGAGTAGTTTAGTATCCTGTCACGAGCAGATTAATTTTGTGCTGCTTAAGCTTGTTTATTCCATCCTCATCAGTCGCCCATCAGATGCTACCTTAATTTACTTTCCCGAAGAAAGTGATAAAAGAAAGCGATCGACATCGCAGCAAGCCAGCCATCAGGGTCAGTGACAAGCAAGAAGATCGAGTTCAATTTCCTCGCCCGCCATGGCCGACGCCATCAGGATCTCATCCTCGCCGCGGCCGCTGCGGTTCGTGATCTGCCCGTGGCTGGCGTTCGGACACCGCCGCCGGCGAACACCGGCCCGACTGGGTCCTCGCCGACGTGTTCCACCACTGGGCCCCCGCGGCGGCGCTCGCCCACGGCGTGCCGTGCGCGATGCTCATGTCGACGGCGGCCATGCTCGCCGCCCTGTCCTGCGGCGCGCGGGAGCACGCCGACCTCGCCGCCGGCGCCGCCTCCGTCTTCGAGCAGCCGACCGCCCTGCTGCCCGCCGGCGTGGCGCCGCCGGGCGTGCCGCGCTACGAGTGGGACGGGAACGCGCCGCTCTTCGCCGTGCACGGCGCGCCGCCGGACATGTCCATCATCCGGCGCGCCTCCCTGACGCTGGAGCGGTGCACCGTCGTGGCCATGAGGAGCTGCCCGGAGTGGGAGCCCGACGCGTTCCCGCTGGCGGCGAAGCTCCTCGGCAAGCCGCTCATCCCCCTCGGTATCCTGCCGCCGTCGCCGGACGGCGGCGGCGGCGGCGGCACGCGCAGAGACCCAATCCTCTAGGCGGCGGCGCACGCATGGACGGAGGAGAAGATTGAAGCTTAGTCCGGACGACGGCGGCGGCGGCTGCGGGTGGAGCTAGTGCACGAGCTCGCCCACGGGCTGGAGCTCGCCGGGACGCGCTTCCTCTGGGCTCTAAGGAAACCCAGCGGCGTCATCTCCGACGCCGGCGCGCTCCCCGCCGGCTTCCGGGAGCGCACCGGCGGCCATGGGCTGGTGACCATGGGGTGGGTCCCACAGATCACCATACTGGCGCACGGTGCTGTGGGTGGGTTCTTGACGCACTGTGGCCGGAGCTCGCTCATCGAAGGTCTTCTCTACGGGCGACCTCTGATCATGCTGCCGATCTTCGGCGACCAAGGGCCGAATGCGCGGCTCATGGCGGGGAGGAAGGTAGGGTTGCAGGTGGCGAGGGATGAGGACGATGGATCTTTCGACCGCCATGGCATCGCGAGCGCGGTCCGGGCTGTCATGGTGGAAGAAGATACAAGGAGGGTGTTTGTAGCAAATGCCAAGAAGATGCAAGAGGTTGTAGCTGATAAGGAGCTCCACGAGAGGTACATCGATGAATTTGTGGACAAGCTTAGGTCTTACATCACTTATGGCAACTCTACTCCGGCTGGTGCCTCACATCCAGCTGAGACTTAGTTGTGCAGGGTTTTACTATGTGTCTATGTTTCTAAACATTGTTAGTGGTTGTTGCTGATCCATACAATAGTCACGGAAAATCATTGTATGGAGTATCGAATAAGAATCATTTAAGAGTATATGAAGATCGTGGTGGTTGCAATAAGAAACTACACACACCAAAAGTTGGAGCACATATTTTTTTTGTTGAGTGCAATAATATTTTTCTTTTACTAGCTAGGAACAACTTTAGGCTATAAAAGATTTAACTTGTAGATACGGGAGATCTAAGTTATATTCATATAACAAATCATGTTTATTTCTAGAATATTTTTTCTCATGAAGATAAAACTTTAATTTTCTTTTACCTGGGAACATCTACATGACACTAAAATGGGAACATCTACAGGCCTTATAATAAAGTATTTATACATGAGAAAGATTTAGGTCAATTTGTTATGGAACAAATCATAGTACGCCCCTACTATAAGCAATATCTAAGTCAGCTTACAATGAGTAAATTTTTTAGATTAAGAAAAAAATTCCGGCCTCTGTATCCACAGGTGGATATATACAGCCAAAGGTAACACGACACCAGAGCACTTAGACTCTAACCTCATACCGAGGTAAACTAAAAAAATAGAAGAAAAACACGCTAACACAAAAAGAAAAAGGAAGACTAAGCTTCAATCTTCTCCTCCGTCCATGTTTCAAACAACCTCCAACCGCTCACCAAAACGTTCCTCCACAGTTGAAGCCGATCACTTGATTTCCAAGACGACGCCTCCAAGAAGTATACGACGTCGAAGCCACCGTCGTCGCCCCTCCATTTAGCCGGAGAAAGGTTTTCACCTGGAAAATCAAAGACCAAGTAGGGAGCCTCTCAACTAACGCCTCCAAAGAGGTTTACGACATCTGAAGATGCCACCATTCTTGAAACCGATACCATCGCCGGAATAGACTTTCATCCGAAGCTCCGCCCAATGCCGGCCCGTCGACGAAGAACACAATGCACCACAACTCTGGCCGCAGCCTCCGGCATCGTGAGGGATGAGCACTTAGGCACCCCTCGACCTGACCACCGACTGACGACACGAGAGTGTCGTGACACCTTGCTCGGCTCACCGGCGCACCGATACGGACTGGTGAAGCCCACCTCTTCACACAGGGACATCGAGGATGAAAGTAACCCGCAGCAGCCGCCACCGTGACCGCCACCCCGCTGCACGCTGTCGGACCTCCGCTGCACTTAGGCCTCGGAAAAGATCCGCACTCAGAAACGTGACGCCAGTCGAAGCCATCGTCTCCCGTAGGCCACCTCCGAACTCTCTCCGGGAACGATCACCGGCGACCCAATCCTTCCCCAGAAACTTGGTCTAGGCAAGGTAGGTCCCAAGAACCGCCACCCAACAACAAGCCATCGCCGCCCACGTCGCCACCCACAGCAGGCCACGACTCCGTAGATGTGAGCAGCCCAACCACCACCTGCTCCTTCCATGGAAGAACTCGGAGAGGCCCGAGATGACCCTGGCGCCGCCGGTCAGCAGCAACCAAAGTCCACCAGGCCCTGCCGCCCGCCGCCGGCCGGCACGACGCCGACCCGCCGCCGCCGAAACCTGCACCACGCGGGCGGCCGCGCCGTGCGCGCACCGCCGGCCAGTGCCGCCACCCCACGCTCGCCGCGCCGCCGCCAACTGCCCCTTCTGGATCCGTCATCGCTGCCGCCCAGCTCCGGCCTCCATCCCCAAAGAAAACGAAGGGCCCCCTCTGTGCAGGCCCTAGATCCGGTCATGGCTCGCCGGATCCGGAGGCTGCACCTCCCGCCGCCTCAGAGGACGGCCTGCGTAGATATGTAAATAAATCTGTTAGAAGAAATACTGATAGATATGTAAAAGAGAATAAGCTAGGCAAGTTTGGTTTCGCTGGCTAGTGGCTACCATGACCAAATCTTTGTTCTAGAAGTGAAAAAAGGAGAAGCAAATTCCTTGGAGTAGACATAGCAGCACATAAGTGAAGACATAAGTAGTTGTTCACGCACATGTACTAGTCGTTGTCGTCGTAGCATACCCATAGAGTTTCCGGTCCGTGAAGCCTATTCGAGTGAGCTGGGCGGACCCAAATTTTCTTTCCAGAGCCTTGATCTTCCAAGATATTATCCAGTGTGATCTGGGCCGTCACTCGTCGGCAACACGCTGACTGGCCCATCAAAAGGTATGGATAGTCTCGTAGAGCCCATTTAGGGGTAGAAGCCGAGCCGGACCTTAATAAGTTCGATTTGTCTTATTACAAAGAAAACTAGTAGAAAAAATGGTTGGGCTCGACTTGTTAATAGCTCTAGCCTTGTTAAGCTCGTAAGTGTTACAGCGAATTGATCAAAGATATAGGGTTAGTGTTATAGCTCTACCCTTACTGCTTTCATGAAACATATAGGGTGCTTTTGGTTTCTGGCCGCAATGGCCCACCTAATTTCTGGATCGACTACGTAAGGTGCCGAGTGCCGTGCGCAGTTGAAAGCGGCGCAAGAGGATATAATGCAATTAGGGGTGGATGTCGAGCCAGCTCGGCTCGTTTTGACTCGGCTCGTTCGAGCTCGTTAGCCAAACGAGCCAGCTCGGTTCGGCTCGTTAAGAAAACGAGCAAAAAACCTGGCTCGGCTCGGCTCATTAAGCTCGCGAGCCGGCTCGTTAAGCTCGCGAGCTAGTGTTAAATTTAAAATCATCATAGTTAGGAATATGCACCGAGCCGAGCCGGCTGCGATCCGAGCGAGCTAACGAGCTTCGAGCATTTTGTCCAGCCCTAAATGCAATGCAGGGCGTTCCCAAATTTGATGTACCAAATTTGGAAGTTTGGAGTCTCTTTGTAATCATTGCGTCACTATAGCATTTCGTTTGTATGTGCGAAAAATTGTCTAAAAATTGATTAATTAGGCTCAAAATATTCGTCTCGCAGAATACAACAAAATAAAGTACAACAAAATTTTGTAATTAGTTTTTGATTTCATCTACATTTAGTACTCCATGCATGTTATGACATTTTGATGTGATGGAGAATCTTCTTTGTGCATAGTAAATTTGGGAGTTGCTTTTAGAAACTAAACAAAGCCGTCGAGAAGAAGAGGTCGGTGGAGAGATTAGGGATGGTGAACGTACAGCTTGATGAGCTCGGCCCGCTGGGTGTTGGTGCCATGCCGACCGCCATGGATATACTTCTTCTCTCTGGTGTGTTTAGTTCCGCGAAAAGTTGGTAGAAAAGTTATATCGGACACTGTAGGTCTGTAGCGCACTGTAACATTTTTCGTTTGTTTTATAGTAATTGTTGTACCTAAATAGGTTTAAAAGATTCGTCTCGTCATGTACATCAAAACTATACAATTAGTTTTTTATTTATCTACATTTAATGCTCCGTGCATACGTCATTTGTTATATTTAATATTTCGATGTAATGTAATGTCGATGTGATAAAAAGTTTAAAAATTTGGAGAACTAAACACGGTCTCTGTTTGTTTCTAGCCTGCCTGGCAACCCCCGTAAGGAAAGGACGACAGTCGACAGGAGCACCAGGACATGACAACCAGTGCAGTCAGCAGCAGCCCAAGGAGCATTTGCTTCCTGCACATCCATTTTTCCTTGTTATTCAAACGCACTAAAACAATATGACATGCTCCGTTCAAAAAAAATCATATTGTATTTGACATTCAATTTAGAAAGCTTAAACTTCTTTTATATATACTAGTCCATTGACCCGTGCTCCCGCACGGGCTTTTGACTTTAAAAGATGTAAGTATTTGAAATTTTCAAAAACAATTAGGCACCATAGGTAATAGTCAAACTTCCTTGCCTCACTCTCCTCTGATTTGTAAAATATTCTTAACACCATACTCATATAAATATGTACTTATCCTTATGCAATAGCAATATATTTTAGTTAGCAATTCCTATCCACACTTTTATTTATCCACATTAATATTTTCACTTTGCATTGCACCTCAATATATATGTGTGCTTGACATGTGCTTGATTGAACCCTTAGTTTAAGTTATGTGTTTATCATGGAAATTGTATGCTTATAGTTTATTTCCTGCATATACGTATACATGGTTTACTTAAAACCATGAGACACATCATGCATTCATACCTTATAGTGTTTTCCATATTATCAATGGCAGAAAAAAGTAGTTGAGAATCATATAATGGTGCTATACACGACAAATAATTCCAAGGGACATAATTGCTGCAAATCTATGGCTAAATGCGTAGCCCCTAGCTAATCAATATTGCTTATTTTTCGTTTATTTCTAACACATTTATATTCTACCATAATATTCATATATATAGTTTCTTACTGCAATATTATAGAAAATATTCATATAGAAATACTTGAATTGGCTCACACAATAGTTCCAGTGACTCAGTGGAATTTAGAGGTCGTATACCGAATGTTCCTGCAGGGCAGAAATTCCATGCTATGCTCTAGTAGGCTACCCACCTTGGCTCATACTTCTATATTGATTGAATTCTCCTAAATCATATAATTTTGGATATTGTTTTCAATAAGGATTCTTGTTGTGTAACATGTCCACCCGGGTTTGAGTACTCGACTCAGCACACGTGTTGCATTTTCTTGGATTTATTTGAGTATTTAGCTGACGTTATTCCTTCAATGGTAGGCAACATTGCCGTCGATAGAATGACAGTTGTGGTGACTTCGTCAATCTACACATCTGCTCATAGGATAGGGTTTGCATGCACATAGTCATAGGGATGAGTGTGCACGTATTGTGAGCATCTGCGTCGGTACTGGTCTTTCTCAGAATAAATATGAATGATATCATTTTTTTGCGATCTAACAATGAATGATATCTGTCTATGCTAATCACCAACGTTTTTGAGGAGCTTCACCATCATTGTTTCTTTCCTCAATCTAAATTATACTCTTGGGTGACTAATATATGAAGTTTTTTCTGCATCAACTGGGCGTAGAATTGAATAATATGAACATGAATGCAAAGTGGTTACTTGTCTAGAAATGCCAGCCATGATCTATGTTTTCTTCTCTATCTCCGTCTCCTGAGTCCGGACAAACACATGCATGCATGCAACCCTGCTGCCTTGTGTCCATTCTCCTTTAAATGCTTATATCTCACTAAAATTCCAATTGATCGCGCTGTACAATGTTCCTTTCTTTTGTACATTTCAAAGACCAAAGGCTGCTGCAGTGAAGACATTATTATATCCAAATTAAATGAGCTTTCATGAATGTTTTTCTTGAGAATCCGTTAACCAAAACTGCTTGCATTATTTTCCTTACCTAGCATCAACAACGAACATCAATATTTTGAGAAAGACACCATTAAATTTTTTTTGAGAAAGGACAAAAAAAATGATACATGCATGCACCTCCATGACCCGTCTATACCGGACTTATCTAGCTGCAGATCGATGTCAAATTGTCAATTAATCTGAGAGTCGATCTTCATGGTGCTTGGACTGTGCCGCGATTGCCCATCCCAGATTTCGAGGCAAAGCACCGTTGTGCTGATTACTGCCACCAACATCGGTCCGGCCGGGCTGAGGTCGTCGCATACCACGGCACGGCGTACCTCTCCATGGCCCGCATCAACAACAGAATCTTTGGGTGCTACCCGGCCTTGGTCGTCTCGATCGTCATGCGCAGCGCGACGCTTGGAGCTTTACTTAGGGCACCCTCATGCAGCAGGGCAGTCGAGCGTGGCGCTCCAGCTTGCCAGCGTCGTCGTTGTCCGGCAAGCTGTCATCAACCAATAATACGGTGCTTACCATCTCTTACCTATCCCGCCTCTTACACAGATAAATATTTAATTAATGGGCTACCTGCCGTTTCGAACCCAGGCCGCTATGCCTTGGGTAATGGCCCTCCACATTTATTTGGAAAATAAATCTCTAATTATTGTCACACATCCAACGGTTGTAATCATGAGTCCTAGCTCTATAAGATTCCTAAAAGTAAGATTAAGGGTTGGATGTTTCTGATTTTTGTGAGAATTTCTAGAATTTATCTATTTTTCTAGCGCATCTCGTGAGGATTATTCTGGAGCCTCCAAAAGGAGCCTCCAATTAGTAATAGTAAGATTTCAGAGAATCACTCCAGAAAATCAGTACAAAATCACTTGTCTCTAAAAAAATTCATTCGACAGACCTGCTGCTAAATTCAGCAGAGAATTAGCTAAAGAAACTCTACCAAACAGGGTCTACCCACGGTTTGGTCTTCAAGTCAAAGAGAAAGAAAACGATAGACACAAGTGATGTGCATTGCCGAGAGGCCCTGCATACGCGCTCGCGCTTCTTCTGTTCGAGCTCGACTGTTCCTGCTGCGTCAGCTAGGTAGTAGCTTCCGATCGATCTGCTGCCTTTCTCCATCTCGCGTGCGTGTTCCTGCAAGTTTCAAAGAAATCGCTGCCGCTCTACGCCTCTCTCTCAAGCAGCGTCGGGGGTATGCCGGGTGCACCGAGACATATCCTGTAAAATCTAGCTCAATAATATTCACTACCAGAATCCTTCACATCCGCCCGCCTCCTCCGCCTCGGCCATTTTTGGACCCGGTGCTGATGGGGCTTCAGCACCGGGTCCAACGGCTAGAAGCGGGGGCGGCGCTGCGGGATGTCAGGGCGGACACATTAGCACCGGGACGTGGCAAGACCCAGTGCTAATGTGCCGAGGCCATTTCGCACCGGTTGCTGGCTGCACCCGGTGCTAAAGGGGGCACATTAGCACCGGGTCTTGCCACGACCCACATTAGCACCGGGTCGTGGCTGCACCCGGTGCTAAAGGGCCCCTTTAGCACCGGTTATTCAACCCGGTGCTAAAGGGGTACCCCTTTAGCCTCGGATTAGTATGCAAGAGGACAGCAACACCCCTGTCCCACCCATGCAAGAGGACAGCAACACCCCTGTCCCACCCATGCAAGAGGACAACGACACGTTCTTTGCGAATCAACTTTTCAATATTGTAACCCAACCAATGTCCATGGATGATGTGTTGGGGATCATTGGAAGGGACGACAATATCCAGGACGACAATGTTGCAAGGGCCGAAGATGTTGAAGAAAAGTTGTAACTAGTCGTTCTCCCTCGTACAAACTTCAAAAAAGATCATTTTTCTTCCTAAAAATTCCTAAAATCATACTCTATCAAGTTAGGGAGAAGGAGTGGGCCGCGAGCGGCTGCTGGGCC
>OAMR01000096.1:1051388-1088325 GCA_900205405.1 Echinochloa crus-galli | reverse complement strand
GTAGTGCCCACGTGAATGTCTCCCAAACAAACATTCACGTCGAGCCTTCCTCGATCGATCTATATGTCTGGATCGCCCTGTTCGATTTATAGGCCGGGTTAGGTTAGCTAGGGTCTCTTGATCGGCACCGTCTGTCTTCCAACAAGAACACACCACCTCCCTAGCTAGCTCATATCCTCTCCCTCTCGTGCATGCAAAGCTCTCGGTAATTATTGTGTTTGGACTCTTTCTCTCACAATCTGCTCGAAGTTTGCGTAAAGAAATGGCGCCAAGGAATCGTGTCAGACCTTGGTCAAATTGCATGCAGCATTGGCGACGTACGTGAGCATCTCACCATGACATGCTAAACAATGTCAGCTAGTATGAATATAGAGTCGGCCGAATACGCATTAGAATACACGTATTAGAATATATACGTATATAGACGTGCACGCATGGCTACTGAAAAAAGCAAAAAAAAAAAGAAATCCGGGGTCTTTAGCACCGGTTTCAGGCAGCAACCGGTGCTAAAGGCAGGCCCTTTAGCACCGGTTATTCGACCCGGTGCTAAAGGGGTACCCCTTTAGCCTCGGATTAGTTGCACCGGGTGGGAAACCCGGTGCTAAAGGGCTTTCCCACCCGGTGCAGATGTCGATCATTCTGGTAGTGATTACAGCTAGCCCACATGAAAAAGGAAAAAAAAGAGAGAGAAACCCAATAGAGATTAGAGAAGTGATAACCCTACTGCTCTGGAGTCTGGCCGCCACGCGAGTCGCGACGTTTCGTTGGCATTTGCATCTCGCGTTAGTGCGTTACGTCGCGGCGCACCACGAACGACGTCACGGCGCGCGATAGCTCCCTTGCGCGCCTGCCGCAGTGCCGTAGCTCCGCTGCTGTGGAGTCCAGACTCGCCGCCGCTCGACGCTGTTGGTCATCCCCGCCGGTGCGCTGTGATTTTTCCGCCGGTATGCTGAGGCGTACCCTTTAGTCAATTTCTAGCTACGCCACTGCATCGCCATGCCACTGTGGCCTTGCGGTGTCCACACGATCGTCGCACGCGTGGCACCGCTGGCGCGGGTCGCCGACCGCGACGCGCCGGGGTTAATGCATGTCAACGTCGATCGCACAGGCGGGCCAGTTCGGCACACACCAGAGTAAAACAAGACGGCGCCAATCAGCGTCGTCAGCTCGTACACGCCATAGATTATAATTCGAAGCTTGCTTATTCCGTACTTCACTACTACTTATATATATCGGCGACGAGCCGAGCGAGCTCTCAGGGTAGAGTTTGACAGTCCGGCACTCGATCCGGCTAGCCGCAGCAGAAACGCAGCAATAGCTTCTTTTCTTCTTCGAGACCGTCGATCGCCATGGACGCCGCCGGGTCGCCGCGGCGCCCGCTGCCGGCGCCGGCGCCGGCGCCGCCGCCCCGGTGTTCGAGCAGCCGACGGAGCCGCCGGCGGGCATGCCGCGCTACGAGTGGGAGGGGAACGCGGCGCTGTTCGCCGGCGGCGACGCGTCAGGCTCGGGCATGTCCGTCGCCGAGCGCACCTCCCTGACGCTGGAGCGGTGCACCATCACGGCCATGAGGAGCTGCCCGGAGTGGGAGCTCGAGGCGTTCACGCTGGCGGCGAAGCTCCTCGGCAAGCCGCTCGTCCCGCTCGGCCTCCTGCCGCCGTCGCCGGACGGCGGTCGCGGCGCCGGCGCGCACGGCAGGGACGGCGTCACCGTGCGGTGGCTGGACGCGCAGCCGCCGGGGTCCGTCGTGTACGTGGCGCTGGGGAGCGAGGTGCCGCTGCCGGTGGAGCTCGTGCACGAGCTCGCCCACGGGCTGGAGCTCGCCGGGACGCGCTTCCTCTGGGCTCTGAGGAGACCCTCCGGCGTCGTCTCCGACGCCGGCGCGCTCCCCGCCGGCTTCCGGGAGCGCACCGGCGGCCATGGGCTGGTGACCATGGGTGGGTGCCACAGATCACCATACTTGCGCACGGTGCTGTTGGTGCATTCTTGACGCACTGTGGCAGGAACTCACTTATTGAAGGGCTTCTATATGGGCATCCTCTGATCATGCTGCCAATCTTCGGCGATCAAGGGCCGAATGCGCGGCTCATGGCGGGGAGGAAGGTAGGGTTGCAGGTGGCGAGGAATGAGGACGATGGATCTTTCGACCGCCATGGCATCGAAACTGCAGTACGGGCTGTCATGGTGGAAGAAGATACCCGGAAGGTCTTTGTAGCAAATGCCAAGAAGTTGCAAGAGATTGTAGCCGATACAGAGCTCCAAGAGAGGTACATCGATGAATTTGTGGAGAAACTTAGATCTTACATCACTGATGGAACCTCCTCAACTCCGGCTGCCGCCACACCTCCAGCTAAGACATAGTTTGCAGGGGTTTATGTGTCTATATGCGTTTTTTAAGTTTGTTAGTGGTTGTTGCTGGTACACTAGCAGTCACATAAGTCATGTGTATGGAGTGTCGAATAAAGAGTCATTTTAGTGTATATGAAGATCTAGTAGTGGTGGTTGCAATAAGAAATTATACACAACAAAAGTTGGAGCATATTTTTATTGAGTGGAACATTTTTCTTTTACTAGCTAGGAACAACTATATGCCATAAATATATTTGACATGTAAATAAGAAAGATCTAAGTTATATTTATATATACCGTGTCCCCTCCATGTCGCCTCTCTGTGTGATGGAGGTGGAACCCCCCACCACAGCCCCTAAACCACCCTCTCCGGCAGCTCCCACCGGCCGCCGCTCCTACAGGCCGTGGAGCGGCGGCGACCTGCGATGGTGCTGAAACCAGCTTTCCTTTGCACCGCCTCCTTACCCCTTCCCTCGTTCCATTCCCTTACCTCCCTCCTGTTTTGAGCTTCAAGCTCCTGTAGTGTCAATGGCCATGGCTGCGCATTGAGGCGGTGGATCCAGCACCCTTAGGGGTGGATCTGGTCCTACCTTACATGATTTGGAGTTCTCGGGCTTCATTTTGTGGTAGTGATGTGGGGTTACGACTAACCATGCTAGCCCTTTTGGGTGCAGCCATGGCTGTTGAGCCTTGCTACTCGTGTCAGCTGCAAGGGCTCAAGAACCGAGGGCTCATCGAATGTTGTGGTGTCACTACGGTGGGTTGGAGCCGGTGGCGATGATGGTCTAGGGCAATGTGTACCCCCTTTCCGGCAGCTGCCAAGCAGGGACAAAAACCAGGTTGTTGGCTCCTGCTATGGCGGCTGTCGAACAGGGACTCCACCACGAAAATTTGTGCGGGCTGCCCCTCACAGCGCTTGCACCGTGTGGTTGCCGGTCATTTTCGTGGCAGATGCGCTTTGGCAGGTGGGCTAGGACAATGCCAGGAGAAATCCTAGCCATGTATTGTGATGGTGTCGGCAACGACGACACTCTCAATTTTCGTTCTTCCTTTATGGAGGTGTTGTTTTGAGGCGTCCCCACCTACATGTTGGTGTAGCTGTATTTACACTGGTTTTTACGGTATGGATCATGAGAAATCCTTGCCCGGCATTGCGTCGGTGCCATAAACCAATGAAAACGTAAACGGTAAACGGAGGCTAGTCGGTCGACCATCGTTTAGGGTTTAACGGGGTTTAAACGGCTATTGAAACGGGCTTTAAACGGATTAAACGGATTTAAACGGGTTTAAACGGCCTAAACGGTCTAAACGGCCGCCTACCGTCTAGCGTTTAAACCCGTCTAAACGGCCGTTTAAAACCGTCTAGGAAAACACTGCCATAAACAGAGACACCCTTTGTGGTGCCGTTGTCCTCGGTGGAGGTGTTGAGAAGAGACCGTTCGCCCCTTATTTGTCTACTACTTCACAAGGCTGAAGCTTAGTGCTTTCTGCTTTATTCATGGGTGAGCTTTGGTATTGGATTTTTGATACTATCGTGGTTCGTGGTTCGATGAGTGTCTTCCCTTGGTGCCTTTGCTTGCTCGACGCTCTCTTTGGTGGTGTCAAGAATCAATTGCCGAGTGATGTTTCCACCGCTTACACCTTCCCCCTCAACGATTCCTCCCTTTGGGCGGCGCCGGATGATGGTACATGGAGACCGGATGTGCTGTTGGTGTCGCCATCAGCCTCATGGGAGGTTGCCATATCTGGTGAGTTTTGGTTTGTGCGTCCTTAGCCGTCTTTAGTCCCCATTCTGGTGATCCCTTAGATGGAGGGCAGAAGTGGAGCGGCTCAGCTACGAGGGGTGGTGCAGGGTGTAACTAACAGCTATGGCAAAATCGGTGGTTGTTGTTTGGTGGGAGCATAAAGTAGCTATCGGAGGTTGTCTTTCGGCTATGTTGTACCTCGTCTTTGAATTGTTCACAGGTTGTGTTTCTCTTTGTCTGTTGTACCCTACTGTTTGTATTCTTTCCTTGAGCACTTATCTAGCCATTCAGTGCTCATATATTGGTAAGGTGTTTTACACCAAAATCATCATCGGCTAGCCCAACATCTTCAGTTTAATGAATTTAGGTGGGGATTCTTCGTCCCGTAGTTACCTTTCGAAGGAAAAGTTTTGTTCATATAACAAATCACATTTGTTTATATTTTTCTCGTGAAGCTAAAACTTTTTTCTTTTACCTGGGAACATCTACGTACAGGCCATATAATAAAGTAATTTATACATGAGAAAGATTTTGGCCTAATAAGCTTGCTCTTGTATATAGTGCCTCACGTGATAATCTTTGTTCTAGAAGTGAAAAAGAAAGGAAAAATTCAATTCCTTGTGTGTAGATATGGCAGCAACGAAGTGAAGATGTAGAGTAGTAGTTGTTCACGCAGATTTACTAGTCGTTGTCATCGTAGCCAGTTGTGTAGGCCGTCTCTGGTTAGTTCCTTGTGTAGGCGTTTTACGTTGCGTCTTGCTGAGACGACGGTATGTCACTGTCTGGGCAATGATGTCGCATGTTCTGGAGGAAATCTCGTAGCGATTTGGCTAGTTGATTAGCGTCTGTCGTGATCTGCCGGTCCTAATTTCTTCACCGCGCGCGTGAGCCCTTGGAGCTGTTCCTCAAAGAGGGCAACTGTGACGTCTCTTATAAATTTCGGCCAATTTTTTTCGAACTTTCGTTTTCAATTCCAACTGCTAGTTCATCATCCTCGCTTTTTTGTTTGCATGATCGCCATTCTTTTTTGGTGTAAAAAGTTACATTGCCCCTCCTGTGAAGTCCAAACAAAGTGACAACTTAACGGAGTTAACTCGGTGCCCAAGGACATAAATGCCCATGCATTATCGAACTTGAAATTCAGTGGAATGTGCAAAAGTTAACCTATTTCGAATTTTTTATGCTTCCGACGCATATTTCATTCCGTGCGTTCAAAAAGTTTTCAATCCATGGGACAGCGAGGAAGCCCATCAGGCTGGACTTGCTGCTGGCGCCGGCGCACCAAGGCCTAAGCTGCAAGGCTGCTACTTGTCTGCCCCGCGCCGCCAGTGACCTAATCCCTTCCATGTTCCATCCAGCCATTCCATGTTCCATCCAGCCAGTAGCCCGTGCTCTTCCCTGCCTCACGCGTCATGCCGTCACCAATGAACGGAAGGATTTGGTCACCGGATGAACGAGGAAGATTGTGAGAGGCCATGATGCACTACCGAAAATCCATAGTTCGCCGTGTGTCTGAAATTTTACCGTATGTAATATATCGAGCACACAACAAACAACCTCTTTATCGTGTGCATCCTCTCCAGCACACGGCAAAGAGCTGCCAAAGGCACAACACACGGCAAAGGACATCTTTGCCATGTGCCTCCAACCCCCCACACACGGCGAACATTAAAACATACACAGACCATAGCTGCAACGTGACGGCTGCTGACGGTCGTTAGGTTTTTACCGTGTGCCGTAGAGTTGGCACGAGAAAAACTTTGTCAAATAAAAAAAAATTAAGGTTTGTCGTGTGTGCCCCGCATCTAGGCACACGACAGTCTTTATTAAAAAAACTCCTGCGCGCCCGGCCACCCCCTAGCTGCGGCCAGCCCTGCCTCGGCCGCCCAGCTTTGCCTTGTGCCCGCTGCCCAGCACACGACAAACACATTGCTTTTCCGTGTGCTTGCTGGAGGGCACACGACAAAAGTATTTGTGAATTCATGCACTTGTGGATTATTTATCTATGTGAATTGTTTATGATGCTTGATATGATATATATGTATGTCTGGGATGCTTGTTATGATATATGTATGCATGTGATGTTTGTGTGATTTTTGGAGATTTTTATATGCGAAAAAATAGATGAAACATGAACTTATTCGTCACTTTGCCGTGTGCAATGACCATGGCCACTTTGTCGTGTGCCATGGGCTGGCACACGACAAAGATTCAAACTTTGTTGTGTGCCGGCCCCTTGACACCCGGTAAAGCGTTGAAATCTTGACTAAAGGTCCGATTTCCCAACCGAGACTAGCAATACAGGACTAAAGGTCGAGTTCAAAAAAAGAAGTCCCACCTAGGGAGGCTCCCCGACGAGTCAAGCGAGTTTCCACACGAAAATACGCGCGCACAACGCGTGGAACTCGAACCCCGGAACCTCTCACCTCGCGCATAGCTTCCTACCATCTCACCTACAGAGCACTTGTAACTTAGTTCTAAATGTTCTCCTATTATAATAACCCATAGAGGACTTTTAGTCCCGATTGGTAATACCAACCGGGACTAAACATGACCCTTTACCAACCGGGTAGTCTCGGTATCATGACTTTTAATCCCGGTTTGTGTTACCAACAGGACTAAAAGCCCTTTGAGACTCCTGTATATTATTAGTCTCGGGCCAAAAGTTACCCGAAAAAACTTTAAATGATGAAAAGTCTATTCTCTACTAGTGTATGCAACAAAATGGAAACACACACAAAATGGAGAATCTAAAAGTGGGACAAACACAAACAAAGACCTTCCCAATGGCATCATTTCATAAAAGCAAGAATTGTTTGAATTGGCCCTCACTAACACCATCTCTGCAATAATAGAAGATTAAGCCTATCAATATCAAATAAAAGGAAAAAAGAAAGGATGAAATTATCTTAATGAAATTAGCTTGTTGGAATGCACTTCTCCTTGTGGCAGCGTGGCTGGAGAAGGCAGCAGTGGCTGCCTGGGGAGAGAGGATCGGCGGAGATAAGTAGTCCATGTCCAGGCGACGGTCGACTGCTGGATATGGAGTTCGTGAGGGACTGGAATTGTTGGAGGGGAAGGTCACACAAGAAAGAGAGAATTACATAGAGTAGGGTATCAAGCTGGGCCTTTTGAGGAGTCAAAGTTTGGATAGTCAATTGGGCTAGTTTGAGTTGGCCCGAAAAAATGGGATATCCCGCACAATACGGGAAATGCAAAATTGAGCGGGATAATACATAAACCTCTTTTGTATTTGTCATCCTGTATTTCATATCTTATATTACGTGTTTTGCTTTTATTTGAAAATATGAAAACACATGGGTAAAATTTACAAAATGGATCAGGATATATCCTGAATGTTTTCAACACTAAGTGTGTCATAAACACATGCATATCAAAAGTGGGATAGACACTAACAAAGACCTTCCGAATGGCATCCATTTAATAAAGCAACACTTGTTTGAATTGCCCCTCACTTACGCCATCTCTGCCAATAATCAAAGATTAAGCCTATATAGTATCAAATAAATAAAAAATGAAAGCATGAAATTATCTGAATGAAATTAGATTGCTGGAATGTGATCTTTGGGCGGCAGCATGGTTGGAGAAGGTGGCGGTGGCGGCCTGGGGAGGGAGGATCAGAGGAGACGAGGAGTCCAAGTGGTGGTCGGCCACTGGATATGGAGTTCGCGAGGGAGTGGAACGGTTGGAGGGGAAGGTCACGTGGGATAGAGAGAATTACAAAGAGTAGGGTATTAAGCTGGGCCTTTCGAGTAGTCTCTCTCTCTGTGTGTGTGTGTGTGTGTGTGCAAAACGCCATTAAGCATTCCGATAATAGTCACTACACAAGCAAGGAGACTACTAGAGTTCATAGCAATGCCATTAAACTTTCCAATTATAGCAAAATGAACGCTACAGGATGTATGAAAATCCATGGGTAAAATTTACAAAATGGATCAGGATATATCCTGAATGTTTTCAACACTAAGTGTGTCATAAACACATGCATATCAAAAGTGGGATAGACACTAACAAAGACCTTCCGAATGGCATCCATTTAATAAAGCAACACTTGTTTGAATTGCCCCTCACTTACGCCATCTCTGCCAATAATCAAAGATTAAGCCTATATAGTATCAAATAAATAAAAAATGAAAGCATGAAATTATCTGAATGAAATTAGATTGCTGGAATGTGATCTTTGGGCGGCAGCATGGTTGGAGAAGGTGGCGGTGGCGGCCTGGGGAGGGAGGATCAGAGGAGACGAGGAGTCCAAGTGGTGGTCGGCCACTGGATATGGAGTTCGCGAGGGAGTGGAACGGTTGGAGGGGAAGGTCACGTGGGATAGAGAGAATTACAAAGAGTAGGGTATTAAGCTGGGCCTTTCGAGTAGTCTCTCTCTCTGTGTGTGTGTGTGTGTGTGTGCAAAACGCCATTAAGCATTCCGATAATAGTCACTACACAAGCAAGGAGACTACTAGAGTTCATAGCAATGCCATTAAACTTTCCAATTATAGCAAAATGAACGCTACAGGATGCATGAAAATTAAATATTCCATAATAAGTTGATAAATTACTATCAGTAGCATATGTTGAACTATATGAACTTACACTTATTTTCCGTAGGTCAGGTTGGAACATGTGTAAATTGATGAGCACTACAAACATATGCTACAGATAGTCATCGTCTTAATTATTAGCAAATAATAGGCATATAGAAACGAAATTACAACTATGATAAAAAACAATCAATCTAAGTATTAAACAATCCTTACTTCCTATGACAATAGTCATTAGTTCAATTATTCATCATAGCTAGGATCTGTAATAGTCCAATAGAAGATTTGCATAACCGATTATCAGGCCACACAATCACATACTGCAATCATCTATCACTAAGTAAATCATGCAATTTCCAAGAGACACTGCAAATCAACCTTACTGCTCTAGAAGAAGAGGGGTTTGATGTTTACTTATCTCTGATTTAGGGATCGTGTCTGGGCTTTACGAGGAAGCCACGTGGCAAATGGACCTTGGACTCGCCCCACTGTAGGAGTCGAAGGCTTGTTGGAGAGAGTTTTTGTTGGTGGCCGAGTCGAGGCCTGCGATGAGGTAGGCGACCTTGGAGTCTAGCACCTCCGCTTCCGTTGGCACCATCTCCCTTCCCATTAAACGCTGCTACCATATCTGAGCTTCCCACTATCAAATTTGTGTTTCCTACCACCAGATCCGAGCCTTGCCCATGCGCCACCTCCATCATGCCGACCCTATGTGGAAAAGAGGGATATTACATGGGGGAAGGGAGTGATGGAAGATATGGTGTACGTGAGTAAGTATGATGGTAATGCATGCAAAACCATTAAGCATTCTTATAATAGTCACTAAACATGTATTGGAAGCGATGAACCGCATAAAGCCGCCATCTCGATGCCATGACATGCCAAGATTATAAGGTCACGGTCACTATCGCTTCTCTGCAACTTACCTGAGAATCGGAGCCAATATCACCAGTAGAAAACTATCCATTAGTCCCTGTTGGGAAGGGCTTTTAGTCCCGGTTTCCCAACCAAGATTACGAATCCATGACTAAGGAACCTTTGGTCGTGGTTTCCCCACCAAGACTAGGAATCCAGGGACTAAAGGTCGAGTTCAAAAAAAAAACAGTTCGCACCTAGGGAGGCGCCCCACACGCGCACGCCATTGCAAGTCACAAGTCAACAAATTTTCACACGAAAATACGCACGCACAACACGTGGAACTCGAACCCCGGGACCTCTCGCGCATAGGTTACTACCATCTCACCTATATAGCACATGTAACTTAGTTTTAGATGCTTTCCTATTATAATAACCCGTATAGGACTTTTAGTCCCGATTGGTAACACCAACCGAGACTAAACATGAACATTAACAGAGACTAAAAGCCCTCCGAGACTCTTGTAGATTATTAGTCTCGTGCCAAAAATTACCCGCGACAAATATAGAGGATGAAAAGTCTACTCTTTTTTTTTCAAGAACTTGCCTGAGCAAGCATTTCATTAAAAAGAAGATAGAAAGTTTACACCTTAAAGACGCGACCTACAAAAACTAAAAAAATAAATTACATAATAGAAAAATGAAAGAAATGACGAGATCCCGCAAAACTAGCCATTAGACAATACAAAATGTGACAAGAGCGAATTCCCTGAACTAAGCCAGCACAAGGCCTCATCTCTAATCTTGGTTAAAAGACTAGTGACTTGCCTCGCCTCACCCCTGAAAACCCTATTGTTCCTCTCCGACCAGATCTTCCAGACTACTAACAAGATAAGAGAATCGAAACCTTTTTTAATGGCCTTTTATATAGATTTCCTTTTGTGAAGCCACCAGGTGCACAACTCCACTTCTCCAATTGGCTCTCGTGCTTATCTCCCTATATAAGATGGTCTATCATCTCTATCTCCTGAGAGCATAACGCACAGTTACCATGATTTGGTAAGTCTATTCTCTACTAGCGTATGTAACAAAATGAAACTCTAAAAGTGGGACAAACACAAACAAAAACCTTCCGAATGGTATCCATTTCATAAAAGCAAGAATTGTTTGAATTGGCCCTCACTAACACCATCTCTGCAAATAATCAAAGATTAAGCCTATCGGTATCAAATAAAATGAAAAAAAGAAAGGATGAAATTATCTTAATGAAATTAGCTTGTTGGAATGCGCTTCTCCTAGCAGCATGGCGATGGTCGACGGCTGGATATGGAGTTCGTGAGGGACTGGAATGACTGGAGGGGAAGGTCACGTGAGATAGAGAGAATTACATAGAGTAGGGTATTAAGCTGGGCCTTTTGAGGAGTCAAACTTTGGATAGTCAATTGGGCTAGTATGAGTTGGCCCGAAAAAAAGGGATATCCCGCACAATACGGGAAATGCAAAATTGAGCGGGATAATACATAAATCTCTTTCGTATTTGTGATCCCGTATTTTGTATCTTATATTCCGTGTTCCACTTTTGTCTGAAAATATGAAAACACGTGGGTAAAATGTAAAAAATGGATCAGGATATATCCCGAATGCTTTCAACACTAAGTGTATCATAAACACATGCATATAAAAGGCATGAAATACACACAAAATGGAAACACTAAAAGTGGGATAGACACAAACAAAGACCTTCCCAATGGTATCCATTTCATAAAGCAAGACTTGTTTAAACTGCCCCTCACTTACGTTGTCTCTGCCAATAATCAAAGATTAAGCCTATATAGTATCAAATAAAATGAAAAAAATGAAAGCATGAAATTAGACTGCTGGAATGTGATCTTTGGGTGGTAGCATGGCTGGAGAAGGTGCCGGTGGCGGCCTGGGAAGGGAGGATCAGAGGAGACGAGGAGTCCAAGTGGCGGTTGGCGGCTGGATATGGAGTTCATGAGGAGTGGAACGGATCGAGGGGAAGGTCACGTGGGATAGAGAGAATTACATAGAGTAGGGTATTAAGCTGAGCTTTTTTAGGAATCAGTGATGAGTAAGTATGATGGTATGCATGCAAAATACCATTAAGCATTCCGATAATAGTCACTACACATGTATAGAAACTGCTAGAGTTCATAGCAATTCCATTAAACTTTCCAATTATAGCAAAATGAACGCTACAGAGGATGCATGAAAAATCAAATGTTCCATGATAAGTTGATAAATTACTATCTGTAGCATATGTTGAACTATATTAACTTACACTTATTTTCCGTAGGTCAGGTTGGAACATGTGTAAATTGATGAGCAGTACAAACATATTCTACAGATAGTCATCCATTTAATTATTAGCAAATAATAGGCATATGTAAATGAAATAACAACTATGATGATAAAAAACAATCCTTACTTCCTATGACAATAGTCACTAGTTCAATTGTTCATCATAGCTAGGATTTGTAATAGACCAATAGCAGATTTGCATAACCAATTACTAGACCACACAATCACACACTGCAATCATCTATCACACTACAATTTCCAAGAGACACTGCAAATCAACCTTAGTGCTCTAGAAGGAGAGGGGTTTGATGTTTACTTATCTCTGATTTAGGGATCGTGTCTGGGCTTTACGAGGAAGCCACATGGCAAATGGACCTTGGACTCACCTCACTGTAGGAGTCGAAGGCTTGCTGGAGAGAGTTGTTGTTGGTGGCCGAGTCGAGGCCGGCGATGAGGTAGGCAACCTTGGAGTCTAGCACCTCCGCTTCCGCTGCCACCATCTCCCTTCCCATTAAACCCTGCTACCAGATCTGAGCTTCCCACTATCGAATTTGTGTTTCCTACCTCCAGATTTAAGCTTCCCACAACCAGATCTGAGGCTCCCCCATGCGCCACCTCCGTCGTGCCGACCCTATGCGGAAGAGAGGGATGTTCCGTGAGGGAAGGGAGTGTGTGTACTGTGTGTGCGCGCACGTATGATGGAAGATATGGTGTACGTGAGTAAGTATATATGATGGCAATGCATGCAAAATATCATTAAGCATTCCGATAATAGTCACTACACATGTATAGAAACTGCTAGAGTTCATAGCAATTCCATTAAACTTCCCAATTATAGCAAAATGAACGGGATGCATGAAATCAAATGTATATTATGCATATGATTTGTCAACAAACATGGCATGCTCTGATTCAAGTTACAGAATTAAGCCCCAAAACTAGCAAGAAAACTGAAACATAGAAGCCATCTTTTAAGTATGCCAAACATGGCATGCTCTGATTTAAGTATAATTTTAGTACTACAATTTATTAGTGCAAAGCCTGTAGTACTCGCTGTTAGCTACTTGTTCATCAATGTTTGAACAAATTTACAGTATATTTATGTAGACTATACCCATGCATTTCATCTTTATAAAATACTGCACAAATTACCTAAAAAAATAAAATTACTTAGAAGTTACGACCAGAGCTAGCTCATGTCCGCTGGGACCTCCTTGCTTCCAGCTGGAAACAAAAAAAGAGCATATTGCCCTACTAACTTCAGCTTTAATTCTAGAATCTGAGCAGGTTAAAAGAGCAACAAATGCATTTTTTCCAATGATGTAACCTCAAATTCATAGACAAATGCAAAAGGTAGATATCTACAATCCCCCAAGCCACACTCAAGACCAAAAGTAAGTGGAAAATCTAAAATTCACACCAAGGGTGCCCACCAAAATGGCACGAAAAGGTAGATATCTACCTTCCCCTCCATGAACTTCGCGAGGGGGACAACAGCCTCCTGGTCCGCGGCAGCGGCCGCGCAGGGAGGAAGGGCTTGACATCCTTGGCGGCTTGCTCGATGTAGAGGAGGTTGAGGAGGGAGATCTCATGGCCTTGGCGCGGCCATGGCCGCCGTCCACGCCTCGAGGACGCTGCTGTTGTCTGACGTTAGCCTCCACAACGAGGGGAGAGGCACATGGGGAGGAGAGAGGCGCGCGGGGAGGCACGCGGGTAGGGGAGAGGCGACGAGGAGCAGCGGCGGAGAGGGTGAGGAGGATGGGCAGGGGAGAGGCGCGCGGGGAGGCGAGAGGCGACGAGGAGCGGCGGCGGAGAGGGTGAGGAGGATAGGCAGGGTAGAGGCGCGCGGGGAGGGGAGAGGTGCGAGGGGAGGGGAGAGGCGACAAGGAGCGGCGGCGGAGAGGGGGGAGGATGGCGAGCAGTTAGGTTATAGGGCAGCTTAGGTGTTTTATTCATGTGGGACTCAATTTGAGTCGTTGGATCCTAGATTGACGGTCAGGAGCAGCCGGGCCTTAAAAGTAAACGGCCCAGGCCAGGTTTCTCGGCCCATTGGCGCCGCCGTCGCCGCCAGATCTACAGGTATAATTTCCTCTCTCTACCCTACACCGCATGGCCGCTGGAGATGAGAAATTGACATACCTAGCGAAGGGGAAGCTCCCTGGATGGAGCGGGGAAAGCTCCGTGGAGTCTTGGGAAGGTCGGCCGTTGGCACCGTCGCCAGATGAGGGACAAGCAGAGGAGCTCCTACAAGTGAGAGTCGAGGGGAAGAAAATGAGGTCACGTCATCACTCGGGGGTGGGAATATGAGAGACCGGTTGAGGCATGTTTTTTGCGTTTTAGCCCTCATAGATGAGGTAGGGGTCCAGAAAAGAGTTCGGTTGGAGTTGCCCTTGGCACTGGCTTCCCCTTGCGCCATGGTGCAGCGTGGTTGCGGCGGCAATTGAGTATTGATAGCTCATATTAATAGAAAAAAATATGATTTATAGTGCAATAAAAGTATGTCTACATTCCTAAGAAGTACTGTGACATTTATGCTAATACAATTAATAAATATTAAGATGCAAATTTGCATTTTATCAAAATATATGTTGTAAAGATCATGAACGGCTAACTCCCTATTTAATACAACCATGGTAAATAAATTTGCATTGAGATATATTGTATTGCTTCATCTCCTGTTTTGATAAAGTATAATTTACACGTATGTGATGAGCAATATATGTACATGAAGGGTATGGTGGAAACTATAAGAGTTATATTTTTCAATAAAAAAGATTATATAACTCCAAAGAGTTCTGTTCTCTTCATCCATTAATTTAAGGTGTATTTTGAAATGCAAAAGACATGAAAACAAGGTTTACGGATTTAATATTGCAACCTTCTGTAAACTAAATATGCATATAATTTGAATAATTATTCTTAAAAAATGCCAAATTTGTTATTTTTGACAAAATACACCTTACATTAAAGTGATTCTAGCGGCTCTATTAGCGTGGCCACCTTACTAGTTGTAATATATCCAGAGGTTGAAAACAAACTAGGAAGGCTCGCGCGCTTCGCCGCGCCCGAATGACAGCCGCACATGCCATTTTATGAAGATGTGGGAACAGTTGTATACTTTGTTGTATCGATCGTGGCATTGTAAAAGGTAAATAAAAAACAAAGTTCAATGCTATTTGTAGCTGAAGGACATCACATGAACAGAAACTAAGTTTTGAGCTAAGAGGAACTATATAGGATGCAGACATAGAAAGTCAACATCGTATACAGGACATTCGGTCATGTCATTTCCAAACTATGGAGATGGTCGCAGCTGCCATTATATCAAATCTATCCATCTAAACCAGAACATTACATCCGCAAGGCACAAGTACATCAGCGAGGCACATGCAAGTAACTATACAGAGTTACAGACACATGGTCCCATAAATAAATTTGTCGTCTGATGATGCTGGTCGAAGGCTCAAAGCAGGTAATTCATTTTGGATTTGCATGTAAACAGCAAACACACATATGCATCAAGTCACCAGCTGATTTCGAAAATGAAACAACAAAAGTGCTAATAATTTGACCTCCAACAGGTGTAGGTTTCATGACGCATTGCACTGGCAACTAATACAACATGTGTAGATGATGTAGGTAGAGTAAACATCAGCTGATATAAAATACATATTTCATTGGAGTGGTTTGCCAATGCATGACAATGGCCTTATAGACTGTCCATTTTAGGATGCTTATATCTTACGGAAATAGGAAGAGGAGTAGCAGAGAACAAACCCATCAAATTAAGCAGCAGAAAAGTTGTCCAATACACAAGTTTATGAGTGCCCGATGGCATAAAAGACTGAAAGTGCAAGGAACAGACCACTCTTATATTGCAAAGCAAATATGAATTAAGCATAACCACATGATTGGATGGGCAGGAGCACAGAGAAGTGTGACATCACAGGGTCAATCGATCAGCAAGCCCCTCAGTCAGTTCCCTGGACAGGTCCATTGCCACTTATCAAGGTACCACTGTTGTGCCTACGGAATTAGCATAATGAAAAATGTATTATTGATTGAAAGTACCCTACACAGATATAATGTGCATATATAAAAAAGAAGGTGACATAATTCCATGTGGAAATGGACATCTAAGAATTGACATGGTAAAATAAACAAATAACAGGATCTAATAGTTGCAGTTGGGTATCCTGCAAAACAGAGGTGGCAAGACTCAAACAGGAAAAGGGCTATCTGAAGTTGCATGTAGGCCAAAAATAAACTTTAGATAGACTTGTTTACAAAATGTGCAGATTCATGGATTATGTAATCCTGAATTTGGAGGAGCTTTAATTTGTAGCAACATTTTGCGTTAACTTGGGTCACCACAGAAGTATTCATAATAATGTTTCTGTAGCTCTCCATTCATAGCTAGATATAGCTCAGATGTCCATCATTTTAGTACTTACGTTAAGCTCATTAAGTTTCAGTATTTTGCAATCGAACAAAAATTGGTACAGGCGGGAACATTGGTCCATAATAAGTACATATTAATATTACTGCATGTTGCATGTTTTTGTTAATTAGTAAAGTGCATAGTTTAAACTAATCTGGAAGCAACACGACTTGTAATATGTATTACTGAAAGGATTTAAGTTGCAAGTGCTATAACCCATTGAATTCAGAAACCTTGCCATCGTTTATAGAGCCTGACAATGTTAGGAGCTTCAGATAACAATGCAATCAAAACTCAGCGATACACATAATATGAAGAAGTAAACAATTGATCCCCAAACCAAATATTCAGTGTTGGCTCCATACCTGAATTCCTACAGAAGGATTGGAGGAATTCCTCCGAGGAAACCAAATGATGAGGCTCTTCTTTAGGATGCATCATGACACATGAGTGTGAGTAGTACCTGTAACTAACTAAAAAGGAAATGTGGTCTGCATTGTGAACTCACTTTGGATTCATAACTCGAAGCCTTGACACAGGTAGAGTTGTTTGATATAACTAAGAAGAAATAACAGCCTGCATCTCAAATGTACTTTCGTTTGCCGTTGTAAAGCAACATAGCTTGCAAAAAAAGTTCAGTTCATCTATGGGATCAAGAAGGGTGAGGTCAGGGACTAAGAATAAAATCGCTGGTTACTTTATTAACTTGGATCAAATAATACCAGAAGGCCATATCAGCACTGAATGAGATGTGATGTCATTGGAATAAGGCGTTTGATTCCACATTGTTAGAGCGTATCAACCACATCAGGAATCAGAAGAAAAATCGTTGTGGTTAGCACTTTATAAAGATGAACCAAGAACCTGTACTCACTTCGTTGCGTATCAGATGGAGAGAGAGAGTGTGTGTGATAAAAGAGAGGTGCAAGACATATATACCTTTCGCCACAGGTCGTTGATTCCTGATGCAAAACACAACGATAGAACGGAACTGAGATCTTGGAGTTGTGGCAGCCCCGGCATCAGTTGTGAGATAGCTTCCAAAACTACTGAACCGGCGCTGATAAATCCACCTCTTCCTCCGCAGCCGCAACATCTTTAGCATTCCCCATCCACCACGGGACACGGGAGATGCTATGGCGCCGGTCCGCCTTCATCACGGCTGGTGTAGGACGAGAGGACCGCGGAGTGGAGCCGGAGGCCGGACTGCCGGAGCTGCAGCTCAGTGAAGCTGGTGACGGCCGGAGGCGAGAGACAGTGGCGCGGGGAGACGCGCCGGCCATCAGCCGTGGGGGCCGTGGCCTCCCCGAGCGGCGGAGCGGTGGCGGCTCCTCCTCGCCGGCTCGCCTCCAGCACCTCCCTTGCTACCATCATGTCGGCGGTGGAGGGGCCGGGGGCGAGGCCGGCGCTGCAGGGCCGGCGGGGATGACGACGGCGGGGGGGCGAGCGCCGGGGGGCCGGGGACCGGCGGGGACAGGACGGTCGGAGGGACGGCGGTGACGGGCGCCTGCGCCGGCGAGGAGGCAGAGGGAGGCAATGCGGGCGGCTGGGAGGAGCCATGGGAGCAGGATTGAGGGGAGGTGTTGGTGGTGGGTGTGGGGCGGCGGCCGGGGAGGTAAGTCTGGTGTTGGAAATATGCCCCGGAGCCAACTGGATTCGATCCACTAGTGGGCTCAGATTGATTTAATCCATTAGGGCGTTGAAGTCATAATGGGCCACAAATTTTGTAAAGCCCATTACCGAGGGAATGGGTACACTATCTATTAATCTCATATTGCTAATGGAAGATGACGTAGGAAATTTTCTCCCAATAAATATAGACCAAACCCCTCCTGAAAGGACACGACTTTCAAGCAACAGCCGCGCTGCCTACGCCCTCTCCTCATCGTGCTCGCGGACCTAGCAGTCCAGCGCGCGACGTTTCCATCCTCGTACGTGTGGATACCTCAGAGGTGCTGCGCTTGGAGCACAAGGACGGACCGCACGTGCAGGACCAGACGCACGTGAGCAACTGCACTGCACTGCCACTTCGACGCGTTCGTCTACATCGAGACGGCTCCGCTGCAACCGCGCGTCTAGTGGTAACGATCCGTGATCTATAACTGCTGATGTTCCTGTTTTCGGGTAAACGAGTTTTTGTATGTGCTAGCGTAGCCTCCTCGTTTCCATTCAGTGGTATCAGAACCGTAGCTGTTTCGTTATAGGTTCGGATGTGTGCATATAGAGATATGCTTGGATGTAGATGAGTCTCTGATCGGTTCGTGATCTTTGCTATGATGGTCATGTAACGAATTGCTCCTACCGGTCGGAATTTCGCCATCGGAGCTAAGTGATACACGTAAACCAAGGCATGGTGAGATGTAGATTAATTGGATTGGTTGAATCGAACTTAGGTCAATGGCCGGGCGCATGGCGATGCGCGGCGGTGTGGATTGGATCCATAACCGGGCCGGGTTTTGCGCGAAAATCAAGTTGTTCGTAAAATGGATTGGATCCATAACTGGGCCGGGTTTTGCGCTAAAATCAGGTTGTTCGTAAAACAGCCATAACTTTTGCATACGACCTCGGATTGAGACGATTTTTATATGAAAATTCATCTACAGAAAATTTTACACATGATTACGACTGCCAGGGTCAGTTTTGCTGAATTTAGATTTGCGAAAAAGGGCCGGCTGGAACTCATACATACTGATGTATGTGGACCAATGAGCACGACAGCTCGAGGTGGATTTCAGTACTTCATAACTTTCACTGATGATTTTAGTAGATATGGCTATGTCTACTTAATGAAGCACAAGTCAGAGACTTTTGAAAAGTTCAAAGAGTTTCAGAATGAAGTTGAAAATCAGCGTGGTAAGAAAATTAAAGCCTTGCGATCAGATCGTGGAGGCGAATATTTGAGCCACGAGTTTAGCACTCATCTAAAGAGTTGCGGAATTGTTCCACAGCTAACGCCACCTGGAACACCTCAGAGGAACGGTGTGTCCGAGCGACGTAATCGAACCTTGTTAGACATGGTGCGATCAATGATTGGGCCATACCGTATCATTACTATGTGAATGTCGTTCTTATTGTTTTACTTCTACATATGCGACGATAATGGTTAAGGGTACCGTCTAAGTTCGTGGATAAGACACCATTTGAGATATCGACTGGCAAGACTCCATGTTTGTCTTTTCTGAAAATTTGGGGTTGTGAGGCATATGTCAAGCGACTTCAGTCGGACAAGCTTACACCAAAATCGGACAAGTGCATATTCGTGGGATATCCAAAGGAAACAATTGGATATTATTTGGTTAACTTAAACAAGGTCATCTTAACGGTTAAGGACCTTGGGACATAAAGGTTGGACGCCGAGACATAGAGATGTCAACCAACAACATGAGTCATAGTGATATGATTAGCAAAGGGTTGCTTACCGATCTACCATGTCTTCTAGCGGTGATGCTAAAGCTCACTAGTTGACCTGTTAGTTGTGGATCCTGAATCGCTAAGCATCAATGGAGGGATATTGATTTTAGTGGGAGTAGATTCCGTTAAATTATTTAATGTATTTTACTCTGTCATAGATATGTTGTCTTTGTATTTTGCATTATTTTTCTTTTGTAGATCAATGGCACCTAGCACATCGTTTTCTTTGCGTTCGATCCTTGAGAAGGATAAGTTGAATGGAACAAACTATGTGGATTGGATCCGCAACCTAAGAATTGTTCTCAGGGCTGAGAAAAAGGAAGATGTTCTAGACATCCCATTACCAGTTGAGCCTGATGATAACGCAACCCTTGCTGAGAAAAATGCTTACAAGAAGGCATGTGATGTCAATCTTGAAGTGAGCTGCCTTATGCTTGCTTGCATGGAACCCGAGCTGCAGATGCAGTTTGAGACAAACCATGAGGCGCACGATATGATCGAGGCGCTTAAGGACATGTTCCAAACTCAGGCCAGGACTGAAAGGTTCAATGTCTCAAAGGCCTTTGTGGAAACCAAGCTAGCAGAAGGCGCAGCTGTAGGGCCACATGTGATCAAGATGGTTGGTTACTCACAGAGGTTGGAGAAGCTAGGCTTCCCACTTGGCCCAGAGTTAGCCACTGATTTTATTCTAGCATCACTTCCGCCTAGCTTTGGGAACTTCATTTCGAACTACCATATGCATGGGGCGGAGAAGGGATTGAATGAGTTGTGTGGCATGCTCAAGACAGCAGAGGCTGACATTAAGAAAAGCGCTAGCAGCAGCCATGTGATGGCCATCCAAAACAGGCCTAACTTCAAGAAGAAGGGCAAATCTTGGAAGAAAAAGAAGGGCAAGGCTAAAGATATGATCTCTCAGCCAAGCTCTACGCCCCAGACTGAGTCTGGACCAGCTGCAGAAAAGGAGGAGTGCTTTTATTGTAAGGAACTTGGTCACTGGAAAAGGAATTGCAAGCTGTACCTAGCTTCCCTGAAGAATGGCGGTAGTAAGAGTACTTCCGCATCAGGTACACTTGACATTAATATTACAGACATTTTTCTCGCTGAATCTTCTATTAATTCCTGGGTATTTGATACCGGATCGGTTGCTCATATCTGCAATTCGATGCAGGGACTAGTAAGAAGTAGAAGCGTGGGAAGAGGCGAAGTTGATTTCCGCGTGGGCAATAATGCAAGAGTTGCTGCTTTGACTGTCGGGACGATGCAACTCCACCTCCCGTCAGGATTTATTATGGAGTTGAATAATTGTTATTTTGTTCCTAGTTTGAGTCGAAACATTGTCTCCTTCATGTTTGATGAAGGATGGTTATTCATTTGCGAGTGAAGACAATGGTTGTGTGATCTCTAAGAATGGCATGTTTGTGGCTCTTGCATCCATTGTGAATGGGTTGTTCATTTTAAATCTTGATGATTCACCTATCTGTAATATAAGTGCTAAAAGGCCTCGGCTAGATGATTTGAATCCTACCTATATGTGGCATTGTCGTTTGGGTCATATAAGTGAGAAGCGCATGAAGAAGCTCCATTCTGATGGACTTTTAACTTCGTTTGATTTTGAATCATACGAGACGTGCGAAGCTTGTTTGCTAGGCAAGATGACCAAGGCACCTTTCACAGGTTTTCCTGAGAGGGCGCAAGACTTGTTGGAACTCATACATACTGATGTATGTGGACCAATGAGCACGACAGCTCGAGGTGGATTTCAGTACTTCATAACTTTCACTGATGATTTTAGTAGATATGGCTATGTCTACTTAATGAAGCACAAGTCAGAGACTTTTGAAAAGTTCAAAGAGTTTCAGAATGAAGTTGAAAATCAGCGTGGTAAGAAAATTAAAGCCTTGCGATCAGATCGTGGAGGCGAGTATTTGAGCCACGAGTTTAGCACTCATCTAAAGAGTTGCGGAATTGTTCCACAGCTTACGCCACCCGGAACACCTCAGAGGAACGGTGTGTCTGAGAGACGTAATCGAACCTTGTTAGACATGGTGCGATCAATGATGAGCCAGTCAGATCTACCGTTATCATTTTGGGGTTACGCTCTAGAAACAGCAGCTTTCACACTAAATAGGGTACCATCTAAGTCCGTGGAGAAGACACCATATGAGATATGGACTGGCAAGACTCCTAGTTTGTCTTTTCTAAAAATTTGGGGTTGTGAGGTATATGTCAAGCGACTTCAGTCAGACAAGCTTACACCCAAGTCGGACAAGTGCATATTCGTGGGATATCGAAAGGAAACAATTGGGTATTATTTCTACAACCGATCAGAGGGCAAAGTGTTTGTCGCTAGGAACGGTGTTTTCTTGGAGAAAGAGTTTCTCAAAAGCGAGAAAAGTGGACAGAAGGTGTATCTTGAAGAAGTTCGAGATGAGCCTACGAAGCAAGACTTTACGAGTGATGCTAATGTAGCAGAACGAGTTGAGGCACCTGTGGCAAGAGAAGAACCGCCGCAACCACGAAGGTCAGGAAGGCCACGTTGCGCAACTAATAAGATGAATCTCCTAGTTACGGGAGAGCGCGACATATTGTTGATGGACAACGATGAGCCTAGGACCTATGCGGAAGCAATGATGGTCCCAAATTTCGAGAAATGGCAAAGTGCCATGAGATCCGAGATAGATTCCATGGGACACAACCAAGTTTGGAATTTGGTTGACCCGCCTGATGGTGTGAGACCCATCGAGTGCAAATGGATCTTTAGGAGAAAGAGGGATGTGGACGGTAATGTTAACGTCTACAAAGCACGACTTGTTGCAAAAGGTTTTTGACAAGTTCAAGGAGTTGACTATGACGAGACATTCTCTCCAGTAGCGATGCTTAAATCTATCCGGATCATTCTAGCAATAGTTGCGTATTTCGATTATGAGATATGGCAGATGTATGTCAAAACAGCTTTCCTAAATAGGAACCTAGAGGAGGATGTATACATGATACAACCTAAAGGTTTTGTCGATCCAACTAATGTTATAGGGATAGATCAATGAGGCTTATAGGATTAAGTCAAGATACTTATATTGACAAGGTGCTGAATCGGTTCAGCATGGAACAGTCCAAGAAAGGGTTCTTGCCTATGTCACATGGCGTACACCTCAGCAAGACTCAGTGTCCTACGACGACTGATGAGCGGGAGCGCATGAGTAAGGTCCCTTACGCTTCGGCGATTGGATCTATCATGTACGCCATGATAAGTACTCGCCCAGATGTCTCATATGCAGACACCAGTCTAATCCAGGTGAAAGTCACTGGACAACGGTGAAAAGCATTCTTAAGTACTTTAGAAGGACGAAAGATGTGTTCCTAGTCTATGGAGGTGAGGAAGAGCTCATTGTAACGGGTTACACTGATGCTAGTTTCCAAACTGATCCAGACTATTCAAAGTCGCAATCAGGGTTCGTGTTCACAATAAACGGTGGTGCTGTAAGTTGGAAAAGTTCTAAGCAAGATACAGTAGCTGATTCTACAACAGAAGCCGAGTACATCGCAGCTTCCGAAGCGGCGAAGGAAGGTGTTTGGATGAGGAAGTTCCTCATTGAGCTTGGTGTGTTTCCCAATGCATCTAGCCCATTGGAACTCTACTGTGACAACAATGGGGCTATTGCGTAGGCTAAGGAGCCTAGGAATCACCAGAAGAACAAAGATGTACTGCGGAAATTTCACCTCATTCGAGAGTTCGTTATACGGGGTGAGATAAAGATATGCAAAATACATACGGATTTGAATGTTGCTGATCCGTTGACAAAGGCTCTTCCACAGCCTAAGCATGAGTCGCACATGAGAGCTATGGGTATTAGATATGTCATGCCCGGTTTTAAGGACAAACCGAACGCATCCTTTATGCATGCCCAGGATCAAAATTCATGCATAAAGTGACATCATAAGTGAATAACAGAACAATATCAATTACAGAGCGTATATTATTTACAAAATGACCAAAGGGTCTTAAAAAAATTACACATTCGTAAGTCTAATCGTAATGGATGGCTCCATAATCCACAGGAACGTCGACCGGGGGCACGCCAGCCTAGGACTCCAAGTCTTCATGAATGGCTCCTTCTCCGGGTCTTCTCAATAGTAGTTCCTTTGCAACGCTATCTGAGCAGCAGCAGGGGGGGAGACACAGCAGGGGGTTCAAAGGAGAAGGGTGTGTACACCTGGAGGCGTGTACTCCGTAAGTGGGGGAAAATATATGACATGAGGGGCTTATGAACAAAGGAGGCTATTTAGGTGGTCAGCAAAGCTCATATACTGCAGTAAGCACTTTTAGTTGGTCAAGTTTTATTAAGCAACTATTTACTAGCAAATGAAAGTATATACCACCCACAAATTAATGAATGTCATATTCCCAACATATTCAAGTAACCACGATTTAGATCTTGTTCAAGTATGATTATCATGTAAGGGTCCAGGCCGCTCTTGACCGTGAGCACGGCTATTATAACAGTTTTACACTCTGCAGAGGTTGTACACTTTCACCATGAGTCGAGATACCTTTAAGCTGAGGTGGCGAACCTCCACACATTTCCGAGATGTGCGTGCCGGGGTACACTACGAGGCCATTACTAGGTTCACCAGCACAGCGCGCATTAATCCACTCAGGGTTCGGGTACCCATCATTGTGCCGTGCTTGAGTCCACCTCAGCCCCAACAGCCTAACGCAGACCACTGGATTTCCCGATTTCCCCTAGTCACATAGCCAAGACCATTGCCCATCTAGTTCTCATGGTTGTACTGTTGTCCTGGGTGGTCGCTCCACAGATCAATCCTTATTTAACCTTGGCTCAGGCAACAACCTTCTCTTCACAACCTCGCATCAAACCCAACTTGCCTGTGCCACCTAAGGTTCCAGGTTGCTAAAAAGATTACCCAAACCAATGTTGCATAGTTCATTAATCAAGATTAATTATAACCCGTCCCATGTTGAGCAAGCTAAGCATATGCTACCCATAAAAAGGTACCTCTAAAGGCTTCAAGGAATGTCATGAAAAAGCTAGTAAACAACCTATATAGGAGTCCCCACAAATTGACATCTAATGCAAGAAAGCATAAATAAAGGGTGATAACATGTAGAAATAATAAAGGCGCAAGATTCAAGATGATCAAGACACTTGCCTCTTTTCCAAAGTCTCCCTGCTCAGAAGCGTTCCTCAGCGTAAACAAATTAACTGAAAATAACACACATGCACAACTAAGAACAATACACCAATCAATAAAAAAATAGTTTTCGAAAACATATTGCTAGATAACACTAGCTACAACGAACGCAAAAGGCACGAGAAGCGTATAAAACGGAGCTACGGTTGAAAAGATAAAGCTAACGAGCATTTGAATTACATACAAAAGGGTCAACTATGTGAAAGCATGTGTAAAGGATATTTCAAAGAAATACCCATGTTGAAATTATTCCAATTATTTTAATTCAACCGCGAAGTAAATCCTAGTCATATTTTATTTACAAATATTTGCATATAGATTACGCCATTTAATTATTTAACTTGAAATAAAGGACTTGTGAGAGGGTCTAGTCGAATTATTTCATATGTCATGTTGAACTAAACAAGTTACAATTTAGAAATACATTCATATTGGATTTACTCAAATTAACATGAATTTATCAAAAACCGGTGTATAAACCTAAACAAGTTTTATTTAGAAAGCTAGTGGGAAGGCAATTAATCAATTTAATATTTTATTTACTTTTATAAAACATGATCACCGTGAAACTAGGCTTGTAAACGATAGCCCACGCTAAAAGAGGACCATCGCAACAAGAACGGACTAAAACGAAGCTAGGACGTAAAAGATATAAGCTAAAACGTGATTTAACTATTTTCTGGAACTTTATTTATATCTAAAAGAATTTTATTTAAGCTAAAACTAATTTTTATAGCATTGGCAAGGATTATAATATTTTCAGAATAAAATAAACTAATTTATGACATAATATATAAAACTATGACATCAACAAGGTATTTTATACAAGGTTTAAATAGGTTTTTATATTTTTAATAAATTAACAAGGGCATTTATTTAAATAACAGAAGGTTGCAAGGTCTAATATGTCAAATATACAAGGTTCTGTAAGGAGTAGGTGTAAAACCGTGAAATTACAAGGGTTTATATGCTATTTACACTGACTAGGGGCCTATACAGAATTATTCATAGATAACAGGGGCTAGCAGAGAACTTTGACTAGACTCAGTGCACAACGCGTGCAAAACTTAGGTTCTGCGGGGTCCTATGTGTAAAACAGCAAGGCCAGCATGTTGACTTGGGTCAAGGACCCTTCTGGGCCGTTGATCTCGCGATGGACGGCACAGATTTAAAACGCGAAGGGGTACGCCACGATCTAATCGTGGCCATCCCTGCTCGATCGGACGGCCGCAGACGCGTCGCCGGGCTTGGCTCGCCGGCGCCGCCGCTACAGGGCCGGCCGCGGCGGGAGCTCGCCGGAATCCGGCCGTTCTCGTGCTACGAACCACCATTGAGCACGCGGTTTGGCCCTAGAGCATCATGGGGAGATTGCGAACCTCGTGAGGGTGGTATTGTCGTCGATTTCGCGGCGAAGGCGGCTCACGACGGCGCGGGGCGGGCGGCGGCCACGGGTGCACGTGGAGAGCTCGGCTCGGCCTCGTTTCCGTGCGCCTTGGCGTCGGGGCGAGCTCCTATGGGTCCTGCGCATGCAAGGGAAGCAGAGAAGGTTGAGGAGAAGCTCCACAGAGGCGGATCGACGGCGGCGGGGCGACTCACCCTGGCGGGCGGGGAACACCCGATTCAGCGGTGGTGGCGGTTCTGCGAGTGGGGTGGTTGCGTGCGGAGCCAAAGGGAAGGGCTAGGGACCCTGTACGGCCTTTTGTAGGCGGAGAACAGCATGGGGTGGCCGGGAATTTGGCGGCGGGGGTCACAGCTTTGATGGCCGGCAATGGCCATTACCGCCATTGATGAGCGTGGGTGAAGTGGGGGAAACGGGCGGGGCAGTTAAGGGGGTGGAGGCGCCTGTGGAGTGGGTCCGGGGCAGCGCAAGCACGAGGCGCGAGCGGGGCGAGCTCTAGATGTGTATAAGAGACAGAGGCGCGAGCGGGGCGAGCTGCCGTGAAGCGCGGCGGCGGCGGTGCTCGGGCGTGCGAGTGGGGGAGAGGGAGGGCCGGAGGGGATGACTAGTGGGCCCCGTGCGTCAGTGGGTGGGGGAGAAAGCGCCTGGGCGCTGGGCGCCTTCGGCATTGCGGGAGGAGGGGAGGGCGGCTGGGCTGTCGGCCCAGGAAGGAGGGAGAGGAGGCGGGCCTGCTGCGGGAGAAGGGGAGGAGAGGGTTTGGGCTGGGGATGGGTTGGGCCAGGGCGGGTTAGGGTCCTGGTGGGCAGGTTTTGTGGGCCGCAAATGGCCGGGTTCCTATGAGTTGCAGGTTTAGATTTAAGGGAAAAGAAAAGGAGAGAGAAAGGGGTAAGAAAGAAGAGAAAATGGAAAACCCCTTTAATAATTATTTTGTCCCCTTTAATAATAATACTTCCAGAAATATTTAGTCCTTAAACATAAACACACTAACGATCTTACTTGAATTTTATAAAGGTTTTGAAATCCACAATTTTGCATACAATAAAAACTATGCAATCAACATGAATGCAGCAACCACCTTATAATTAAACCTATATTAATTGAATCTAAATTTAGAAAATATTATTTTATTTTAAATAATTGTACACACTTTCTATTTAATTCTAACAAATTTTATAATTTTTTTTAAAATCTAGTAAATTAAAACTAGGGTGTTACAAGGCCCATGGCCACGGCGTACAAACAAGTAACCAGGGTAGTGGTTTGGGGTTCCATCACCTCAATCACTCCCTGATCAACGGTGAGCAACAACACATCAAATCCCTTATTCCTGTTGTTGTTGATCAGCCTGAGACTAGCTCTAGGAAACACTCACCAAACTATGAACACTATGACTATAAATTGCCTAAGCTATGACTATGTTTCACAAGTCATGGACATGGAGATGTCAAACTAATAATGTGGGCACATGTATGACATGGGGCTGGACTGACCCAACTTGAGATTTTGTTGTATGTTTATCTCTTTTCACAACGCGTATGCTTTGTCCTAAGACCTGAGATTGTCGCATGTACTCAAGATGTGAATTGACCTACTTAGGGATTGTCAATTTATATATGTGGTTTTCGGGTTTGTCAGGAAGCATGCTATGAGGCGTGGTCAATCAAGATGGATTTATGTGCCCCTCGAGTGATCAGATCAAGAAATGCATGGCCATGCTAGGTTAAGTGTTAACCTCTTGAAGGATCCGACTCACAGATTCGAGAAAGAGAGGTCTGACTTGGAGTTAGAAACAAATATTGTGAGGCAAAGGGAATAGCTTGTACGTGATGTTGTGGTGGTTCGTCTGATATGATCTTTACGTACGCATGGGAGTTGGCACGTATTGCTAGAGGCCGCTATCAACTATTGGACCGAGTAGGAGTACTCGAACCATGTCTATGTGTACGTGAACCCATAAGGTCACACACTTAAGAGGTTTGGAACACTGAAAACTTGCCTATGTGATTGTCTCTAGTGCAAGTGGGAGACAGTTGGGAATATGCCCAAGAGCCAACTGGATTCGATCCACTAGTCTTAATGGGCCACAAATGTTGTGAAGCCCATTACCAGGGGAAGGGGTGCTTTATTTATTAGTCCCATATTGCTAATGGAACATGGTGTGGAGAATTTCATCCAAATAAAAGATGGTGTGGGGAATTTTCTCCCAATAAATATAGACCAAACCCCTCCTGAAAAGGACACGACTTTCAAGCAACAGCCGCGCTGCCTACGCCCTCTCCTCATCGTGCTCGTGGACCTAGCAGTCCGGCGCGTGACGTTTCTATCCTCGTACGTGTGGATACCTCGGAGGTGCTGCGCTTGGAGCACAAGGACGGACCGCACGTGTAGAACCAGACGGACGTGAGCAACTGCAATGCACTGCCACTTCGACGCGTTCGTCTACATCGAGACGGCTTCCGCTGCAACTGCGCGTCTAGTGGTAACGATCCGTGATCTATAACTGTTGTTGTTCCTGTTTTCGGGTAAACGAGTTTTTGTATGTGCTAGCATAGCCTCATCGTTTCCCTTCATCTGGTGCCGATGTGGAAGGGGGACGTGGCGGGGGAGGTGGAGATGCGGTGGTTCTTGGACACCGGGGGAGAGAAAGAAGGGCCTGGGGTGGGGGACTGGGCGGCGGCGCCTGAGTTGGGGGCGGACGGTGCGGAGGCCGGCGACTGGGATGAAACGGCGGTAGCGGTGGCGGCGTCTCCTCCTCGCCGACCCGCCTTCCTTCCCCCTCCCACGGCGGCCCCCCTCCTCCCCGTCCCTTGCACGAAGCGTCGACGGCCTTGCTGGTGGGTCTGTGGTGGCACATCGACGGGGAGGCCGACCTCTAGGCCGGCAGCGCGTGCTAGCTACGCGGCGACGTGGTCCTCGGCCTCCCCGGCCGGGACCGCGCCGCTCCCTCGCTCCCCTGCCGCGACGCCCCCTGTAACACCCTAGTTTTGAATTTGCTAGGTTTTTAAAATTTTCCTAAAATTTATTAGAATTTAATAGGAAGTGTGCATAAATATTCAAAATAAAATAATACTTTCTAAATCTAAATTCAATTAATATAGGTTATAAATATATAAGGTGGTTGTTGCATACATGCTCTTGCATAATTTTTATTAATGGAAAAGTGTGGATTTCAAAACTCTTTTGCAAATTCAAGTAAGTTCGTTAGTGTGTTGTTTTAAGGACTAAATAATTTCTGGAATATATTCTTAAGGGACAAATATTATTCTAGGGCTTTGCCCATTTTCTTTTTCTCCCTATCTTTCTCTCTTTTGTTCTCCTTAAACCTAATCATAAAATCCATAGTGCACCAGACCCTTTGTAGCCCACCCCGCCCTGGCCCAAAGCCATCCCGGCCCAAAGTCCTCCTCCCTTCCCTCTCTCTTTTCTCTCCCGCAGCCGGCCCACCAACTCTCCCCCCTTCCCCCTGCTAGCTGGGCCGTAGCCCAATTCCCCTCACCTCCTCTCTTCTCCCTCTCTGCTTCACCGCCCGAGCATCCTATGCGCCGCCGCCGCAGCTCGCTCTCGCGCGCCCTCCTGCTCCCGCCCTCACAAGCGCTGCCTCGGCCCCACCCCGCGAACGCCTCCACCCCCGCTTTCACTGCGCCCCGCCCGTTTCCCTCTCCCCCGCGTGCATCTATGGCAAGCAAATGCCATGAATGACCGGCCGGGCGTTGAACACCGCCGCCCGACCTCCCACCCTTCCCATCCTCCTAGCCACCTATAAAATGGCCGGCCATGAGCCCCGTACTTCCCTTTGCCTCGTCCCATCGCCACCCAAGCTGCCGAGCCGCCGTCGCCGGCGAATTGGCCGTCGTCGCCCGCCACGGTGAGCTCCCGCCTCCGCAATTCCGGCGACCCCGTGCGCCTCCACCCCTACGAAACCCCCACAAAGCCGTTTAGCCCTCCCCTTTGCCTCCCTGCACGGCCACAAGAGCCGCAGAACCGCCGCCGCCGCATTGGGCGCTCCCCGCCCGCCATGGTAAGCCGCCCCGCCCTGCCCGATCTCCACCATGGCTCCCTACCTCACTCCCTCTCTTCTTCTCTCGCGTGCGCAAGACCCCTCGGAGCCCTCTCCGACGCTAAGGCGTATGAGAATGAGGCCGAGCCGAACTCTCCACGCGAGCCTGTGGCCGCCGCCTGCCACCGCGAAATCGACGACGTGATCACCCTAGGAAGGTTCGCCACCTCCTCCTCTCGCTCTAGGATGAAATGTCATGCGAAACGGAGCTTCCTAGCTCGAGAATCGTGCAACTCCGGCGAGCTGCCGCCGCCTGCGAGCCAGCACCGCCGCCAAGCTTTGTCGCCGGCGTTCTTTGACCGACGGCGCACTCCTGGCCGTTTGATCGAGCGCTAGCGGCTCAGATTAGAAGCCCCCATACCCCTTCACGTTTTAAATCTAGGCCGCCCATCATCCATCCGACGGCTCAGATCGGTCGACGACCCAAGTCAACCAGCCGGCCTGCCCTTTTTGCACATAGACCCCCGCAGAACCTTGTTTTCGCATGTCATGTTCACTGAGCCTTAGGAAACTTCTCTGCTAGCCCTTGGAAACTATAGATAACTATGTTTAGGCCCCTAGACAGTATAAATAGCATATAAGACCTTGTAATTTCACTGTTTTACAACCTTTGCATACTGAACCTTGTATATTTGCCATATTAGACCTTGGAAACTTCTGTTATTTAAATAAATGCCCTTGGTAATTTAATAAAAATATAAAACCTATTTAACCCTTATATAAAATACCTTGTTGATGTCATATATTGCTAATATGATGTCAAAAATTAGTTTATTTTATTCTGAAAATATTATAATCCTTGTTAATGCTATAAAATTAGTTTTGGCTTAAATAAAATTCTTTTAGGTGTTAATAAAATTCCACAAAATAGTTAAATCGCGTTTTAGCTTGTAGCGTCCTAGCTCCGTTTCAGTCTGTTCTTATTGCGATGGTCCTCTTTTAGCGTGGGCTATCGTTGCAAGCATAGTTTCACGATGATCATGTTTTATAAAATTAAGATAAAATATTAAATTAATTAATTACCTTTCGACTTGCTTTCTAAATAAAATTTGTTTAGGTTTATACACCTGATTTTGATAAACTCTGGTTAATTTGAATAATCCCAATATAAATGTGTTTTAATTTGTAACATGTTTAGTTCAACACAACATATGAAATAATTCGATTAGATCTTCCCACATGTCTTTTATTTCAAGTTAATTAATTAAATGGCTTAATCTATATGCAAATACTTGTAAATAAAATATGACTAGGATTTACTTTGCTTTTGAATTAAAATAATTTGAGTAACTTGAACATGGTATTTCTTTGAAATATCCTTTACACATGCTTCATTAAATTAAAATAAATACAACACATATAGTTGTTCCTTTTGTATACAATTCAAATGTTCGCTAGCTTTATCTTTTGAACCGTAGTTCCGTTTTAAGCGTTTCTTGTGCCCTTGCGTTCGTTGTAGCTAGTGTTAGCTAGTAGCACGGTTTTTAAAACTATTTTGCTAATGCTTGGTGTATTGTTCTTAGTTGTACATGTATGCTTGTTTGCAATTGATTTGTTTACGCTGAGGAACGTTCTAAGCAAGTGGGAATCTTGAATTTTTTTTTGAGGCAAGTGGTTCCTTGATCATTCTCCTTGTACCTATTTAATTTATTTAATGCAATATCACCTGTTATTTACATTTGCTTGCATTAGATGTCATAATTTGCTGGGAATCCTATGCTAGGTTGTTTACTAGAATTTCATTGTTATTCCTTGTTGCCCTTAGAGGTTACCTATATGGGTAGAATTCTTGCTTAGCCTTGCTCAACAATGGATGGTTGGGTTAATTTAATATTGACTAATGAACTATGCAATGTGGGTTTGGTAATCTTTTTAGCAACATGGAACTCTAGGCAGCTCAGGCAAGTGGGCTTGATGTTTGGTTTTTGAGGAATGTTATGTTGGTTTTGCCTGAGCCGAGCTTAAGGATTGATATATGGAGCGACCACCCAGGACAACAGTACAACCATGAGAACTAGATGGGCAATGGTCTTGGCTATGTTCCTAGGGGAAATCGGGAAATCCAGTGGTCTGCGTTAATCCAGTGGTCTGCGTTAGGCTGTTGGGGCTGAGGTGGACTCAAGCACGGCACAATGATGGGTACCCGAACCCTAAGTGGGTTAATGCGCGCTGGTGAACCTATGCAGAGTGTAAAACTGTTATAACAGCGTGCTCACGGTCAAGAGCGGCTGGACCCTCGCATGGTTAGTGGTTTGGGAGGATCACAGTGGTGGTTAACTGTGGTTTTGGTTAGTTTTGGGATTAACCTTAAGTTGGGTGGTTTGGGAAGCTTATCACATTATAATATCTCTAGGTGCTTTAATAAAATTTGACCAACTAAAACTTGAGCTATGCAGTCCACCAAATAAAGCCTTTGTTTAAGTGCTCATGTCGTATTCTCCCTCCCACTTGCTAAGTGCCAACCATAAGTGCACTTACACTTGCTATAGACCTTAATAGGGTAGCGAAGACTTGGATCATGAAGACCTGGAGTTCTAGGCTGGCGTGCCCCCGGTCGACGTTCCTGTGGAAGATGGAGCCCTCCGTCACGATTAGACTTACGAATGTGTAATTTTCTTTAAGACCCTCTGGTCATTTTGTAATAATCAACGCTTTGTAATGGATATTATTCTGTTATTCACTTATGATGTCACTTTATGCATGAATTTTGATCCTGGGCATGCATAAAGGGTGCGTTCGGTTTTGTCCTTAAAACCGGGCGTGACACCCCCTCCCTCCGCCGCTCGCTATCCTCCGACGGCCCTCCCTCCCCCGCTCCGCCGTCGCCGTCGCCGTCGCCGTCGCTGGCCTCCGTGCCGGCGGTTAACAGGCGCAGAGGAAAATCTTGGCTCGGCAACAACGGGGGCGCATGCTTATCCAGTGCCCGCGTGGTCCCCTGCCTCAGCAGCGCGCAGGACGGTGGTCACCTACCGATGACCGCCGCGTGGCGGTGTCGGCACGTGTCGCTTGCCGATGCACAGTATGGGCGGATGCCCCGGGAAATCTTCAGCGATAAGTTATGAACTACTGTGTGAAACATTTCAGTTAATGTATGACGTTTCAGTTAATGTATCGAGACATAATAGAAACTGAAACATGCCAATACATATATTATAAATCTTATTTCAGGGACACAATAACTTTATTGTTCAAATAATTGGTAAAAACAGTACTACAAATAAAGCAGGTACCATCGGTTCCAAAGTACATTCTGCCTTCGATGCAGGAACTTAAAAAAACACCACACAGCCATAGAATCGTTTTACACACCCAACATAGAAGGTGGTACTGAATTAGTGAAGGGCTAGCACCTCCAAGATGTACTATATCGTTTGTCCTCCTATGTAGTAAGTGTAAAATTTGTGAGTAAATTACCGCCAAAGGATACCCTTAGAGGTACCGAGCCGAGTACTAGAGCGTCTGTGTCAGGGAAATTCTCCACCCCTTTGAGTTCTGTCACTGTTCCATCACTCGTGACATGAACAGGATATCTGGGCAGGTGCCCATGGAGGTCAGTTACTTCATCACCGGCGTAGCGCCACCAGAACTTGTCGGCCATCTTGTTCACCGTCTGGATGCACTTCAAGCTCCCCGGATCATGGAACTCGTCCTTGATCTCTGCAAGGTGCTCGTACCTCAGCGACATCCGGAAGCCATGGACCTCACCCCTCTGGCAGCCTGAACATTGGTGTTGAGGTGAAACGGCTGGTATGCGCCCATGGCGATCTCTGTGTCCGTTCCTCCTTCCATGGACCTATGGTTGATGTCTGCCGATCCGATAATGATGTACTCATCATCCACTAAAACAAAGACAACATGAGTAATTAGTATGACAGTAGTATTTGTGGCACTGTCAGCGGTTCATATGATACCAGATTCAACATTTTTATCAACCCAATTCAACATTTTAACAATATTGGTTCAACATTCATAGAAAACTAATTCAACATTTTCTAAAAAAATGTTGAAATAGTATATTACAAATGTTGAACTAGTCTATGGTAAATGTTGATTTAAAAAAAACAACTACCAAAAATATAAAATATATTCAAATTGGAGCTTATTCTATTGCATAAATTCTAACTAAGACCACGGTTCAAACGGATTTGAAAAATGATTTATAGTTTGAGAGAAAAATGAAATCAAAGATCAAAATCTAAAAGGAATCCGTCCGCATGCAGCAAACTCCGTCCGCATGCAGCAAACCGCGTCCCTCCAGCTGTTCAAGATGGAGGAGGAATAGATCCGACGGAGGAGAAGGAGATGATGAGGATGATCCAATGGCTTCTAGATGGCTAAAAAAAACTTCCGGAAGCCCCCCCCTTTAGTTCCACAGCCCAGCAGCATGGAGTAAGCAATAGCCCAGCCCAGCCCAGCAGCATGGATTAAGCAACAACCCAGCAGCATGGAGTCAAGAGAGGCCCAAAACTCCTAGAAACAGCCCAAGTGCCCAGCCCAACTGGTAATAGTATGTTAACTTTCAACCCCCCCCCCCCCTATTTTAGTTTCCTGGCTTCACCCCTGGGCACTATGTCTATGAACTTGCTACAATAAATCCATGAATTTATTACCTAAGTTGTGCTGCAGGTGATATATATATATATATATATATATACACACACACACACACACACATACCTATCATGAGCTTGGAGTGGACATATACCATGGAGCGTCGCGCCTTCTGCGCCCTAGCATAGTCACTACCATCTGGTGGATTACCTTTCGGTTCATACTCACGAGGAGCGCAGTGGCAAAGTCATCGTACATCATCTCCATCGTCTTCCTCTGCCAGTGTAGCATAGAATGCACTTTCCAGCACCTCCCTCCGGCCACATCGGCACCACAACATACACCGCGAAAGGCTCACCTGCTTGGATCTTGCTGACTATCTTCAGCGAGAGCTCTCTAGGGATCAGATGCAGCGCTCCAATGTCCTTCGGTGTCACGTCGTCCTCCGTCCACCCAAATGAGCTGCCAATGAAGTACTGGTTCTCGACGTGGACGAAGCGCCTGGCGCGGCGTATCACGTGGATGTAGGCGTCCTGGATGCTCCTCTCAATCACATGGTTCTTGCCACTGACGAGCCCGGACTGCGCCGCCTTCGCCGGGGTCATGCCGAAGCCGGAGCAGGCGCTGCTGTCAGTGGACCTGAACACCTGCACATTCCATGTGTTTTCGTCACTGCTCGACACCACTTCCGATAACACCTGCGGCACGACCACGTTGTCCATGCTCGGCATCGCTGGAGGGGGCAGCACAGAGCTCACCAGAGGGAGCGGCGCGGCTCACTGGAGGGGGCAGCACGCTGCTCGCCGGAGGGGACAGCACGCGGCTCGCCGGAGGGGGCAGCACGCGGCTCACCGGAGGGGACAGCACGCACTACCGGAACAATAGACATTGGCACCGGTTGGGAAGCCCCTTTAGCACCGGGTTTCCCAACCGGTGCTAATATTCCGGTGCTAAAGGTGCCCACCTTTAGCACCGGGTCAAATAACCGGTGCTAAAGGTGGGGGCATTAACTTAAAATATTTGCATATTTGCGTGCTGCGGGATTCGAACTCGAGACCTCTTGGCTCGCGCGCACCCACCTAACCATCTCACCTACACAGCACACGTGATAGGTTAGAAAGTGCGCTCCTTTTGAAGTAGCATGTGACACCCCCATTAACACCGGGTCGTGTTTACGAACCGGTGCTAAAGGACCTTTAGCACCGGGTCGTAATATCACCCGGTGCTAAAGGGTCACCCTTTAGCACCGGGTCGTTATACCAACCGGTGCTAAAGGGTCCCCGGGGGCACCCCAATTTTAGGCCCGGTGCTAATGTTGCATTAGCATCGGTTCTTGAGTGCACCGAGGCATATGAGGGGTGCGGATGATGAATTTTCTGGTAGTGACACAGATCACCGGAGGGAGCGGCGCGGTTCACCGGAGAGGGTGGCACAGCTTGCCGGAGGGGGCAGCACGTAGCTCACTGGAGGGGGCGGCCCGGCTGGCCCGAGGTGGCGGTGTGGTGGGCGGTGGCAGGTGTCTACGGCGTGGAGGCGTGGAGCGGACTAGCCAAGGGGGCGGCGTGGAGTCGTGGAATGCCAAGCGCTCAGGCCAGGTCCCAGGAGCGGGGGGAGGGGGCACCTATCCAACTTCCATGCACTTTTTAAGCTAGTTGGCTTAGAGCCCACTAAAGCCCATGAGCGCGGAAGGAATGACGAGAGAACAGCCCAAACAACAGACGCGCGCGGGATTTTTTTGTTACTGTGTTGTTGCCCCCGCTTTGACTTTTCTGAACAGACTTTTTTCTCACGCTTTAACTTTTTTAAACGTACCCAATTATCACTACTAAGTATACAGTTATAGGAGGTATGATGTTGCACTCGGTATTTCAAAAATAACAGTTCAACATTCCGATTATACCATTTCAATATTTTTTATATAAAAGCTAAACTAACATGCTCAAAGTGTTAAACTAATACGGTCAACATTTTCATATACTAGGTTCAACATTTTTCTCAAACTTAATTCAACAATTCGTATAAACTAGATCAACATTTTGT